>SJYX01018852.1:255007-364008 GCA_006410675.1 Oreotragus oreotragus | reverse complement strand
GGTGGGGTGGGTGGGTAGGGGGGTGGGTGTGTCTGTGTGTGTACTGCTCGGTCATGTCTGACTCTTTGTGACCCCATGGACTGTAGCCTGCCAGGCTTCTCTGTCCATGGGATTTCCCAGACAAGAATACTAGACCAAGTTGCCACGCTCTCCTCCAGGGGATCTTCCCAACCCAGGGATTGAACCTCATCTCTTGTGTCTCCTGCATTGGCAGGCGGATTCTTTACCGCTAGCACCACCTGGGAAGCCCACGGTCTCCTTGCTGCTCCTTAAAAACTAGACAAGATGCAGCTTCGCGACCTTGGAGCCTGTCCCTTCCACAGGCAGAGGGCTTCCTCCGTCTTATTCGGTGATGTGCTGTGGGCACCTGGGGTACACCCGGCACATTAGAGGCACGCAGCAGATGCTTGTCAGATGGACGACTGAATTACTGATTATGAGAAATCAGGACAGAGAGAGGGAAGGGCGGAAGAACACAGCAGATGCTCAAAGAGATGGAGAAGATCACAGCACAGCCTCAGAAGGCTACCAGCCACTGGTCACCATCCCTGTGACCGGCTGGGGCCACGGCTCCGGATAGTTCTGGCAATGCTTGATCTTACTCTTTCAACTAGTCTAGAGTGGGTTTCTGCCCCACCTCTCCCTTCTATCCACCTTCCACCATGTGTGTCCCTGCACAGAGCAGACTCAGAACAAATGCCAAGGTTTCAGATTATCCACAACAGCGGCACAATCTGCCAACAGCAAGAAAATGCTGGACCAAGCATAAAAAAAGAAAAAAAAATCACCTTAAAACTAACCCCAGGCAGTAGGAGTTGCCAGAGTAAAGAGGAAGTGAAGAAGACAAGAGAAGGTAGAAGCTGCTTTCATCGTAAAGGATTTTGCCAACTCTGGCAAATGTGGATGTCCATTTTGATAACTTGTGAGGCAAGGGAAATGAAAATCAAGGTCCAAGGTGACCCGCCCCATAACTATGACCCCATGGGACTCCCCTCAGGGCTAAGCTGGGCTGGGAATCAACCAGTCCTTGCTCGGACCTCGGCTCACTCTGCCTGGGGGGCTGGAAGAAGCTCCCGCCTTGACTTCAGACGTACCTTCCCACAGCCTGCGGTGCTGCTCCTTGGCCGCCTCCTCTGGCTTCTCAGCTTCCTCCTTCAGGGTCCGCAGCACCTCCACCTGGTCCTCCAGTGACTTCTTTCCAGCCTGCAGCTCAATGAGCTTTTTCTGGGAAGGCAGAAGACAGGGGCCGGCTCTCAGCCTGTTCTTCCCTCTTCCTCTCCTCCCTCTATTCCACATTATCTTTTCCCAATACACCCCACTCCTGGATCTCCCCCAATCCCTGCTGCTGTGGTTCTCTGCAGCCCACTGGAGATAAATCCAAACACCTCAGTGTACCCCTGAGGCCCTGCATAACCAGGGCCCTGCCTACCTCTCCAGCCTCAACCACCCCTTTGCTGTCTTAACTGCCCTAACAACATTCAAAGTTCTCCACACACACTGCCCCCAGTTTCTCACACAGGCTTTCCTTCTGTATGCAACACTCTGCCTAACTCTGAATAAACCTACAGATTTCGATTTAGATGGAGACCTCCTCCTCCAGGAAGTATTCCTTGCTTCCTGTGCCCCAAGGCGGGTTCAGAGAGCAGAGGGACCCAGGCAGGGAACGTGCGTTTGACCCCTGGCCCAGGAAGACTCCACGTGCACCACAACTACTGAGGCTGTGCTCTAGAGCCCAGGACCTGCAACGACTGAAGTCCACATGCCTAGGGCCGAGCTCCACAATGAGAGAAGCCACTGGATGAGAGAGCCACCTGCCGCAACCCAGAGAAAGCCTGTGTGCAGCAATGAAGACCCAGCACAGCCAGAAGAGGAAAGGGAAGAAAGGGGATTTCCCTGATGACTCAGTGGCCAAGACTCTGTACTCCCAATTCAAGGGGGCCAGTTTGATCCTTGGTCAGGGAACCAGATTCCACATGCTGCAACTAAGACCCAGCACAACCAAATAAATAAAAATATTGAAGGAAGGAAGGAACGTGTGTGCTGGGTGGGCTCCAGCCTAAGAATGGGGGTCCTAGGCTGTAGGGTCGCTCCCAAAACTTTGCCTGACAGACACCTCAACCTGATCTGCTGCCAGGGTCCTCCTGCTGGCCCAGGAGGTCAAAGGTCACTAGACACCAGCTTCACCGTGTGGCTAAGCATGGGAAGGATCTCACTGGCCCTGAATACACTGCCCCCTATGAATTCGGGAGGTATCTCACTAGCCAGGCAATGGGGGTGGGAGAGGAAGACCCGACGCTTCCCTGGTCTGAGAAGCAGAGCTGGGGCCCTTGCTCAGAGGGTTAAGCGGGAGCCCAGAGGAGCATTGAGGACTCTGACCCACTAGTTAAGGGGGTGGCAGACAGGCAGGGAGAGACACGCCCCTGGGGACTCACCCTCTTCGGCCCTCCCCCAACACATCCCCAGCACCCACCCTACTGAGCTAACCTGCCTGTGGTTGAAGAACCTTGTCTTGAGTCCTCCCCCAGAACTGGTAAGGCATACGGTAACTGGCCTTAACTTACAGATGAGAGCACCCTGGAACCTGAAGGAGAGGCGTCCCTCCTCCGAGCCCACTCTGGTCTGCACCCAAGGCCTAGGTCCATGCCTCTACTGGCTGCCGCCCACCTGGTACCAGCCTAAGCAACGACTAAACGTCAAGTGGACACAAGGGTCCAAGGCGCAGACAGACAGCAACTGGCCCCAGGACACCACTGGTCAGGAGCATATGTAAACCCCAGCCAGCCTCACCAGCCTCCAGGTTGTCCTGGCTCAGCCCCACCTGCTTCTCCTCCCGGGCCTTCTTCCAGTCCTCAATCAGGATCTTCTTCAGGCGGAAGCCCTCACGGGTCACCTCTGCCATCTGCTGCAGTGTCTCTCTCTCCTTGCGGCCCTTCTCTCTGCAGGGAAGGGAGACACAAGCACCACTGGGAGAGCGTTTAGTGCCCACCAGGTCTGCCTCTTCCAAGGGGTTCAACCCCCTGCCATCACCCCAATGTGTGGGCAAAAACAGGAGCTCAAACACTCCTGCTCCCTGCTCCCCCAGGTCTTCCTGGCTTCAGAGTCCCTCACCCCTGTCCTAGAGAGGAGGCACAGTGGACAGGGCTCGCTCACCCTCAGGGACTAGGGGGTGCTGGGATGTGGGGCTGGAAGGAGGTTCCCAAGAGGAGAAAGAGATGAGCACACAAGTCACAGACTCCCCGACAGAAGGGCTGACTGGCCAGTAAGCAAAATCTGCTGAGTCTACTCTCTGCTTAAGAGACCTTCCATCAGAAGGGTTTACGGAAGTGTCACGACGCTCAGCTTCTCTGAAAACCATTTCTGACCCTGCCACCTGCTCCCAACTCACAGGAGTGGAGGGAGGCTGTCCCTTTTAAACGCCACAATCCCCATCACTCCCTGACTGCCTTACACTCGGCCTGCATGCACTTGCTTCCATCACGTGCCTGTGGGCAGTTCAGTTTTCAGGTCCTGCTGTGGCAGTGCAATTAAAAGCACAGAGTCCCAGGTTAGACCAAGCTGGATTCGAGTCCTGGTTCTGCTATCTCTTAGCTACGAGACCCTGAGGAAGTCATTTTCCTTTCTGAGCGTGAGCGCCCTCATCGGCTAAACAGGCAAAAACATGACACTCGGTTCCAGGCCAGAAGGGAAACCGCTGATAGAGCATTCACAGAGCACCTGGCAGAGGATGAGCCCTCGACACACAAAAGCAGAGAGGAGAGGGAACCCGATTCACCCAGCAAGGTGAGGCATGGGAAGGGGGAGAGGGGGACAAGGGAAGGGGGGTGTCAGCTACGTACTTGCAGGTGTTCTCACAGACGATCCCGCTGTTGTATTCGTCGGTCCCGTCACAGCAGTCTGAGGGCAGACGCGGGGGCGCCGTCAGGACTCCCCCCCACCCCGCAATGCCTCCTTCCCTCCACCCAGCACCCTGTTCCCCATCCTGGGGCCGGTTCATTCACCACACACTCCATCGTTGACCCATCTGGAGGAGATGTACAGGGCCTTGTAGCCTGTGTTGGTGCAGTGGAAGCTGCCATTGGGACAGGCAGCTGTGCCTGTGGGGAAAGGAGGGAAGGAGGGTTTGTGGAGTGGGTTCAGGATCCGGCAGGTCACGCCCACCACATGCACAGGGGAGCATAAGAAATGTGAGAATAACTGATGCCAGGTAAAGGGAGGAAGGACCACTGCACTTTGGGGCCCTGAAACAAAATGCTCCTGGGCTCCCTCCTGCCTCTCCGTGCCAGGGCCCTCCCAACTGGGCCCTGCCAAGTCCCCCCCCGCCCCCGCTCTGGGCTTCCATAGTGCCTCCCCTTCTCCTCACCAAACCACTGACCCACTTTATTCTGTGCCTGCTTGCCTCCACTCAACAAGAGAGCCCTGTGAGGACGGGCCTGGGTCTGTCTGGGACACCACACAGGACGTAGCACACACCAGCTCAATAAACGTACAATGAATGAATGAATGGATGCATGGATGAATGGAGAAAACGCTCACCTGGTTCATCTGAGCCATCTTTGCAGTCACAGTAGTCATCATTGACCTGATCAAAGGGGATACTGGCAGAGCCATCCAGGCAAGTGAAAGGCTTTGACTCGTCGTAGAAGTGATGGTCTGGGGAGGGGGACAAGGGGCCCAGTCCAGGGCAGGAAGAGAGCCCTTTCCACCCAAAGGTACCTCTTCCCACTCCCATCGGCTAAGCATTGCAACCTTCCCTGCCCAGAGTCCAGAACACTGAGACCGAAGGCTTAAGTGCCTATCCCGGAAGCCTCCCACACCCCACCCCCACTTCTGGCCACCTCCAGTGGCTCACTCACTGGTGAGGGAGACGCCCCGGGGTCGCTTGACCTCCACGGCCCAACACATCGGCAGCAGCAGCAGCAGTAGTAACATCTCGCTCAAGCCTCGGAAGCCGGAAATGGGTTCTGCCAGAAGGAGGCTACTGGGAGATGCACTGTGATCCCACGCTGCAGCGAGAAAGGGGCGGCAGGTCAGTGGGAGAGGGCTCCTTCCAGCCGAAGGAAGACGCCTCTCCCTCCCGTCAACTGGATTCCTTCATCGCTCCGGGCAAAGAGGTCTCACTTAACTTCCCACACTGGGGGCACGGGGCACGGGGCCCGGGGCGGAGGCGCGGGGCGGCAAGGTGGGGGTGTCTCCCAGTCCTACCTAGTGGAAGGGAATCTCACTTGGCCCAAATCAATGGTGAGCGGAACTCAAAACCTCCGCTCCCTGTGGATCGGAGGTGGTTCGCTATCCAGTTCCCGCCAATCGGCCAAAAGGGTTAACAGCCTCCCTCTCTCCAAACGCACACCCTTCGGCTGCCCCTAAATAGGAAATTGCGGGTGGGGGGGTCCTCCCGCCCACTAGTTCACCACGTACACGAGGCTGGGGCAAAGGTCAATATCCACCGCGCCCCCCGGACCCAGCAGCCAACGGTTTCTCCTGCAGAAAGGAAGCGGAAGTGTGTGAGAATCGTCACTTCCGGCATCGCGCTCCGCACTCGGAACGGCGGGTCCTGGCTGCCATGTTGGGAGTGGCATGTGAAAGGCTCGGAACCCAGTCGGCCATCTTGCATAGGACTGAAGCCTAAAAGGGAATAGTTCTAAAGGTTCGCGCTTAATGGCGGCGCAAGGTGCCTCCATCTTGGAAGTGGCGAGTTCTGCAGACGGAACAGAAAGTTCCTGAAAAATGCCCTCGAAACCCCACACTGCCGCCCCCGGTAGAGTTGAGATGGAGAGGTGGGGAGGAAAAAGGATGAGCACGTGACTCAAAAGTAACCTCCCCCATCTTTCTGCGGACTGCTCTGCTCGGGTCCCCTGCAGGGACCGCCCCTCCGCTCAACGTCAGCCAATGAGCGTCGTAGACTGGAATGCGGGCGGTTTCCATGGGAACACTGGAGGGAGGAGGGGAAGGTTACCTAGCAACCGGAGATGCGGCTAGGTCCCGCCGAGCGGTCGACAAGTGCATTCCCAGAGCCCGAGGAACCTGAATTGACGGATCCTAGACAGAGGCAATTCCCCTGACCCCCAGAGGTCCTCGGCCTCAACCCAATCATGACGTCTCCCCTGTGCTGGGCGGCGGCCTCCAACGCCATGCCTTCTCAGGACCAAATTTCAACCCCCTCCAAAGTCAAGGCCACTCAAATTCAGCTCAAGCCCTACCGCTCTCGAGGCAAGGGCTTGGTGCCTGTCTGGCACTCACTTCATTCCAGGGCAGGACCCTTCCATGCCAGCGAGGGGAAGTCCGCTGTGAACATGCAGGTGGCTGAGTTACAAAGGAAGATACAACTGTTAGGTAAGATGACTCCAGAGGGCCCAGAATGGTCGAGTCAACAGCCCTCTGACCTGGCAGGAGTTCTTTCACTAGCGTTTGTCCAGGTGTCCAGTATCCAGAGGCAAAAATTCATGCTTGGTCATGGTTTTCCTCATCTTATACAACTTTCCCTGAGCTCAGAACCGAGTGAACTGTATTTCATACTTTACGTGTGTGCGTGCTAAGTCACTTCAGTCATGTCTGACTCTCTGTGACCCTATGGACTGCGCCCTGCCAGGCTCCATAGTGGTGGTGGGGGCAGGGTTTGTTACTGGCATCTAATGAGTAGAGGTCAGGGATGCTGCTCAACATCTGACGATGCACAGGACAGTTCAACACAGCAAATAATCATCTATCTCAAATGTCAGTTGTGCCGAGGTTGGGAAATCCTGGCGTAAACTTATTGTTTTGTTGTTAGGAGATAATGTTGCATAGTGGTTGAAAGTATGTGCTGGGGAGTCTGACTGCTTGTGAACTTGAACAGTCTAATAATCATGAGCCTTCTCATGTGTAAAATGGGTATAATATGGATATGGATATGTACATACTGGCACATCCTATCTGATACCTAGAAAATGATTAGTCCATCCCTGGCTTTCCAGTGGTTAAGATGCTGCACTTCACTGCAGAGGATGTGGGTTTGATTCCTGGTTGGAGAACTAAGATCTCACATGCAGTGCAGTACAGAAAAATAAAAGAAAATGATTAGTCCAGCATCTCTGCATGCATGCTGTCACTCAGTCGTGTCCAACTCTGCAACCCACCAGCCTCCTCTATCCATGGGATTTTCCAGGCAAGAATACTGGAGTTGCCATTTCCTACTCTAGGGGATCTTCCTGGGCCAGGGATCGAACCTATGTCTCCTGAAGCTCCTATACTTGAAGGTGAATTCTTTACCACTGATCCATCTGGGAAGCTCCAGTCCTGCATCTAATGCATAACAAATGCTCAGAGTAAAATATTGTTATACTGTTGATACCTACTAAAAGGTCTTCCCTCTGGGAAGTACCCCCTCCCGTGATGCTCTGCTTCTGCCTCCCCACCTGACATGACCCCAGAGGGTGACCGGAAGGCCTTTTATGAGAGCACCCAGTGGAACATCAAGAAGAATCAGGAGACCATTAACCAGCTCCGCGAGGAGACCAGGGTACTGCAACTACAGTTGACAGCCCTGCTCCAGGTGAGGCGAACGAGGTTCCAGGGGTGGCGAGGCAGCGTCCCCAGGGGGTGCTCTCAAGGAGAGGGTGGCCGCAATTTGCATTGTGACCTGGGCTCTCCTCCCTGCAGGGAGATGAGAAAGTGGTCCAGGCTGTGATTCAAGAATGGAAGTCAGAGAAGCCGTACCTGAAGAACAGGACAGGCCAGGTTTGCCTCACTCCCACTCCTCTGACCACCTCCCTTCATTTCTGGCCTGGGTCCCCACCTGACTCCCTGACCCCCATCTCACCCTTGCCAATCAATCCCTTCTCCACACCAGCTGCCATTAGTTTATTTCTCAGTCTTTCTCACACACTGACCATGTGCCTGGCATGGCTTTAGGTATTGGTTGCCATATGGTGAAAAACACAGACCATGTCCCCACTCCCCAGAGTCTCATCTCGGTGGAGAACACAGACACTCCCCCGCCCCCCCCCTCCCCGCAAGAAAAGAACAATGAACATAGAAAGAAAGTGATTTCCAATGGTGACAAGAGAAATAAAGAAAACAGAGTGGCTCACTAGAGATGGATGGGGGTTAGGGGTTTGCCCTTTAGATTGTGAAGTGGGGATCTTTGCTTTCTCTAGGAAGGTGATCTTTGAGCTGAGAAGGGGTCAGGCAAGTAGTGATCTGGGGAAAAGCATTCCAGACAGATGGAACAGCAAGTGCAAAGTCCCTTGGGTAGGAACAAAGGTAGAGTGTTGGAGACACAAACGAGGTCATTGTGGCAGAATGGGAGTGAGTGAGGGGGGCTCCATAGGAAGTGAGGTTTGGGGGGTGAGCAGGGGCAGAACCTTGCATCAGGCTATGCTGCACGAGTGTAGATGTTATACTAAGAATCAGAGAAGTGAAGGGACTTCCCTGGTGGTCCAGTGGCTAAGACTCTACACTCCCAATGCAAGGGACCCGGGTTCAATCCCTAGTCAGGCAACTAGATCCCACATGCTGCTGCTGCTGCTGCTGCTGCTGCTAAGTCACTTCAGTCGTGTCCGACTCTGTGCAACCCCATAGACGGCAGCCCACCAGGCTCCCCCGTCCCTGGGATTCTCCAGGCAAGAACACTTGAGTGGGTTGATATGTCCTTCTCCAATGCATGAAAGTGAAAAGTGAAAGTGAAGTCGCTCAGTCGTGTCCGACTAGTAGCGACCCCATGGACTGCAGCCTACCAGGCTCCTCCATCCATGGGATTCTCCAGGCAAGAGTACTGGAGTGGGGTGCCATTGCCTTCTCCGAGATCCCACATACCACAGTTAAATATCCCATGTGCTACAACTATAGACCAGGTGTAGCCAAATAAAAAATTTTTTTTAAAAAGAGAGAAGTGGAAAATGGGCTCTGAGGAGGCAAGAGTTAGAAGCCATCCAGAGGAGGTTATCAAAGTGAAGGATGATGCTGGCTACACCAGGACAAAAGAGGTAGAAATGGGAAGAAAAAGATCTATCTGGCTCAGTCACATCCAACTCTTTGGGGCTCCATGGACTGTAGCCCACCAGACTCCTTTGACCATGGAATTTTCCCAGCAAGAATACTAGAGTGGGTTGCCATTTCCTCACCCAGGGGATCTTCCTGACCCAGGGATTGAACCCATGCATCTACTGCACTGCAGACAGATTCTTTACCACTGAGCCACCAGGATCTCTCTGGAGGAAGCTTTAAGACAGAACAGAGAATTGCTAACAAACTGGGTGTAAGTGGGATAGAAAAAGAGAAGATGAGGATGACATGAAGGTTTGGGACTTGAGCACCTGGAAGGACGGAGTTGCCATGAGCTGAGATGAGGAAGATTTGAAAAGGGCCGTTTTGGGGAAAGATCAAGGATATACTCAATTTTGGACAGATGGTTTTGAGCTTCCTGTGGAGACATCTAGAAGGCAGTGTAGATGTGGATATACGAGCCTCAGGGGGGAGGCTAAATTGGGATGTCTTCAGTGTAGAGGTGGGGCTTCCCAGGTGCTGCTAGTGGTAAAGAGCCCACCTGCCAATGCAGGTAGACATAAGAGACGTGGGTTGGATCCCTGGGTCAGGAAGATCCCCTGGAGAAGGGCATGGCAACCCACTCCAGTATCCTTGCCTGGAGAANTAGAGGTGGGGCTTCCCAGGTGCTGCTAGTGGTAAAGAGCCCACCTGCCAATGCAGGTAGACATAAGAGACGTGGGTTGGATCCCTGGGTCAGGAAGATCCCCTGGAGAAGGGCATGGCAACCCACTCCAGTATCCTTGCCTGGAGAATCCCCATGGAAAGAAGACCTGGCAGGCTCCAGTCCGTAGGGTTGCAAAGAGTTGGGTAAGACTGAAGCGCCCTAGCATGCACTCATGCAGTGTAGACGTGACTCAGAAAACCTTGAGACTGGATAGTATCAAGTGGTATGTGTGGTCAGATGAAAGAAGAGCCTCTTCAAAGGCAAAGGAGATGGGTAAGGGGCAACCAGGGTTGTGGCTGCCCACCTGGAAACCAGCCCCCCCCCCAAAAAAAAAGGAGAGAATCTGCAGGAGAAGCAGGATCAGCCAGGTTTCAGATGCTCTACCAAGAGACAAGAGAGACGAGAACCAAGATGTGGGAGAAGGAAGGACTAGGTGGGGGTTCAGGCCCCTACTGTTGCTTCCCTCTCTCCAGCAAGCCCTGGAGCATCTGGACTACCGGCTGAACGAAAAGGTGAAGCAACTGAACGCTCTTCGGCACCAGCTGGGACTACGGCAGAAGTGGCTGGAGGAGCTCCAGCTGCAGCACAGTTTGCGCGAGCTGGAGATAGCCGAGGCCCAAGACAGCAACACCGAGATGGCCAAGGTAGGGCCTGTGGGGTCTGCAGAGGCCCTGACCCTGCGGGAAGCACGGAGCAGGGAAGGGATCCAGCCCAGGCTTGCTTCCCTCTTGTTGCTCTTCAGTTTGCTCAGGCCTGTCCGACTCTTTGAGACCCCATGGACTGCAGCACACCAGGCTTCCTTGTCCTTCACCATCTCCCCGAGTTTGCTCGAACCCTTGTCCATTGAGTCAATGATGCCATCCAAACTCATTCTCTGTCAACCCCTTCTCCTCCTGCCTTCAATCTTTCCCAGTATCAGGGTCTTTTCCAGTGAGTCTGTTCTTCACATCAGGTGACCAAAGTATTAGAGCTTCAGCTTCAGCACCAGTCCTTCCAATGAATATTCAGGGTTGGTTTCCTTTTAGGATTGACTGGTTTGATCTCCTTGCTGTCCAAGGGACTCCCAAGAGTTTTCTCCAGCACCACAGTTCAAAAGCATAAAGAAAGCAGTCAGCCTTCTTTATGGTCCAACTCTTACATCTGTACTGGAAAAACCATAGCTTTGACTATATGGACCTTTGTTGGCAAAATGATGTCTCTACTTCCCTCTAGACCATGCGGAACCTGGAGAACCGCCTGGAGAAGGCCCGGATGAAGGCAGACGAGGCTGAACGCATCACCAGTGTGTACCTGCAGCTCAAGGCCTACCTACAAGTAGGGACCAGGGCGACTGGGGGTGGGTGGGGGGCAGCAAATGGGAGGGCCAGCCAAGTTAGGGACATCGGTCACAGGCTCACCCATCTCTCACGCCCAGGAGGAGAGCCTTCACTTGGGGAACCGGCTGGACTTTATGGAGGCTGAGGTGGTGAGAACGAAACACGAGCTGGAGGAACTGCACCTAGTGAATCAGGAGGCGCTCAACGCCAGGGACATCGCCAAGGTGCCAGCCCACCGGCCCCTGGGAATCCTGCCCTGCCGCTGTCATGGTCTCCTGGCCTCAGCATCTGAACCCGCAGCTGCCCCGAAATCCATCCCATCTCTGTCCCAGGACCCCACAATTTGCCCCAGTTGTCTTGAGTTGGGCCGGCAGCCCTGGCCCAGAGCCCCAGTAGATGCCAACAGGTCCTGTCGTTCCTCCGTCCACCCACCAGAACCAGCTGCAGTATCTGGAAGAGACCGTGTTCCGAGAGCGCAAGAAGCGCGAACGCTATCTAAGCGAGTGCAAGAAGCGCGCGGAGGAGAAGAAACTGCAGAACGAACGCATGGAGCGCAAGGTGGGCGCACCAGGGATACGGGGCTGAGATCCCAGCCTGCTCCTGCTTGGACCCGGACCTGCGGAGTCCCCGCCGCGCCCCTACATTGGCCCAGGCCCTAGACCTTCGGCAGTTCGAAAGTTTCTCCTGACTCTGCCCCCAGCTCCCCAGATGCCAGGGCTCCTCCCACATCCCTCACCCCGCCCTCCAGCCCTCCCCTTACTCTCCTGGGGTCCTCATCCCTCCCCGCCAAACTTGCCCATATCCGAAATTGATCCCGCCTCTAACCGTCCCCTTACCCAACAGGCCCCGCCCCCACGCTCTTGACCCGCCCAATGACGCTGCCTCTAAGGCCTGCCTCTAACCAAGGCCCTGCCAAGCACTCCTGACCCCTACCTGGATGCCCTGTGTGCGTGCATGCTAAGTGGCTTCAGTCGTGTCCAACTCTTTGCAACCGTATGGACTGTAGCCTGCCAGGCTCCTCTGTCCATGGCATTCTCCAGGCAGAAATACTGGAGTGGGTTGCCATGCCCCCCTCCAAGGAGATCTTCCCGACCCAGAGATGGAACCTGCCTCTCTCGTGTCTCCTCCATGGGCAGGCTGGCTCTTTCCCTGGGAAGCCCTGACTTGGCCCCAAGCTTGGGCCCCACCCCCTTCCTGAACCCGGTCGGGAGATATTTTCCCAATGCCCCAGGCCTCTGCCCTAAGCCCTCAGCTGCGGACTGACCCGGGCCCTGACCCCCACCCGTGAGCAGACCCAGCGTGAGCACATGCTGCTGCAGTCTGATGACACGCTCCAGGACAGCCTGCACTCCAAGGAGGAGGAGCTGAAGCGGCGCTGGAGCATGTACCAGGTGGAGGTGCTCTTCGGCAAGGTCAAGGGCGCCACCGGCGTGGCAGAAACGCACGTGAGTGTGCCCTCAGCCCCCAAGCTCCCAGATGGCCTGAGCCGACCCTGGGACGCCGACGCACCCAGCCCCCTTGCAGACCACAGGCTCAGGAGCTGCAGCCCCCGGGCTCTAGAGCACAGGCTCAGGAGCTGTGGTGCACAGGCTTAGTTGCTCTGCGGCGTGTGGGATCTTCCCAGACCAGGCATGGAACCCATGTCTCCTGCATTGGCAGGCAGATTCTTTGCCCCTGGACCACCAGGGAAGCCCCTCTCTCCTGTTCCTGCATACACTGGCACTGACTTCTTTGGCATGTCAGCACTAGGAGAATGGGGAATGTTGTCTCTCCTCTCCTGTATCTTCAGCCTCTATAGCAGGGTCTGGGGCCCAGTACCAGCCTCCATCCCAGAGAGGCTGGGCCCCTACTCTAGGACCCGCACTTGGCAGCATCTTCCTCAAAATTTTCTAAGACTTTAGGTTCCCGGCTGTGAAAGTGTGAAAGTATTAGTCGCTCAGTCACATCAGACTCTTTGCGACCCATGGACTGTAGTCTGCCAGGCTCCTCTGTCTGTGGAATTCTCCAGGCAAGAATATTAGAGTGGGTAACCATTCCCTTCTCCAGGGCATCTTCCCTATGCAGGGATCAAACTTGGGTCTCCGACATTGCAGGCAGATTTCTTTACCATCTAAGCCACCATGGACGTCTCTGGCTGGTCAACACTAATTCTTTTGGATCCCTGTCTGATTTCTCTGTTTGGGGAGCTCTCCAACCCACCACTCATCCCATGGGGTGACCCCCAAGGAGTTCCAGGACTTGGCTGTATTGGGTCATCTGGAGCGCTATGGCCAGATGTCTTTCCAGAAATTGGCCTTGGGGTTGCTCCCACGACCAGTCATATTTTCTCATAGGAGTGGGGATTGTTGGCACATTGATTTTGGAAAGCAGCTGTGCTCACTGCTGTCGCTGCCCCAACATCTGATTTTGGTTGATTCATTTTCCTTATATAGACAAAGAAAAGCCTGCAAAAATCATTCATTCAGGGTTGCACACCCTTAAGGCAGCCCTGAGTCCAAGGCTCACAGAGACAGCATTGTGCAGAAGCCATCATCAGCTCAAGCGACTTGTCCCGCTCATCCCTGGGAAAGAAGGAGCGGGACAAGCCCCTGGCTCTGATGGATCTCTCCGGGTCCCCCCCAGGCAGTGGTGCGGCGGTTCCTGGCTCAGGGTGACACCTTCACACAGCTGGAGATGCTCAAGAGTGAGAATGAGCAGACGCTGCTGAGACTGAAGGACGAGAGGCAGCGGCTGCAGCAGGAGCTGGAGGACCTCAAGTACTCAGGGGAGGCCCTGCTGGTGAGGTGAGGCCCCATGGTGCCCGGTGCGGGTAAGAGCGGGGCCGGTGCGGTCAACAGTGCCCCAGTGGTGGTCTCCCTGATCCCTGCAGCGAGCAGAAGCAGCAGGCCGAGTTGCAGGGACGCCTCAAGGTGGGGGAGCAGCGGCGTGCTGATGCACAGGATCAACTGGACCGAACCATGAGGGCCTTGCAAATTACCAAGGAGGGCCTGGAACACCTGGCCGGCAAGCTGAACCACATCGTAGTGGCAGGGCCCATCTACGAGGAAGGCTCACCCAGAGCCTCCCTAGACACGAAAGGCAGTGCCACCCCACAGGTGGGGTTCCCGCCCTGAAAGCCACTCCAGAGAACCCACCCCAGGCCCTATTTAGGATATGAGAAGCTTGAACACATGGGAAACCCCAACCCACTCCCGAGTCTCCACCCCCCATCTCAGGAGGCACCCCCTTATTACTCAAGAGGCCCAGGACTTCAGAGACCCCTGTCCCATTTCAAATCCACCCCCATGGGAAAGTCCCACCTAGCCCCCCCATACACACTCAAAACCTAAAAGAGACCCTGCTCCAATCCTGAAGCAGCCACAGATAGACAAGAGGGGCCCAGCCTGCCCACTGTGGAATCCTATTTCTTGTTTTTTTCATTTTCACCAAAAAATTTACTGAAGAAAGTGTTCACCATTTTATTCCACTACTTTCTGCCATTTTTCAGTTGTCACTGTTGTTTAGTTGCTCAGTCGCATCCAACTCATTTGCGACCCCATGGACTTTAGCCTGCCAGGCTCCTCTATCCGTGGGATTTCCCAGGCAAGAATACCGGGATGGGTTGCCATTCCCTTCTCCAAGAATCTCGTTTCTTAAGAAGGTCTTCCGGCAATGGCGTCCCTCCAGTTAATATCCCAGCCTGCTCTCTCACTAAATGGCTACTCCTCCCCTCCACCGTCCCCCTGCCCATCCCTTGGCTTGGGTCTCTGGAGTTCAGAGGTGCTGCCTCACAAGCGTGGCCCTTGAGGGCAGAGTCCTTAGTCCCTACCCAACAGAGGATAGCTCCACTCCTGTGGATAGCCCCTAACTTCAAAGCCCTGCCCCCTGGGTGGGGCCTCCCAGGGGCCCCGCCCCTCCCAGCTCATCCGGCTCCGCCCCCAGCCGCAGGAGACTGGAGGCTCTGTCGAAAAGGAGCTGGATCCCAAGGTGGATGACTATCTGCCCAACCTGCTGGGCCTGGTGGAGGAAAAGTTGTTGAAGCTACATTCACAACTCGAGAACCACAACGTGCCAGAGATGCTGCACCACATCGTTGACCGCGAGGTGCCCATTCAGCCAGGGGCTGGGGCGGCAAAGGAGGGGTCGGGGCAACCCCCTGGAGGAGGCTGATGGGCCGGGAATGGGCCTTAGGGACAAGAGGTGAGGTTTAAGGAGCCAGGGATGAGCCAGAAGAGTTACTAGAGGTAACTCTGATAACCTGGTAACTCGGCAGGCCAGCGGTCAAGGCCGCAGGGTGAGGGGATGGGGGGTGGGAATCTGGGGTCTGCTCTCTAGAGGATGAAAGGTGGGACCTAGAGACCAGGGGCGGGTCTGGGGGGGAGGCTGGGTATCAGGGTGCACGCTGAGAACAAATGATGGGGCTGCACCCAAGGAAATACTAGAGTGGGCAGAATTTCCCTGAGGATCCAGTGGTTAGCGCCCTCTTCGCTTCCAATGCAAGGTTCGATCTCTGGTTGGGGAATTGGATACCACACGCCGCATGGCACGACTCCTCTCAAAAAAAAAAAAAAAAAGAGAGAGAGAGAGGCAGAGGAGTGGGCAGAGGTGTTGAATAGAGTCGGGGTACATTTCAGAGGGGGATGAGGAGGAGGGGGCACAGACCTCGCTGCACCCCCTGCCAACTCACACGCATCTGTCCCACTCCCTCCTCCCCCTAGTTCTACGCCACCCTAGAGGGAAAACTGCCGGCGAACAACACCCGCATCGCCCTGCCTGTCGCCGGTCACAAGGACAAGTTCTTTGGTCAGTACGGGCAGGGAAAGGGGGCGAGCCTGGGAGCCCAAGCAGTGCATCAGGAGGTGGTCGGGGCCGGACATACAGGGCCCAGGTGCGGATGGGGTGGTAAAGGCCGGGGAGAGAAATCTGATCCAGGAATGGGAATCTCGATACCCTCCTCGCCCGACGCAGACGAGGAGAGTGAGGAAGATGACAGCGACGTGGTGACCCGTGCAGCGCTCAAGATGCGTTCCCAGAAATTAATCGAATCCCGCAGCAAGAGGCGCGGTCGCTCGCGAAGGTCCTAGACTCGCGCTCGCGCCCGCCTGGCGTTTCCGGGCCCCTGCCGCGGGGCTCACGGGGCCGCTTTAAGGGCTGAACGCGGCCCGGACAGGGGAGCGGAGCTGGCAGGCAATGCCCAGAGTGAAGAAGGGGGCTGGGCCGCCGGATGTTCCCACAGTAAATTTCCCCAGGCTGGTCCGCGCCGGTCTCGGAATCGCTCAATAAAGGTCACCGACAAGCCCCTTGAGTATTCGCCTTTCCTTGATCCTGCACCGCCCCATAGACGGCTGCCTCTCAAATCCAGGGCCACAGCCTCAGCCGCCTCCGACCCGGGAGTGACGACTCCCAGGGTTCAGGACACAGATTGGTCTCCTCCGCCCCTCCAGAGAAACGAGATACCGCCACTCCTGGGGCAGACCAGCCCTCCCCATCTGAGCAAGAAGACTCCCCTCCTGAGGACGCAGACCAGTCCCTGTGTTAGCTATGCACACTAACCCCCACACCTGGGGACACACAAAAATACCCTTCCCCTGGTGGGGAGAGGTGTCCTTTCTCCGGGGCTCAGATTCACACACGTGTATCGGGAGAACCCGGACCGCTTCCCAGGAGCTTGGGTTGGGCGCTGGGGTCTGGCAGGGGCGTCCGAGAACTGTGGGTCCACTCCGCCCCGCCCCCGCACGGCCCATCCGCCCTGCCCCGCCCCGCCGGCCCAGTGCCCCGCCACTGCTCCCCAGCCGGCCCTTCCGCCTCACTCAGCCGTGCAGCAAAGCGGGCCGAGCGCGGACCATGGAGCGTACAGCAGCGGGCAAGGAGCTCGCCCTGGTAAGGGGACCTGGGGTCCCAGGATCCTACATCTCTGGTGACCCCAGGATCCAGAAACTCCAGGCTCCCAACCGTACCCTTGGACTCTCTCCATAAATTAGGCTCCTTTGAACAGCCTGGGGGGTACCACCTACCTCGGGCCTCTGGGCCCCTGACCCAGTGAAATGGCTGGTTCCTTTTCGGGGGGAGTCTCTGAAAGCATCTATGGGAGAGATCATAGACAGACTTCTTGAGACTGGACGCCAAAGTGCCACCCCATCCTTCCAAGGACCAGAGAGGAGGGTACCCGCGGCGACGAGGGATTTCCCTGAGCCTGGGCCGGGAAGGGAGGATGAAACTAGAGGGCCCAGGCTTGAGTCCGCTGGAGAGGTGGGCAGTGGTCCCGGGACCCTTCCCTTCGCCGCGTCCTGAGCCCGCCTCCGTGTCCAGGCGCAGCTGCAGGACTGGGGAGAGGAGACCGAGGACGGCGCGGTGTACAGTGTCTCCCTGCGGCGGCAGCGCACTCAGCGTTCGAGTCCGGGGGCAGGGCCCCAGGGCACCCAGGTGAGGAAGGGGTAGGAGGCTGGGGCGGGGCGGAAGGCGACCAAGTGAGGCGGGGCTGAATGGAGGGGCGGGACTNAGGAGACCGAGGACGGCGCGGTGTACAGTGTCTCCCTGCGGCGGCAGCGCACTCAGCGTTCGAGTCCGGGGGCAGGGCCCCAGGGCACCCAGGTGAGGAAGGGGTAGGAGGCTGGGGCGGGGCGGAAGGCGACCAAGTGAGGCGGGGCTGAATGGAGGGGGGGGACTGGGGCCCGCAGGAGGGGCGGGGCTCAGAGGCGACCTGGTAAGGATGGAGTGGGGTTTAGGGGAGGCCAGGTGAGTGGGGTAGATGAGGAGGCGGGGCCAGGTGAGACCGCGGTGCCCAGCAGGACCTGGGGACTGAACTGGATGGCTGGGTTTAGGTAAGCCAGGTTTTGTGGCGCGGAGCTGGAGAGGGAGGAGGGGTCTTTAGAAGCGGCCGGGCGAGGGCAAGGTGGGGCGGAGAGCACGGGAACGCGCCAGTGAAGCGAGGCGAGAGACCTGAGAGCAGCCTGGGGGTAGGGATGGCGGTGGGGCTTTGGGGGTTGGGGGTGACCGGTGGACAGAGCAGAGGGCGGGCGTAGCCTGGGCGATTGAGGCTGTTCCGGGCGGGTTTCGGGTGTCGTTTGTGCACGGTACCTAATAATGAACTAAGGGAGGGGGGTACCCAGGAACAGACAGGGTCAGGTGCAAAAGCGATGCTCCCCAAAGACACATTGGAGATGGGTGCCGGGGCCCATTCCTCTGTGTCTCATTGCGGTCCCCCTGGCCCGCAGGCCCCCAGCCCCGCGGCCGACACCTTCCTTCATTACCGAACCAGCAAGGTGCGGGCGCTGAGGGCGGCGCGGCTGGAGCGGCTAGTGCGGGAGTTGGTGTCCGGAGACCCCGGACAGGACCCAGGCTTCGTGCCCGCCTTCCTGGCCACCCACCGGGCCTTCGTGCCTACTGGCCGCGTGCTGGGCCTCCTCCTGCCGCCACCGGCGCCGCCACTCCCGCCTGGGTCAGTACCAACGGGAGATTCTCCAGTGCCCACCCCAGACTCTCACCTGGATGTTCGATCTACTCTCTCTGGAGCCCTCCCCCTCCCCCCAGAACCTTCCTCCTTAGTCCTCTCCAGCCCCTCCCTTCTTCACCTGATTTGGGTGTGGGGGTGTCTTTCCAGGGTAGAAATCAAGAAAACAGAAGGAAGAGATCTGACTTTCAACAAGAACTTGAGGTTTGCCTCCAGTAGGGTGGGGGCGGGGGGGGGTGGGGAGGACAGAGGTCAAAGATCGGATCTGAAATGTAGGAGCTCCCGAGTCTGGAAGTGTGGGATGGGCTCTGAGGTCCCACCCCTCTTGGCCAGGGCTGTGGTGTCGGTGCTGGGCTCATGGCTGCGGGACCACCCTCAGGATTTCTGGGACCCCCCTGCCCACTCGGACCTAGGCAGTGTTTGCAGCTTTCTGGGCTGGGCAGCTCCATCAGGGGCTGAGGCCCGGGCGGCCAAAAAGCTGCTGGGAGATTTCCTGAAGGAGGCTGAGGCAGAGCAGGAGGAAGAGGAGCAGTCCCAGACACGGGCAGGTGAGCAGACTGGGGGCGTGACAGTGCCCTGAGTAGGCATTCTCCCTCCCCCAGGGATATTCTCCCCTCTGGAGATCTACAGATCTTGGGCAAGGTCCTTAGCTCTGTCTGAGCCTCAGTTTCCCCACCCGTAAAATGGGGATAATAACCCAGTATTGTCATTTATCCCTCACCTCCCCCACCCAACACATGACAACTATAAAGATATTCCATCATGGGGTCAGGATATCTTGTGTTTTTGGCTACAAATCATCCTATTGCTACTTGCCTTAGGAGCCACAGAGACCTAGGTTCAAATCCCAGTTCTGCCATTTGCTGACTGTGCGACCTTGAATAAGTCACTTCACCTCTCTGAGCCTGTTTCCTGGGGGCAATGACAGTACTTACCACATTGGCTTCTTCGATCATTCAACAAATAAACTGTGGATAGGAACTCCCTGTTCCCTGGGGAAGACAATTGGTGGACAAGTAAATAAGTAATGAGGGCTTTGCAGGCAGATTCTTTACTGTCTGAGCCACCAGGGAAACCCAATGAAGGCTTGGCAAATAGTATTATTTTCATTATTGTTGGATGTCAACAAACTATCTGGCCTTTAATAGAAAAGTTTGCCAAGAATTTCCTGGAGGTCCAGTGGTTAATACATTGCACTCGTGTACAAGGATGCAGGTTCAATCCCTGGTCAGGGAACTAAGATCCCACATGCTGAGCTTGCCAACCTCTGTTGTAGAGAGCTTTGGAAGGAAGGAAAAATATCCACATACTTCATTCAAACCTTTATTCAATTGTCACCTGCTCAGATGTGCATTCTCAGATCTCCTCCCAACAGATACAGCCTCCCACTTTGAGTCCTTTTACTGCCTTATTTTTCTTCATAGAATCCATTGGTCATGTCCCCAACTCTGTCCCGAGTCAATTACAAGATGGGTTTATTTATTGAATAATTGCATCCTGCTTATAAAATATCATCTTTCACCCGTCTATGTTTGATCTGATCCCTATCGCAAAAGCTTCATAACCTTAATCCATTCTTTAATCTTTAGACTAATCTGGCCACATTTCTCTCTGCTTTACAAAGCAGCAGCCACTTCTCTCCCCTAGAGACAAAGTCTCAGCTATTTAAATATGTTTTATCCCTTCGGCTTCTCTCTTGGATACTAAATATCTTTCTTCCTTTGCCTTCAAGATTTCTCCAGCTTATTCCAAGTCATCCAAGCTGCACAGACTAGTGAGGTAGCTACCAGCCCCATGTGGCTATTGAAATTGAAGTTAATTAACATTAAATAAAAATTAGAATCAGTTCTTTGATCACACTAGCCACATTTCTAGTGCTCAGTAACCACATCGGGCAGCACAGATAGAAAATATTTTCACCACTGCAAAAAATTCTATTGAAAAGGCTACCCTAAACTGTGAGTATCTGAGGTCAGAGAAGAAAAATGAACATTTATTGAATGCCAACTGTATGCCAGGCTCTGGGAACTTTAACATCTTTATTTGGGGGTTACTTTTTACCATGATTTCAAACACATACAGAAATAGAGAGAAGTAGTGTAAAGAACACTCACACAGCCCTCACTTATTTTCAACAATTATCAATTTAAAAATATTTATTTATTTGGCTGCACAGGGTCTTAGTTGTGGCACACAGAATCTTCAGTCTTCCTCGGGGCATGCAAAATATTCAGTTGTGTCAGATGAACTCTTAGTTGAGGCATGTAGGATCTTGTTCTCTGACCAGAAATCAAACACAGACCCCTGCATTGAGAGTGCAGAATCTTAGTCATTGGACCACCAGGGAAGTCCCTCCTATGCTTACTTTGAAACTAATATTTTGCAATACCACCTGTCCGAATATGAAGTGGACAACGGATAATTAAATGAACTTAAAAATAATAATATTTTGCAACAGTAATAGGAAGGAGAAATAAGACAAAAGCAATTTACACAACAGTGTTGGTATGTCAGTGTCTGGGCATGCCTCACTAGAAGACATAATGAAGTTGACCAGTGCCTTCACCTGCCATAGCATCACAGTAAATATGGAAACCACAGACTAATGCAGGGGAGTGTACCAATGACAAAGATGCTGTAGCACAGATGTTATTGACATCGATTTCCAAAATGGTGAACAACACTTGCAATTTCCATATAAAACAAAGTCCAAGCTCTCACAGCCCTTGCATTCCTGGAGCCAAAATAATTAGTGTTTATGAGCAGGACTGGGCTTCCCAGGAGGCTCGATAGGAAAGAATCCGTCTGCCAATTCAGGAGACACAGGTTCAATCCCTGGGTTGGGAAGATCCCCTGGAGAAGGAAATGGCATCCCACTCCAATATTCTTGCCTGGGAAATTCCACGGGCAAAAGGAGCCTGGCAGGCTATGGCCCACGGGGTTACAGAAGAGTTGGACACGACTGAGCGACTAAATAGCAACATGAGCAAGATAGTTGGGTTCTAGGTGCAGATTATTGTAAATAGGCTTTTTAAGGACGCAGATTTGGAGGGACATTTGGAGGCTGGGTGTTCTTCACGATGCATGTCTGGATTTCCAAAGTGTCCCCTAGGGGGCGCCACCACTGACCACCCCCGACACACCTTGAGAAAAATAGTTCATATTTATTGAGTACTTTACAGAAGTCTGGTATGCGTGATCTCATTTGATTTTTTTAATCCATACTTTTGATGAATTAATAATGAATTAATGTTCTCACACTTGGACACTTTGAAAAAATAAATCCAGATGAGGAAACCAAGCCACAGAGAGGTTAAAAGCTTGTTTTAATTCACACAGCTAGCCCAGTGGATCAATTTGGATTCGAACTTGGGACATTAAGACAATGTCTTAACCTTCCCTTAACCACATGGTTGGGCTTCCCTGGTGGCTCAGTGGTAAAGACTGCATGCCAGTGCAGGAGATGTGAGACAAGGGTTCAGTCCCTGGGTGGGGAAGATCTCCTGAAGAAGGGAATGGCTGCCCACTCCAGTATCCTTGCCTGGAGAATCCCATGGACAGAGGAGCTTGGTGGCCTACAGTCGGACTCACTCACAAGGTGAGCGTTTAAGCTCACCTAATCAACGCTCCCTCAGGACCCCCTGGGACTGCCCAGATCCTCTGCCCAGACTCCCCGGTGGGCTGCCTGGAAGACGAGGAGGGCCTCCTGTGGGAAGGCCCTGAGCTTCTGGACTTCAGTGTAGACGATGTGGCGGAGCAGCTGACCCTAATGGACGTGGTGAGTATCAGAGCCGGCCCGCGCGGGCAGGGGCTGGATAGGGGACGGGTAGCGGGTGGGGGAGGGAGGAGGAGTTGGGGGAGATCCCTCTGAGCTCAGATTCCACCCTCCTCCACCCCCTGCTCAGGAGCTCTTCTCGCGCCTGCGGCCCTTCGAGTGCCTGGGCTCCGTGTGGTCGCAGCGGGACCGGCCGGGGGCCTCAAGCGTCGCCCCCACTGTGCGCGCCACCGTGACCCAGTTCAACACAGTGATCGGCTGCGTGCTGGGCTCAGTGCTTGGGGAACCGGGCCTGGCCGCCCCGCAGAGGGCGCAGCGGCTGGAGAAGTGGATCCGCATAGCTCAGGTGCATCTCTGGTGGGAGCGTGGGGGCAAGACATGCGCGAAGCCGAGGCTCAGTGAGAGAGGCTGGGGGCGGGCGGAAGGCCAAGGACGAGTCTCTGGAAAAGCGGAGGGTTGAGGCTGGGAGGTGCCTAAGGGAAAGTCCAGTACGTGGCCTTGAGCCGCAGAGGGTTCAGTTCAGTTCAGTCGCTCAGTCGTGTCCGACTCTTTGCGACCCCATGGAATGCAGCACGCCGGGCTGTCCTGTCCATCACCAACTCCCTAAGCTTGCTCATCTCATGTTCTGTGGTCCCCTTCTCCTGTCTTCAATCTTTCCCAGCACCAGGGTCTTTTCTAATGAGTCAGGTTCTTCGCATCAGGTGGCCAAAATATTGTAGCTTCAGCATCAGTCCTTCCAATGAATTCAGGACTGATTTCCTTTAGGACTGACTGGTTTGACCTCCTTGAAGTCCAAGGGACGTGGCCGAGAGTACTCCGTGCTGGTTAAGGAATAATAAGGGTGGGATGATGGGTTTCCATTGTAGCTCAGTTGTATGGGCTTCATTGTAGCTCAATCTGCCTGCAGTGCAGGAGACCCTGGCTCGGCTCCTGGGTCAGGAAAATACCCTGGAGAAGAAAACGGCAATCCACTCCAGTATTCTTGCCTGGAGAACCCCCATGGATAGAGGAGCCTGGCAGGCTACAGTCCATGGGGTCACAAAGAGTCAGACAGGAGGGAGCAACTAAACCACCACCACAAGGATGGGATGGGTGTACTGTGGAAGGAACAGGCTTGGTACCAAGCCAAGAAAAGGAGGTGGAGGTCTTGAAAGAGCCCGGGTGGACGTGGGGCAGGAGCCTCTGGGTAGAGAGGGAGAGTGGAACTGGGGCCCAGGAAAGGGAGTGGGGGCGAGGCAAGGCAAGGGGACTCACTCCTGACGCCCGGAGTGAGACCTAGGTTGAGGATGAGGAGTCCGGAACTAGGAGATGCTATGGGTCCGTCTAGGGCCCCGGGAGAAGTAAGGGCGGGGACGCAGAAAGCCAAGGTCAGACAAGGGTATGGAGAGGTAGGTCGGGGAGGAGGCTGAATGCGGGTAGCTTGTCAGATGTGGGGCGAGATGTTAGGGTTTGACCTGGGGTCACAAGTCACGGGATCAAAGTTGGATCATACCTGGGGATCAGGCAGGTTTGAGGTGTGACCAGCACCCCCTCCACCCCGCCCCCCAGCGCTGCCGGGAACTGCGGAACTTCTCCTCCCTGCGCGCCATCCTGTCCGCCCTGCAGTCTAACCCCATCTACAGGCTGAAGCGCAGCTGGGGCGCCGTGAGCCGGTGACCTGGGACTGGGGGTGGGGGCGCTGGGGTGGTACCTCTTGCCCACTGCATCCCCGCTCTGACTCTTCCCATGGCCACCCGTGACTCCTCTCCTGTCCTCCCCAGGGAACCATTATCCACTTTCAGGAAACTTGCCCAAATTTTCTCCGATGAGAACAACCATCTGAGCAGCAGAGAGATTCTCTCCCAGGTACAGATGGGTGAGGCCCCCGCAGATCCCAGGCCCAGGAAAGGGCCGTTGCTTGTCATCGTCATAACACTCAGCATCCTTTCCCATACCTCTCGAGAATGGCCTGCCTCCTGTTTGTAGGCAGCCCTGTGTTTTTGCTGCCTCTGCTGCCCTCATCAGAGCTCATACTTGACAGCGCTCTTATTTACTCATTCAACAAATACCAGAAGCTACAGTGAAAAGGTCACTGAAGGTCAGAGTCACGGCAAAGAGTGAAAAAAAAAATTGTGCCAAGGACTTGACTTTGATAAGCAAAACAAAACAAACACAAAAAGTGTGCCAACGAGTCTGACTTACTGCATGCAAGATTTAGGTTTTTACTGCAATTAGGTGCTGGTTCTTGGGGGTGAATCCAGAATAGAGACTTCCCTGGTAGTCCGGTGGTTAAGACTCTGAGTTCCTGATGCAGGGGACGTGGGTTCGATTCCTGGTCGGGGAACTAAGACTGCACATACTGCAGCACAGTCAAAAAAATGGAGAATAGATGGCACTGGAAGACTTTTCTTTTGCCAAGAACATTCTTCCCACCCTCTGCAGGTGTCTCCCCCAGTGTCCCCACCTCTGAGAGGCCCTCCCTATATCCCCCACACCTCCACTCCACCCCCATTGCCCTTATCTCTGCCTGTCATTAGATTACATCTAACTTGGCTGTTGCTGTTTCGCCATGGCTGATGTCTACTCTATGAGGCCAGAAATTTTGTGTTTTGTTCACTGCTGCCTCCCTAGCACTCCAAACAATGCCTGGCCCAGAGTAGCTGATCAGTAAATAAAGTGAACAAATGTCTCAAATAAGGATGCGAGCTCAAGGAACTCTGCATTAAGCACAGTGTGTGCCAGGCAGTTGCCAGGAGGCTCAGCCACAAAGACATAAACACACTTTCCTCCCCTTGGAGGGCTTCAGGCCCCCAATAGGGACACACACAATTAATTGCCCCAGCAATTATATCACTAATTACCAGGCAAAACAACGCTGTGAAGGCAAAGTTCAGGGCATTGCTTGGGAGGGGTCGCCAAGTACAAGGATTCTCACCTGTGTTATAGGCCAGCCTTGGGATCCACGGCACCCACAAGCCCCATCTCTCATCATCCCCTGTGGGGCCTGCCCTCTGCTGCTTATCTGCTCTCTCCTCCTCCTCCCTGTTCACTTTCCCTTGGGTATGGCTGTGATGGAGGTATCTTCCCCGAGGGAGGGGTCAAAGAGACCCTAGGACTACTCAGTCCTTCTCTTCCCCCTCAGTTAGTTCAGTCACTCAGTCATGTCCACCTCTTTGCAACCCCATGGACTGCAACATGCCAGGCTTCCCTGTCCATCACCAACTCCCAGAGCTTGCTCAAACTGATGTCCATCAAGTCAGTGATGCCATCCAACCATCTCATCCTCTGTCATCCCCTTCTCCTCCTGCCTTCAATCTTCCCCAGCATCAGGGGCTTTTCTAATGAGTCAGTTCTTAGCATCAGGTGGCCAAAGTATTGGAGCTTCAGTTTCAGCATCAGTCCTTCCAATGAATATTCAGGACTGATTTCCTTTAGAATTGACTGGTTTGATCTCCCTGCAGTCCAAGGGACTCTCAAGAGTCTTCTCTGACACCACAGTTAAAAAGCCTCAGTTCTTTGGTGCTCAGTTTTCTTTATGGGCCAACTCTCACATCCATACATGACTACTGGAAAAACCACAGCTTAGATGGACCTTTGTTGGCAAAGTAATGTCTCTGCTTTTTAATATGCTGTCTAGGTTTGTCATAGCTTTTCTTCCAAGGAGCAAACATCTTTTCATTTCATGGCTGCAGTCACCATCTGCAGTGATTTTGGAGCCTAAGAAAATAAAGTCTCTCACTGTTTCCAGGAGGCAATTCAGGGGCCCCAAGAGGAGGATGCCCCCACAGGAAGCCCGTCCTCTGTGAGTGATGTGGTTTGAGATGGGAGACAAGTGGGATGCTGGGGCAAGGGGTGGAGCCTGATGGGGTCACTGATGCCTGAGAGTGACTGGCGCTCTGGGGGCCACAGAAACTGCCCCCAGGCCCCGTCCCCTACCTTGGCACCTTTCTCACGGACCTGGTAATGCTGGATACCGCCCTGCCGGATACGCTAAAGGTCTGAGCCCTGACTCTTGACTCCTTACCCTCAGCACAGTGGGCCTCCTGACCTGTCACCCTTGACCTTGCCCATGCTCCCTGACCCCAGCTCCCTTAGTGCATGGGGTTCCTGATATCCCAGCCCCTGACCTTGATCCTCGACCCCTGACCTTGGAGTCTGAACTGTCTCCAGTTCAGACAAAGTTTGTCCCCAGGGGGATCTCATCAACTTTGAGAAGAGGAGGAAGGTAAGGGGGAGCTGCGGTGGGCAGGGGTGGAGGTGGGGAGGGGGTCCAGGGTTGGGGCAGAGCGTGGGCGGAGGTCTCAGAGGCCGCCCCCTCAGGAGTGGGAGATTCTGGCCCGCATCCAGCAGCTGCAGAGACGCTGTCAGAGCTACTGCCTGAGCCCCCGCCCGCCCATCCTGGCCGCCCTGCGTGCACAGCACAAGCTCAGCGAGGAGCAGAGGTGACAACTTGTGGCCTGGTCTGACAGCGCCCCCCAACCCTGCCACTGATCCTGGATGACACCCCGGATCCGCACACCCCATGCACCTCCCCAGCTCCTCCTCAGAGCCCCTCCTGAGCCTTCACCTCACCCCCCGCCAGCCTGTCACCTGACATTGTCGCCAGCCCAGTCGAGGGCCCCAGTTGCCCTCTGACCCCAAACTTTGACCTCATCTGGCTTTCTTTTCTTTCTGTTTTATTTTTTTGGAAAGTAACTGTTTTTCACTGCTCGGGCTTCTCTGCAGTTGCAGGGAGTGTGGGCGCCCTCTGTTTCTGGCGCACTGGGTTCTCACGGTAACGGCTGCTTCTGCTGCGGAGCATGGCTTCTAGGTACAGGGCTTCAGTAGCTGTGGCTCCTGACTCCAGAGCACAGGGTCAGTCGTCGTTGCGATGCCTGGGCTTACTTGTTCCACAGCCTGTGGGATCTTCCCAGACCAAGGAGGGAACCAGTGTCTCCTGCATTGGCAGGCAGATTCTTTACCACTGAGCCACCAGGGAAGCCTTCATCTGACTTTTGGACTTCAGCATTTAATGTGTAGCTAGCTGTCCCACTCAACCATCCTATTTTTTCTCTTCCCCACCTCTGGCCCTATCTGACCCATGACCCGCCTCTGACTCTCTGAGCCCAATCATTGACCCCCAGTTCTGAGCAACTGACTCCAACTTTGACATATATCTGACTTATGACCCCCATTCAGTTGACCCCAATTCAACTGTACCAACTCATTCTATTGAATCCATGATGCTAATCATTGACCCCAGTGATTATCTGACCTTGAACTCTATCCTTGACCCAATTTGACTCCTCAGTCCCACTCTATGAATCCCTGTGTGTCCTGCTAACCAAGCCATCTCATCTAATCACTGATAAGACCCTGAAACTGTAATACCCACATTTATTACCCTGATCTTGACATTGGGTGGCTAATTTCTGGCTGTACCCTCCCTCTACCCCCGCACACACCCAAAACCCAGCTCCTAACTGAGTCTAATTCACTTCTCAACCCACCCATCCATCTACATCTTGACCCCTCAGCTACCGCATCTCCCGGGTCATTGAGCCACCAGCCTCCTCCTGCCCCAGCTCCCCACGCATCCGACGGCAAATCAGCCTGACCAAGCGCCTCAGTGCGTGAGTTGCAGGGAGTATGTGGTGGGTGATGTGGGCAGGGATGGGATCTTCTCCCGGGTCTGGGTTTGGTCTTCACGTCATCCTGTTCCCTATTTTCAGGAAGCTGTCCCGGGAGAGAGTTTCATCCCCTGGTGGAAGTCCTGGGGATCCCTCATCCTCCACCTCAAGGTGAGCATCCCATTTGATGAAGGGACTGGAGAGGGGTCAGAGTTCAGGACAGCCACCCCATTTCAGACTCTGTGTCTCCCCCAGTCTGTCTCCAACATCCCCTCCATCCAGTCCTATTACCAAGGACCCTCCTACAGGCAGTCCTCCAGCCTCTCCAGGGCCCCAGAGCCCCAGCACCAAGGTACCAAGACTATGTGTACACGTGGGACTGCGGGTACCCAGGGCTGTTGTGTGTGTGTGTGTGTGTGTGTGCGCGCACACAGGATTTCACAGCCAGCTATGTGCACAGGAGACCATGAACACAGTTGACTCAGCACTCTGAGCATGTCTGGGAAACTGCATGCATCTCCATGGACCCACTTAAAGGACTGTCCGTCACTTATGCTCAGATCTGGACAAGAGCTTCCACTTACCCACAAGGCACTCTGGGTTGCAGTCATTACTTTTGTAAGGATAGGTATTTTCCCAGGAATGGGCTTCCCTGGTGGCTCAGCAGTAAAGAATCCACTTGCGATTCAGGAAATACATGTTCAGTTCCTGGGTCAGGAAGATCCCCTGGAGAAGGGCATGGCGACCCACTCTAGTCTTCTTGCCTGGAGAATCCCATGGACAGAGGAGCCTGGTGGGCTATAGTCCATAGCGTTGCAAAGAGTTGGGCATGACTTAGCACGAACACAGGAATTTGCATACCTGGAGGGAAAATGCTGGCATGAATAGCCATAGTATCCATGGGCCCTGTGCAGGGCTTTTCCTGGTCATGGGCTTGTGCCCATCCAACAATTGTGAGCAAATGTGGGCACTCGCTGCTCTCAGGTTACACTGGGTTTCTTGTGTGTGAACACGAGTCATGTGTGAATTCCTGTAACAGCATGAAGGTCTGTACGTGACGGGATGGCATAGATGCGGGCACCTATGGGATGGGATGGCATAGATGCGGGCACCTATGGGATGGGATGGCATAGATGCGGGCATCTATGGGATGGGATGGCATAGATACCCTAATTGCACGGCCCCAGGCTCAGGGTACGCAGGAAGATGTGTTGAATACGATGAGTGGGCGGGGCCTCACCCTTTCCCCGCTCAGCACCCACCCCCGCTGTCCACAGCTGCCCCTGAACCCGGACCTGCCAGGCCCCTGGCCCCTGGCCCTGCCCTTGAGTGGCCCTCGTATCTCCCTCCCCGGGCAGCAGGGCTCAGAGGCCCGCGTCATCCGGGTCAGCATCGACAACGACCATGGCAACCTGTATCGGAGCATCTTGGTGAGGAGCTGAGCCTGAGACCTGCTAGGACAGGCCTGCCCTTGGGGCTTGGGTAGTCACCCCTTACCTACCAACCTCTCTTTGCAGCTCACTAGTCAGGACAAGGCCCCCAGCGTGGTCCAGCGAGCCTTGGAAAAACACAATGTGGCCCAGCCCTGGGTCCGGGACTATCAGCTCTTCCAAGTCCTTCCTGGGGACAGGGGTGAGCAAGGACAGCTTGGAGCCTGGGCTAAGGGGCAGTTGGCTGGGGAAGATGGCAGGCTGACCAGGGTGGTTCTGGAACAGAGTAGGGGTGAGACGCAGCAGGGTGGGGTTAAAAGGCAGAAAAATATTGATGCCTCCCTTAGGTGGGATCGTGAGGTTGTCCTAGGTCAGTGTGAGGGAAGGGGGCGCCAAAAGTGTCTTCCTAGGATTTATGGGGAAATAAGATTGTCGAGGAACCAGTGGGAGAGGGAGTGTAGAAGGTCATCTGGGCTTCGATCTGTAGAATTGTGAGGTTGTTTGGGCTCAACCTCGTAGAGCACAACACTGAAGGGAGGGTCTGGGCTTGGATCTGAGGCGAAATGAATTTGTCCAAGTTTGGTATGGGGACTCTGGAGTTACTTGAACTTGGCATGGGAGAGGGCCACGAGGTACTGAAATTCAGGGTAGGAAATGAGATTGATTGTTCAATGTAAAGTGAGTAGAAAGTTGTCTACTTTTAAAAGGAGAGCGGTAACAGGGAACTATATTGAATATCCTGTGACAAACCATAATCGAAAAGAATATGTAAAAGCATATATGTGGGTTTCCATGGTGGCTCAGATGGTAAGGAATCTGCCTCAGTGCAAGAGACCAGGGTTCAATCTGGGCTGGAAGATCCCCTGGAGAAGGGCATGGCAACCCACTCCAGTATTCCTGCTTGGAGAATTCCATGGACAGAGGAGCCTGGCAGGCTACAGTCCACGGGGCTGCAACACCATTAAGCAACTAACAGTTTCACTTTTTTCACATACATATATATGCATGAATAAATAAGTGACTTTGCTGTACAGGAGAAATTAACAACACATTGTAAATCAACTTCACTTCAATTAAACGTTTTAAGAAATGAAAATATATATATATAAAGGAGGGAGAGGCAAGACATTGACATGCTAGGGAATTCCCTGGCAGTCCAGTGATTAGGACTTCACGCTTTCACTGCTAGGGGCCTGGGTTTGATCCCTGGTTGGGGAACTAAGATCCTGCAAGCTGTGTGGTGTAGCCAAAAGGAAAAAAAAAGACTGACATGCTAAAAGGATATATGAGGTTGTTCACATGACAAGTGTGAGGGTTGTACAGGCTGGAAGTGGGAAGTCAGAAGTTGTCCTAGCTCATGGTGAGAGCAGCGTGAACTTGGCTGGGAGTCGGCTGCAGGGGAGAGGGTGGGGTGAGCAGGAGGTTGATCAGGGTGGGAGGCCTGACTTTGCTCAAGCTTCCAGTGCAGGTTGTCTAGATTCCAGGGGAAACAGGAGGAGGTTGCCCAGGTTCATGGTGGGGGAGACATGAGGTGGTGCAGGCTTGGAGTGGGAAGTTGTCTAGACTTCCAACGAGAGGGGAATGAGGTTGGCTTAGCACTGGCTGGAGGGGTCCAATTGTTCAGGTTGCGTGGTGAGTGGTAGAAGGCTCCCTAGGTCCTTTGTGGGGGCAGTGCCAGGTTGTGTGGGCCTTTCACCATCTTCTCCATGCTTGGCCAGAGCTCCTGATTCCCGACAACGCCAACGTGTTCTATGCCATGAGTCCAGCCGCCCCTGGAGACTTCGTGCTGCGGCGGAAGGAGGGTGTCGAGCATACAACCTCAGTCTCCCTGCCCCCTTCTCCAGGATATGGGCCTCATGGGCAGCAAGGGGTCTGGCTTCTATCACCAGGAGGCGGGGATGGGGCTCCTCTATGAAAAGCTCCAATTCCCCAGTAGAGGTCATTGTGCTCCATACCCTGTAACGCCCCCCCCCCCCATTTTATTGGACCTCACCTCTCTGACCCTCTTGGCACCAGATCCCTATTCCAAAGACATCAGCCCATGGGGTGGCTGGTGGAGAGCTTCATCTTAGAGAAAGGGGTGGGATGTCAGGGGTCAGACCCTTCCCCAGAGAAACCTTGTTAACTATTGGAGACATACCAAAAGTGACAAAAAATGGATGAAAATAGTGACCAGAGTTATAAAACAGGAGTCAGTCTTGTTTGTTCTGCGCCTATGCCCCAAGTCCACTCTTCATTAGGATAAAAATTTAAATAAGAAAAGAAGGGTTTCCCTGGTGGCTCAGTAGTAAAGAACCTGCCTGCCCACACAGGAGACACGGGATCCATCCCTGGTCTGGGAAGATCCCACGTGCTGTAGAGCAACTAAGCCCGTGTGCCACAACTGTTGAGCATGTGCTTTAGAGCCTGGGAACCCCAGCTGCTGAGCCCATGTGCTGCAGCTCTGAAGTCTGCAAGCTCTAGAGCCTGTGTTCCCCAGGAAGAGAAGCCACAGTGAGAAACCTGCGCGCCGTAAAGAGTAGCCCCCACCTGCTGCTTAAAGAAAATCCTGTGCAGCAATGAAGACCCAGCACAGCAACCACTGTTTCCCCATCGATTTCCCATGAAGTGATGGGACCAGATGTCATGATCTTCATTTTCTGAATGTTGAGCTTTAAACCAACTTTTTCACTCTCCTCTTTCACTTTCATCAAGAGGCTTTTTAGTTTCTCTTCACTCTCTGCCATAAGGGTGGTGTCATCTGCATATCTGAGGTTATTGCTATTTCTCCCAGCAGTCTTGATTCCAGCTTGTGCTTCTTCCAGCCCAGCGTTTCTCATGATGTACTCTGCATATAAGTTAAATAACTAGAGACCAAATCCACGCCCCCTGCAGAAGCACGGAGTCCTAACCACTGGACAGCCAGGGAATCCCTCCACTTCTATTTTTAAAAGTGCAGGAGGTTAAAAAAAAAAAAAAGTGCAGAAGTACTCAGGAATAGCTCTCTCCAGTGGCTAACACAAGGTCAGCTGTCTCTCTACACCTCTCAGGTTGGTTTTTCGCTTATCTTTTACTCCACAAGTATTTCCTGACCTCCTGTTGTATGCCAGGCTCTGTTGTAGGTGCTGGGGTTATAGAAATGAACAAAACAGACTAATGAAGGTGGTGAATCAATAACGAAACATCAAATACAATTACATATTTATACAAAAAGCACAGGGAATGCAAAATGCTGCTGCTGCTGCTAACTACCAAACCATTTAAGGACTGACGTGTGTGTGGGGTGAGGGGTGGGCGGTGAGAGGGTTGCTATTTTAAACAGGTGATCCAGGAGGACTTCACTGAGGAAGTGACATTTAGTTAAAGAGTCCTGAGTAAACTGAAAGTGAGCCGCATGTACATTTAGAGGAAGAACCTTGCAAGTGGCGGGAACAGACAGTTCAGCAGTCCACCTTAGCTTCACCATCAGCCAATTTTTTTCCTCCTAATGACAAAAATGTCTCTGGCTACTCCATCTGCCTACCTCGTCATCCAACAGAAAGTGGCCCCTCCTTTCCTAGCTGCTCCAGGTAAAGTCCTAGAATGGAAGCTCATTGGATCCCCTTGTGTCACATGCCACCCCTGAACCAATTACCGTGCTCCAGGGAATGGAGCTCTTTGATTGGCTAATCTGGGGCTGGCTGACGCAATAAGGTAGGTATCCCCTGCTTCCCCAGGCATGCATCTCTTTGGGGCCGAGGGTGTTTACCCCAGTTGAAGCTCAGCCCGAGAGAAAAGCTTTTATGATTTGTTCTATACTTTACAGATTATTGAAAGAACTGCACGTTCCTTGTAAAATAAAATCCCAAGAGTATACAAATGTAAGCAGAAAATGCCCCCAAAATCACAAATAAAATCTCGCATTCTAGAATACATGTAATTTTTACAAACGCAGGCTCTTTCGTACTTACTATCTGGCAGTACTTCCCAACATTGTGCAAACATTCAATGGCTACTATTAGGCTTATTATATTCCTACCCAGACTGGGAAGAGATGTTGATTAGTACGATAATATCAGTAGTTGTAGTTTACATTTTTTGAATGCTTGCTATGTGCCAAGTCGGATTTTATTGATTAAAAGGCTGAAACTCAGATAAGGTAAGTAACCCGTCCAGGGTCGCACAGCAAGAAAGTGTGTCTGAGGCAGAAAGGAGAGCAGTTCCTTCCCTCCACCCCCAAGGGGGTGCCGAGCCCAGGGCCCCTGCTCTCTGTAGCCAGGCCCCACGGGGCGGCTGCCTCCGTCTTATCTCAGCTCAGGCTGCCTGCTGGTCCCGCCCCCTCGGGGGAGCTGCCACTTGGAGGCGCCTGGCCGGGAAGGCCTGGTCAGCTGTGTCCGGCGGAGGCAGCTGCTGACCCAGCTGTGGTCTGTGCCAGGGGCGGAAGAAGTGGGGGGCGGGGGCAAGAGCCCTGGGCCCCTGGCGGCAGGGGCTACATTATGTATCATCTCCTGGCACCCCTCCGTCCTGGAATTGGCTTCCTCTGCCTCTTGCTCGCTGGGGCAGCCTGGGCTCCCCCACCCAATCCAACGGACCCCAGGTTTGAAAACAAAGGTAAGGGTGGAGTTGAGTGTGGACCCCAGCACTGGATCTTGGAGGGCAATATTGGGCCCCGAACTTCCTGCCCGGATCCTTGGGGCCACCCAGGTTCTCATTCTGAGTCTGTGACTTGGGGCCCAAGATGGTGTCTGAACCCCTAGACTGGGATCTCATATGGCATGCTGGGGTCTATATCCCCTGAATGGATTCTGGGGGAGAAGCTAGAAAGGGGCATAAGAGTCCTGCTTTATCTCTTCAACGAACTTGGGACGTGCTAAACGCTAAATGGGGCAGGGGTGGTACTGTAGTCTAGAGTCCTGTATTCTAGAGTCGCTGAGCTAAAGGGATCTATCTAGCCTACCCTCCAAGCGGGGAGGGAGGGTAAAACCCGAGTCCGAGTCAGAGGGGCCGAGCCGCAGGCGACTGTAAACACGGTTGGCATACAGGCGCCAGATCCCTGGGTCCGCGGGGTTGAGGGAGGGGAACGGGGGGCACGGTTGGCGCTATCGGGCCGCCGGGAGCCTGCCGGGGCTGATAGGGGACCCCGCCTCCTGCACACACACTCACCCGCACGCAAGTCCCTAGGCTGGGGCGGGGCCGGCAGCAGGAGGCAGAGGCCTTGAATGCTGCGCTCAGCAAAGCCGGTCGCGGGTGGGCGGCGTGTGTGTTGGAGGGAGACAATAAGACACGCAACCTACGCTTGGAAGTTTGCGGGGCACTGCTTCGGCGGACCCTTTGAAGGGCCCCGCTGGAAGAACGGGGGCGGGGCTTTTTTTCTTATCTGTCCGCACAGGCGGCAGGAGGGAGGGAAGGATGCTGTGGCTCGAGAAAGGGGCTCGGGTCCCTTGACCCCCTCCCCTGACCCCCATCCTCAGCGGCCCTACTGACAGCCCGCGAGCCTGACGAGTTTCTGTGCTTCACCGAGCGCTTGGAGGACTTGGTGTGTTTCTGGGAGGAAGCGGCCACCGCCGGAGTCGGCCCGGACAACTACAGCTTCTCTTACCAGCTCGAGTGAGTTGGACGAGGCGGGGTCAGGTGGAGCGCCCCACAGGTGCAGGGGGCGGGCGGGCCGGCCAGACTTCCCAGGAGCTCGCATCTTGGGATGTTTCCTGGTGCCAGGGACCGGCTGGCATCTCTGCTGGTGGGCACTTGTGGGAAGCCCACGGAGTCAGGGCTGACATGCACCCTAGTGGTCGGGGCTGGAACACTCCCGTGATCACTGCTGGAGGGCAAACTTCAGGGCAGGAACAATACCGCTCCAAAGCAGGACTTAAGGCGTCGCGTACGTCGGAGCTGGGACGCCCCCTGGTGGTGGTGTCCAGAAACGCGCCCTCGGTCCCCGCGAAACCTCCAAACTTGATCCCCCTACCCTCGCTGGTTCCTGGTTAAACAGGGGTGAGCCGTGGAAGCCATGCCGCCTGCATCAGGAGCCCACCGCCCGCGGCTTGGTGCGTTTCTGGTGCTCGCTGCCTACAGCCGACACGTCGAGCTTCGTACCCCTAGAGCTGCATGTCATTGCGGCCTCCTCGGGCGCTTCACGCTACCGCCGTACCATTCACGTCAACGAAGTGGGTAAGTGCGCTGGGAACGCGGGATTAGTCGGGAGGGAGTCCCAGTTTCCGCCCACCTAAGCAAACCCCTCTCCGCAGTGCTCCTAGACCCTCCCGCCAGGCTTGTAGCTCGGCGGGCCGACGAGGGCGGCCACGTGATACTGCGCTGGCTCCCGCCGCCTGGGGCACCCATGGCGAGCCTTATCCGCTATGAGGTGAACATCTCGGCAGAGAACGCCGCAGGGGGCGCGCAGAGGGTGAGGCCCGCCCCTATAACCTAGCCCCAAAGGGCTCCAGACTACACAGGCCCTCTACGTCTCACCCAGACTGTCGTTAGGGCCCCACCCCCTTGGCCTCGTCCCTTCCACGCCCTGCCCAAGACATCTCCACGTCCACTGATTTGTCCCCTTTCCCAATGATCCCTTTTTCCCAGCCCACCTGGACTCAACCTTTCTTAACTCTTGCCCGGAACCCTAGACCACTCCAGTGCCCGCCCTGTCCGTTCGCAGGACCAGCTATTAAATAGCCGGAGTGCGCCTGTTTCTACCCAGGGCCCCATCCTGATTGGCCCCAAGCCTTCTTGGGCCCCGCCTCCCCATGCTTGGTTTCTGTTCTTCCTTTTTCTGATTGGCTGGCTCCCTCAGAGTCCACCCCCACATGCCCTCCTTTTCCCACCCTGCCCTTATTGGCCACACCCCTCACCCGGGCCCCGCCTACAGGTGGAGATCCTCGACGGTCGCACCGAGTGCTTGCTGAGCAACCTGCGGGGCGGAACGCGCTACACCTTCATGGTACGCGCGCGTATGGCCGAGCCCAGCTTCGGTGGCTTCTGGAGCGCCTGGTCCGAGCCTGCGTCACTGATGACGGCTAGTGGTGAGGCCCCAGGCAAGGGAGGTAGGAGGGGCTGGGCGGAGCATGGGGGCCAAGTTCACCGCCCTGATCTCTTCTCCGCTCCCCCAGACTTGGACCCCCTCATCCTGACGCTCTCCCTCGTCCTTGTGCTCATTCTACTGCTGCTGGCCGTGCTAGCCCTGCTCTCCCACCGCCGGTGAGCGCCCCACTCGGCATCTGGCTCAGACTCCCCTCCACTAACTTTCCCCCTTCCCTGTGAAAACCTAGGCTCAGAGACGGGCAGGCACTTGCCCAGGGTTACACAACTGAAGAGTCGGTGGCAGGGTCGGGATGCAAGCCAGGTCAATTCTCTGCTCTTGGGCATACTTTTTGGGTTTTCCTCCTACCTCAGTGTCTGCTCCTTCTTGGATTCCCTTGTGAATGTGCGTGCGTGCTATACTAAATCATTTCAGTCGTGTACGACTCTTTGCGACTCCATGGACTGTAGCCCGCCAGGTTCTTCTGTCCCTGGGATTCTCCATGCAAGAATACTGGAGTGGGTGGCCACGCCCTCCTCCTGGATCCTTCCGACCCAGGGATGGAACCTGCGTCTAACTGCATCTCCGGCCTTTTAGGCGGATCCTTTACCAATGAGCCACTACTGGGGAAGCCCTTCTTTGTGAATACTTTTTTCCCAGGTTCCCTCAACTTCTGTAAAGCCATCATGAAACGATTTAGCCCCAAATGCCTCTCACCCGTTGTCAAGCTCCTTAGATATTTTATGACATGACCAGTCATCCTGAGGTTTTTGTAATTCAGTTTTTGTAACCCAGTTACATACTATGTGTTTTCACACCCCCAAGCCTTGGGATACACTGTTCCTTCTGCCAGGAATGTCCTTCTTGCCATGCCTGCCAAGCAATCTCCTAGTTCTTTCAAAGCCTTGTTTATTTACTTGATTGGGAAATACTGAGTGCCAGCTATGTGCTAGGCACTTGGAAGCAAGAGCAGAACAAACCAGATGTGTCTCTACTCTTGTGGATCTCATAGCTGAGTCACACAACAAATAAGGAAACCAACAGATATTTGATTATAAATTGTGATGAGAGATAGCAGAAATATCAGGCTTCCCAGGTGGCACTAGTGGTAAGGAACTCCCCTGCCAGTGCAGGAGACATGAGAGTCTCAGGTTCGATCCCTGGGTTGGGCTGATCCCCTGGAAGAATGTATGGCAGTCCACTCCAGTATTCTTGCCTGGAGAATCCCCTGGACAGAGGAGCCTGGTGGGCTACAGTCCGTAAGGTCACAAAGAGTCAGACATGACTGAAGTTACTTAGCATGCATGCACATGGGCACGTGACAGAATAGATAGGTGAGAGGAGGTGACATCAGAGCAGAAACCTAAATCCTGGGAAAGAGGCAGCCACATGAAAAGCAGGAAGCGAAAAACAGCAAGTGCAAAGGTCCTGAGATGGGAACGAGCTTGGAACATTGAAGCAGCTGCAAGAAAAGCTGTGTGCCTAGAGCAGAGTGTGTAAGGTTGTGGGGGGGGGTGTGATGAGGGAGGTAACAGGGATTAGATCATGTAGGGTCTTTTCAGTAGGGAGGAGTTTGGACTTTAGCCTGAATGCACTGGAGAACCATGGAAGAGTGAGGAGGAAAGTAGTATAATGGACCTTCAGACAAGCCTGGGTGGGTTTTAGAGGGACCATAAGGCAGGGTATATTGAACTCCTATGTATCCTTCAAAACCCTGTTCCCATTGCCCTTCTGTAGGGCCTTGCAGATGCTTTGGCAGAACCCCTGTTCCTCAGTCCCATGCACTCCTCTGCCTTCAACATGACCACAAGGGACTAGGAGTATCTTTGCCCCATGGATGGTGCTGAGGGGGTGTTGGNTATTGAACTCCTATGTATCCTTCAAAACCCTGTTCCCATTGCCCTTCTGTAGGGCCTTGCAGATGCTTTGGCAGAACCCCTGTTCCTCAGTCCCATGCACTCCTCTGCCTTCAACATGACCACAAGGGACTAGGAGTATCTTTGCCCCATGGATGGTGATGAGGGGGTGTTGGTGAATGTTCAGTGACACATGCCCAGGTATCTGTTTGTTTTGGTTTCACCAGGACTCTGAAGCAGAAGATCTGGCCTGGCATCCCAAGCCCTGAGAGCGAGTTTGAAGGCCTCTTCACCACCCACAAGGGTAATTTCCAGGTAGGCGGCCTGGTTGTTCCTTCCAGGCCTGGGGCTTCCCTGCTCCTGTGGCCGAACTCCAAGTCTCTGAGCAAGCTGGTGCTGTTTCCCCAGCTGTGGCTGTACCAGACTGATGGCTGTCTGTGGTGGAGCCCCAGCACCCCCTTCCCAGAGGACCCGCCTGCCCCCCTGGAAGTCCTCTCTGAGTGCTGCTGGGGGGTGACGCAGGCAGTGGAACCTGGGGCAGATGACAGGGGGCCCCTCCTGAAGCCGGTGGGCAGCAAGCATGCCCAAGACAGCTACCTGGTGCTAGACAAGTGGTTGCTGCCCGGGAGTCCGCCGAGCGAGGACCTCCTGCAGCCTGGTGGCGATATGGACACAGTGACCGTGGATGAAGCCTCAGAAGCGTCCTCCTGCACGTCCGCTTTGGCCCTGAAGCCTGGGCCGGAGGGGGCCTCTGCTGCCAGCTTTGAGTACACCATTCTTGACCCCAGCTCCCAGCTCTTGCGCCCAAGGGCACTGCCCCCTGAGCTGCTCCCCACCCCACCCCACCTGAAGTACCTGTACCTCGTGGTGTCTGACTCTGGCATCTCAACTGACTACAGCTCAGGGGGTTCCCAGGAAGCCCAGGGGAGTTCATCCAATGGTCCCTACTCCAACCCTTATGAGAACAGCCTCCTTCCAGCCCCCAAGCCGTCACCCCCGAGCTACGTGGCCTGCTCCTAGGATTCGAGCCCTCAGAGGCACAGAGACCCAGAATGACCCCACTGCTACTCCAGGCCCAAGGTTTATCCAGCAGGGTCAGTGAGGCCTGCTGACCTTGGCTTTCTGCTCAATTCATCCTGCTCAGAAAGTCATAGCCTTGCAATATTTTTAAATGTACAGTTTTGTGTAGATAAATATATATATATACTTTATATATATACAAGTTTCCTGTCGTGACTTCTATAAATGCCTGTAAGCCCCATCTTTTCCCTGGGCCCAGGCCATAGGAGAAGCAGCAAAAAGTCTAGAGTTAAGTCTAAAATTCTGACCTGACAATCTGAATAATAATAACAGAATGAATTGGTCAGTATAAGTTATGCTAGCTGCCCTAACAACCCATTCCCTTCTCTAGGGAGTCTTCTCAACCAAGGGACTGAACCCAGGCCTCCTACATTGCAGGCAGATTCTTTACCAGCTGAGTCACCAGGGAAGCACTTTCTCACACACAATTCAAATAGATGCTTAGCTTATCCCTGGGATGAGTCAGAAACCGAGGCTGTAGCTTAACCATCTCCTAGGGGTACTCTGGGATCTTCAGATGGACCCTCTGCATCCTTCCAGCCAATAAGAGAGGGACAGCAGAAGATTTTTGTAGGCTACTTTAAGGATGTAGCCTGGAGGCGGGCGCCATCTCTTCACAAATTCTGCTGGCTAGAAATGGTCATGTGACCCTAGTAAGACCATGGACAGCTGGGAAATGTAGTTCAGCTGTGCACCCAAGAGAGAAGAGCTGTTTAATGAGCAGCTAGCAATGGCACCCCACCCCAGTACTCTTGCCTGGAAAATCCAATGGACGGAGGAGCCTGGTGGGCTGCAGTCCATGGGGTCGCTAAGAGTCGGACACGACTGAGCGACTTCACTTTCACTTTTCTCTTTCATGCATTGGAGAAGGAAATGGCAACCCACTCTTGTATTTTTGCCTGGAGAATCCCAGGGATGGGGGAGCCCAGTGGGCTGCCGTCTCTGGGGTCGCACAGAGTCGGACACGACTGAAGCGACTTAGCAGCAGCAGCAGCAGCAGCTAGTCTCTGCCACTAATAATAATACTAACATTAATTCCTAAGGCTTTATTCCAAATCTGGCTCTAAGAAAGCACTCTGATGACATCAAGGGTCAATCAAGTGGCTCATTGGAAGTTTCAGCTTAACCGCTTTTTAAAAGTTTGACATAACCTAGGAAAGCATACCTTCTATTCCAGCAATTCCACTTTTAGATATGTACCCAAAAAACCCTCACACACATGGACCAGGATATGTGTACTAGTGTTAATAGTAGTAAATAAGTCAATCTGATCATACCTAATTTAGGGTATAGTCACTCATGGAATTACATGCAGTATGGAAAAAGGAATGAATGAAAATGTGGCCGAATCTTAGTACCAGTGTTGAGAGGGAAGTTTCAGATTACATTTATCATGAAATTCTTTATAAAATTCAAAACATAAAAATTAAACAATATGTTGGCTGGGCACAATATATACAGGATAATGGTATATTTACGAGAGAAAAAGCACTTTACAATTTTAAAAGTCTTTGAATTTGCATCTGTCTTGGGTAAACTCCGGGAGTTGGTGATGGACAAGGAGGCCTGGCGTACTGCAGTTCATGGGGTCACAAAGAGGGACACGACTGAGCGACTGAACTGAACTGAGGTAGGTGTTCCAGACAGGGAAACAGGCATAGAGAAGTTGTCACACTCCAAACCTCATGGTTGGCCTCCAGAGCTTGAACCCTTGTGCGAGCTGGTGTCAACCACCTGGGTGGGCCATCGGGTGATTGTCATCTCTCCATCTGGTTGAAAAGTCACCCACCATTCTTCTCTGGGGCCCAGCCCACCTGGCTCCAGGGAGGCTCGGAGGCAGCACTGTCCTGGGCCTGCTGCATCCGGCTGCAGCCAGCACTGGGCAGGGAAATACCTCTGAAGGAGTGCCAGCTGCAGAGCATTTCCACTGTCTCCTCCTTCCTCTTGGGTCTGGAGGGCCACAATGAGCCCACAGCCCCGGCCAGGCCCAACCCGGTGGCTGAAGTGGACAGCTGTGTCCAGAAGCAGGGCAGCCAGGTAGGCGGCTTCCTGGGACCCAGGGTCTTCTACTAGGTACTCCTCCAGGCCATCAAGCAGCAGGAGTGAGGGGGCTGGTCCACGGGCCTCATGGGCAGAGCACAGAAGCCGGAGGAGCTCACGGGTTGAGGGTGGGTACTGGAAGCGGATCTTCTAGAAAGGGAAAAAGGAAAGGGCCAGATTTAGCATGGGAGGCGGGGCTTCCAGTTAGAGCAGCCTTGCTTCCTTGCATACTCTCCTGGACAAGGCTCTCACCCACTAGACCTCTGGTTCCAGCGTGAAGAAGCTCAGAGGGATCGAATATTCTTCTGTTCACCAACCCCTTACCCTCGTTTTTTTCTTATCCTGCACTCGTCACTGCCCGGTATTATTAAGAACAGGTATGCCTTTCTGCCAAATCTCTAGGGCAGTCTTTCCACGTAAAACCTGCCCATAGCGTCCAACTCCACCACGGACTTGTTTAGCTCCGCCCCTGACCCCACCCCTTGAAAGGCAAATTTGTAGGTCCCGCACCCTCATTGGATAGTTTCTCATTCAATCTTAACGCGCTTGGTATAGTCCCACCCCCAATTCGTCCATATTCCTTCCCACAATGTTTGCTTCGTCTCCGTCATTGGTCTGTCTCCGCCTGTCAGTCAGCTAATGAGCCCCGCTACGGGCTGGTCCGCCTCTGGTCCCACCCCTCCCTACTTGTAATCGCAGTGGTTCGAGCGCAGGTCCAGTCCTGCGGGGCAGGCTTTGAAGAGGCCTCCGGGTCAGGAAGAGGACCGGGCCTCGGCCTTCCCCTGCCGCCTCCAGGGCCGCCGCGAATAGCAGAGCTGTCTTTCCAGAGCCTGGACCGCCAAGCAGCAGCAAAGGCGGTTCGGCCTCAGCTGTGTTCTTCCCGGGGCCCGCCGCGCTGCCCAGGTTCAGCACTCGCCTCAGCGTCTCCGCCATTTGCCGCGTACTTCTGTTCAATCGGCGGCCGGTGCCTGCCCTTAATCCCGCCCAGGGCGGGGTCTCATTGGTTACAGTGCACTTAGCTTCTCCATTAGTCCAAAAATCTGTTCCTCAAAGTTAGATCGACGTTTCCTAGCTCCTCCCTGGTGAAGGGGCAAATAACCTAGTTTGAGCAACAAATGGAAGAGTTTCAGGGCGATAAGGCCCTCTCGTAAGTGAGTTCGCTGGCGGAAGCACCACGAACACTATTATTGTGAGCTAAGCAGCTAATCAGACAATATAAGGGTTGAGAGTTGGAGGGAACAGGCCCTAATCACGGACACATTACTTAAAATCTCTGAGCCTCAGCTTTGCCCACCTATAAAATGGAGCACATGGTATCTCAGGAATATTGCGATGAACGTATGTGTGTGCGCGTTTCTGCTGATGTTACCTAATGACAATGAAGGGGAGAAGTGGATAAGCTATGCGTTTGTCTCTCTCTGCACTGAATGCTTGCACAAATGTGTGTGTGTTTGGGGTTGCAAGCTTGAGGATATTCATGTGCAGAACATCCGTCAGACCGCAAAGGAGTGTCTTTGAGGGTCTGTGAGAAGAGTCGCAGCTGGCTTCCTCATTGGCCTGGGGGCTTCTTGAGTCCTGCTTAGGGTACAGTGAGAGGCAGGACCACAGAACAAAAAAAAAGAGAGAAGAGGCAAAAATGCAGGGGCTGGGGTACTGAGGGAGAGCCACAGCAGGACCTTCTTTGTCATATTCACTTCAGTGTCTCCAGCGCCCAGACAGCGCTTAGGGCATTGCAGTCTCAACAAAGGCCTGTTAAAAGAATGAATAAAGAAAGGTAGGATAGATTGGAAACTGGGAGAGAAGGAAGAACAAGGTGAGTGACCAAGTGAGCACTGGTTGGATATCTTCACAGACTTCTCCCCAGAGCTGCCACTCACAGCCCTGTTGCCCTGGCAACTGTCTCCTGGTAACTTCAAAGTGGTGCTGTTGCCAGGAGACCCAGGGGCAGGGCGGAACTGAGATTTCCAAGGCTCTCTCTCTCCCTCTGGGGCCAGAAAAGAGCTTTACAACATCCCTCAATACACCCACTCACACAGACAGGCACCCCCACACTCCTACACACACACACAGACAGGGCATTTCTGCATATACTTCTCTTTCAGAATCCCCACCACCCACATGCTCACAATCATATCCTGACAGAAAGCACCCCATACATACTCTTTCTCACATTCATGCCCCCACACCCTTTCTCTTGCAAGCACACCAGATACAGTCTGATACAACAATTCCTTTGCCGCCACACACACACATGAGTCACACTGTTACATTGTCCTGTCAAATGCACCACCTCATCCCGATTCACCTCGCTTTGCAACACTCTAAATACACAAGCACCTGTATCACACAGTTCCACATAGTTATAAACACCAGAGCATGCTGAACACAGCCCCGTTTCAAGTCCTTTGCACTTGCTGTTCCATTTCCTAGAGCATTCAGCTCCCAGATATCTAACCCTCGTCTTTTCCATTCTATTCAGGTCTCTACTCAAATATCTCTCACTTTCCTGACTACCTGTGTAAAATCACACCCCTCCTCACTCTTTCACTGCTTCTTCACCTTTATTTTCTTTTCAAATACTTATCACTTCCAACCGTATGTATTTATCTTATTGCCTCTCTCCCCACTAGAATGTCAACTCAATTGGGATAGAGTTGCTCTTTCTTTCACTGCTGGGCCTCCAGCTCCTAGAAAGGCACTTGACATAGGATAGGTGCTCCTGAATGCATATACTGGCAGAGATGCAGACATTAGGTGTATCTCTCATGCATACACTACTTCTTTCCCTTGCTTCTTGGGACCCCATCTTATAGGGGCTCCCTGGAGGAGGCAGAACCAAAGGGTGAGGTGGACAGCTCAGGGTCAGTCTGTACTCCTCCCCAGTTTGTTGGTATCCTCAAGTGATAAGTTTATTCATTTAGCAAACATTTATTGAGCAGGTATGTTGTTCCTGACCCTGTTCTAGGAGGCACACGGACTCAACAGTGAACAGACAACAACATCTCTGTCTTATGGAACTGACATCTTAGTGAGGGAGGTGATAATGGCCACCAAGCATAATGAAGAGTTTAAATAGTCTATGAGCAGATGATAAGTCTTTATAAAAAAAGAGAGAGAGAGATTAGCACAGGGAAAGGAAGGGAAGGGACAATTGTTTGATTTTTGAAATTTTGAATAGGATGGTAGGAGCAGGCCTCCCTGAGAAGGTGACACTTGAAGAAAGGCTCCTAGGAGGTGAGGGAGCGAATCATGCAGATATGAGGGGGAAGAGCATTCCAGGGGGGAGACACCTGCAAGTGCAAAGAACTGGAGGCACTGGGAGAACTCTGGCTTTTACACAGAGTGCCATGGAGAGCCCAGAGAGCATTTGAACACAGGAGGGTCATGGTCTGACTTACATTATAAAAAGGAGCTCAATTTTGGTCAAGTTGAGGATAAGAGGCAGTAGGTCATGTGGAGAAGCCTTTTGAGTAAGCAGGAACATCTTTATCTGGATTTTCGACCTGAGACTACCCACCCTGCAGTGGGGGTGGGCAAGGCCAGGACTGCAGTCTCCACCTTCCCTAGCGGGTCCAGACACTTCATTGTGCTCGGCAGCCCCAACCTGACCTTTTCTTGGCCCGGGTTTAACATCAGAACCATGGACAGCGCCAACTGGTTTGCTCGTAGAATGCTGTCCGTTGTGCTGAAACTTTGCTTCTCTGCTGGGCCCCATGGAGGCAGCTCTGCTACGGGGCTCAGGGGAAGGCAAGCCCTGGAAGTAGATACTCTATGCGGTGAAGTAGGGGGCTACATGATGCTATCCCTCCTCTGCCTTCAGCAGTCTCATGCGTCCATCTCATTTCTTGCAGTGCAGAATCAACCACACCCTACTCCTCCAGGCACATTTCCTTTTCCTTCTATTTCCCCGTCGCTTGATCTGCTCCAGACGCTCAGGTCTCCTCACTGTTCCCTGAACAAAGCTGGGACATTGTCACTTCAGGGCCTTCATTCTTGCTGATCCCTCTGCCTGGAACACTCCCCCACTCCACACTGCGGTTATTTGCAGGGCTCTCGTTCCTCCCTCCCTCCCTACCACATCTCCAGTGCCAACTCCTCAGAAATAGCTTCCCTGGACACTCTCTTTAAATTGCAAACCATGTCCTCATTCCAAAGTTGTCCCACTGTCTTCTCTAGCTTGAGTTTTCTGTTTATTACTTATCAATATCTAACATATCAACAATACCAATTTCTGACCCAAATTCTTGATCCTAAATTCTTGAAATTTAGATTTTTTTCAGATTTTCAAAAGGTAATATGGTGTAAATACAACGTACTGATTAACACCCCTAGTTGGACCTGGGGTAACATTCTAAATCAAACACAATATCTGCAATGAAACATAAGAATATTCACATAAAGTTAAACAAATAAAAGCTATAATGACCTTATGTCAGCTCAGGTCAGGTTTTGCCACAAATGAGTTATGAGGATAATTTTGGTTTCCAGACCTTCTTGAAACTGGGAATTGTAGTTTTGTGGCTAACTTATTTATCTTGTTTACTGTTTCTCTAGTGTTAGAATGTGAGCTCCATGATGGCAGGATTTTGTGTCTGTTCTGCTTAGTAGTGCAGCCCCTTTGCCTAACAAAACAACACCCGGCACGCATGGGGGTGGGGTGGGGTGTGCTCCCCACAATGTTTTTTGACTGAATGGATGGATGAATGAATAAATGTGAAAGGAAAGCAGACTTCCCTTCCCTGGTTTTTAAATGACTCCGTGCCCTGAATGGCCTGTCTGAAGTCTCTTGAAGCCACAGTGTGTTTGTGTGTGGGGGGCTGTATGTGGCTCCCTGTCCTTCTACCTTCCCCAATCTCTGCTGGGCCCTCAGGGGTTGGTTCTCAGCACAACCTCATAATCAAAACCCCTGCTCAAATCCATGTAGTTGGGGATTCAGCGTGGAGGTTCCTACTGCCCTCAGCATCCCCTCCTATCAGGACCTCTACGGTGCCCTCACCGTATTCCCTGTACCCTCAGTACCCTGGCCATGGTCAGAACAGGCCAACCACCTGAGGAAGACAGTCACACGAGGCCCCTCACAGTACATTTCTGTGCCTTACATGTGGCTTGCAGGGCTGTTTGCATTTGACAGATGAAGAATCAAGGGCACAGAGAGGTTAATTAGCTTTCCTGAGGTGACACGACCAGGAAATGCTGAGCCTGGATTACAGCCAAGTCATGGACCCTACAGCCCCATACTGCCTCTTCATTATCTCCCTGACTATACACTCACACCCAGCCTCACTGACACTCACACCCAACATCAAAGTCCGTCACCCCTGCCACCTGGAGAAGGAAGGCAGGTGGCCAAACTTCTGTTACAAACAGGTCTTTATTAAAGATGAGGAGGGGGTGTGAAAGGGGGGCAGTGTCTCCCCTGCCCACTGCCTTTGGCTGCCAGGGGTGGGGAGCCCTCTTTGCTCCACCCATGCCTCTATGATGGCACATTTTATGAGGCTGAGGCATGGGGGGCGGGGGCAGTGTGAAGAACAGGGGTGGTTCTAAGGAAAAAAAAAAAAAAAAAAACTCCCTTCCCACAGCCCTAATAAATAACAGAAGGGTTTGAAGTGATCTGGGCACAGGCAAGGGGGGATGCAGCACCCTGAACCCCAAAACCTCTGAAATGGGGCAAGCCCTGCACAAGTTAGGAGTTAAGAGAGACTGGGTGAGAGATTGCACATGGGGGACAGGCTGAGAGAGGAAGGGGTACCCCAAGGACCCTGCCATGGGGGAGCCTGCCCCCCACCCTCCAGCTGGACTCTGATTCTGAGGAGAGAGCACTCTCTCCTTTGCACATGCTTCGACATGGGCGGTCCCCCATTGACTGGAATCATACCCACCCACCTTGAGATTCTAAGAACCAAGGACTCCTATTTGTTGTTCAGAGGCTGAACACTAGGTCTAGATTTGCCCTCTTGCCTGAGGTGTCTAAGAAATGATGGGGATTCTCCTATTGGCTGGAGTAAACTCCTTTTGGCTAGAATTCTGAGAACTGGGAAGCTCCCATTGGCTGGGCAACGGCCAATGGGATCAAGCTTTGGCCCTTAAAAGGGCAATCCTAGGAGGCAAGGACCCACCTCCCAATTAGGCCCACTTGGATGTCCCAGAGGGCAAGAGACAGGGGGTCCCTTTGATGTCCTTCCAGCCATCCTCTGATGTCTGGGCCTGGCTGGCCTGGGGACAAGGGCTTTGGCACTCACACAGCACACGCACACACACGCGTGGCAGGGAAGAAATGGGGACTGGGCAGATTCTGGGTGGGTGTCAGGCCTCACAGCAGGTGGTCGCGGCTGGCAAACAGGTAAGGGCTGAAGTTGTCCCGGTGGAAGGGGGAGGGATAGAGTCCGCTAAGGGTGTATAGGTCCCGCAGCAGGGGTGTGGGCAGCAGCAGCTTCCGGCCACGACCACCACCCCCGCCCGGCCCCCCAGGCCCAGGCGAAGAGGGTGAGGGGCCCTGGCTGGGGGTTGGTGCCGGCAGGGGCAGAGGCAGAGGCAGGGGCGTTGGCTCAGACCTCAATCGAGGGCGGGGCACACGGGGCGATGAACACATGGCTGGAGCCCTGGAGGACACGCAATTGGGGATCAGGTGGCCACGGCGGGCGCAGTTCTGCGGCTCTAGGGATCAGGAATCAGAAGTCAAGGGATTAGAAAGCTTGGGAGGGGCCACAAGAGCACAGTGATACCTCTGTGGCAGTGACAGCCATCTGGAAGTCCCCCCATTTATCCTCCCACCCCCTTGATACTCACTGGATGGGGTGAGCCGTGCCGGTGTCGAATGCGGCCTGCAGCCCTCGGGTTCCTGAGACAAAGAGGCAGAGGGGAGGGGCTAGTGGCCCCCTGGGCACCGCTGGCCACAGCCACAAGGGGCTCAAAGTGCACAGAGCCCAATGGATCAGGTAACAAGTTTTCAGGATTAACATGTCTCTTTGAGGGGGAGGGGGACACACCCTTCCATTCTGTGGGACAGCCCTCCCCCGGGACCCAGCTCCACAGAGACGAGTGATCCCTCTACCCCTCCATGGCCCTGAGACCCCCCACCGCCTGCCCGACTTCCTCCCTCCTTGGTGTCCCCCTCCACCCACCACCCTCTCCAGCCGGGAGCAGTCCCCGGCCCCCCTTACCTGGGCCACACTTAACTTTTCGAGGGGGCTGTCCATGGTGGGGGCTTGGCTCAGGTCCTCCCAAGGGGAGAGCCTTCGGCCAGAGGGTGGCCGGCTCTGGAAGTTGTGCACGACACAGGTGACCTATCGACAGAGGGAAAGGGATGTGTTGAGGCCTGAAGCCAATGAGGTAAATTACTATTCCCATTTGTCAGATAAGGAAACTGAGGCTTAGGTTTTCAAGAACAGCTAACACTTTTATGGTGCTTATAATGTGGCAAACACTGTTGTTTCCATTTTACTAAGAGATAGGTACCCTTATTACTTATTCCACACAGGGAGGCAAGTGACGCTGAGTTGTGTAACAACAGGATCTAATCCTGTCCTTATTTAAACCTTTGGCATTTTGGACAACATGGGTTTTTGCATTAATCTGATTTGGAAGAATATTTCATTAGAATATTATTTATCTTGGGACTTCCTTGGTGGCCCAGTAGTTAAGATTCTGTGTTTCCACTGCAGGGAACACAGGCTCAATCCCTGGTCGGGGAACTAAGATCCTGCATGCCATGTGCCTCCAAAAAACTTATTTTTAATAAATAAAATAAAATTTATCATGATTAATATTGTTTTATATTATTATTTATAATATTTCCCTTGATCTTGACTGTTCTGGCATACCCCTCAGTTGGTGTACTCAAGCAAGTGCTTCACTTGCCTTACCTGGGTCCCAAACCTGTTATCCCATTTCACAGATGAGAATGTCCCAGCTAGGTAAGGCTAAGGGACTTGCCCAAGGTCACACAGAGTCTACACCCTTCATCATCATGCAGTCCTGCCTCGGGTCAGGGATGGAAGACAAGGGGGCTCACCAGAAAGGTGGCAATCGCTGCCCCTGTCAGGAAGCCAGCCAGCACATCCGACCAATGGTTGCGGTACTCCGCCACGCGGACCACGCCCACCAGGAAAGCAGGGCACAGCAGGGCCAGGCAGAGTGAGGGTTTGACCAGGCGGGAGCCCTTCACGCGGAACACGAGTGTCACGTACATCTGCGGGAGCCGGACAGGTCAGAGGTCTCATGGCAGCAGCAGTTCCCAAACTCAAGTGGACATTACATTCAGGGAAGAGGGTGAGGTCTGAACCCTGAGAAGCTGCGTTGGGGCTGGAGGCACTGGCCAAGGGCTCCAAGGAACACAGCCAGGGGGACTGGAGTTCAGGGGATGGAGTCATGGACCCCCAGTGGGCCTTTGCAGGGAAGAGGGTGTAGCCTGAGCACCAAAGAGCAGTAGATAGGGTCTGGGGCCCCAGGTCTCTGGCAGACCAGTCACAGATGGTGAAAGATACTTGCTGGCTGAGGGTGTAGCCACAAAGTCAGAGGGTGGAGTCAGGCCCAAAGGACAAGTGCTGTCAGGAGCTCCAAGAGGTGGAGTCCCCAGACACCTGGGGACCACTAACAGGGTTAGAAGCATAGTCCCCAACACCAGAAAGAGAAGTCAGAGCAACAGTGGGAGTGACCAGGGAAATGCCGGGGACAAGAATCAGGAAGTTTCAGCGAAACTGACTCAGGAGTATGGCCAGACCAATAAAAGGTGATGTCAAAGTTGGGGACAAGGGCTCCAGGGGACAAAGTTGAAAGCCCACTACCTAGTCACCCAGCCAATAACCAGGACCTGTGACATTGCAGGGAGTTGGCTAGGCTTCACTGGACAGAGTCTATAGACCTGAGCCAATAGCCTCTTTCAGATGCGGGGTTAATGGGTCTGGAGGCGTGGCCAAACACCAAGGGACGGCTCTTGACTCAAGATGGGGGCGTGACCAGACTCCAAGGGGTGGAGCCAGAGCCTCCGCCCTAGGGGCGGAGTCACAGTGACGCAGGGCGTGGCCTCACTCCGGGAGGGATTGGAGGTCCCAGCCCACAGAGTCTTCTGACCGCTGGCCGCCCCCCAACTGCCTTGCCTCCATTTCGGGGCTCACCGCTGTGTAGGTGACAGCATATGCGCAAAGAGCAGCGTCCTTGCAGGGGAAGGCGCGGCGCGCGGCAGCCACCAGGCTGGGACTGCCAGCACAGGCACCCTGGTCAGTGACGAAACGGTCGGGCCCTGGCCGGTCCGGTGAGGGTGGCGAGCAGCCCAGGGCCGTGTAGTTGGGGCGGCACACGGACAGGAAGTGAGGCGTGGGATTGCCGGTCACCACCTGCCCCGCGTTAGCGAAGATGGTCGTGGTGAAGAGGCCGAAAGAGTAGACCCCTGGGGTAGGATGAGAGAAGGGGTTCATGCCAGGGCCCAGCAGCTGTTCTCCTGTGAGCCCCCTTAAGGCCCATCTGGGTCCCTGTCTCATTGTTCCTGTGACTGACATGAAAGCACACCGCGGACTCCCCCAGCACCATATTCCATCACAGTTGGGCCATGTTCCCTTGGGATGTCATTCTGAGCCTCCTCTACCTGCCCCTGTTCTTGCTATTACTGAGCTGATCATTTTTCTCCTGGAGGATCTTCAGCCCTCTGCCCCAGAGACCACCATGTCGGGTGAGCTCTGCCCTTCTACCCCAAGGCCACCAACTGCGGCTGAGACCAATTTAGAGCACTGCCAGAGATCTCACCCCACTGCCCCGGGACCTCCCTGTGCTTTTTCTGCCTGAGATTTTTCTTGTGGTAATTTGGGGCCCTCCTCTAAGCACCATATTCCATCACAGTTGGGCCATGTTCCCTTGGGATGTCATTCTGAGCCTCCTCTACCTGCCCCTGTTCTTGCTATTACTGAGCTGATCATTTTTCTCCTGGAGGATCTTCAGCCCTCTGCCCCAGAGACCACCATGTCGGGTGAGCTCTGCCCTTCTACCCCAAGGCCACCAACTGCGGCTGAGACCATATTTAGAGCACTGCCAGAGATCTCACCCCACTGCCCCGGGACCTCCCTGTGCTTTTTCTGCCTGAGATTTTTCTTGTGGTAATTTGGGGCCCTCCTCTTAGAGTTGCCATCGTGGTTGGCTTAGGGCACATCCATATCTCTAGAACCTCCACTAGGCCTGCCCTTAGCCCAAATTCCTTTTGCCCCATGAAGTCACCATCATGGACATTCTAGGGCCCTTTTCCCCCTGGAATTATTACGGCTGAGCCTGGCCCATCTCCATTTTGCACGGCTGACCCCTGACCAAGTCACTCACCCAGGAAGCGGACCAGCCTCCGCAGCGGGGGGCTGAAGCGGCAGCAGGCCCCAGACACGATAGTGCTCTCCCCAATGATGGGGACGGCTGAGGGTGGTGCAGGGAAAAAGGCACGCGCCAGCTCCCCAAGCAGGATCTGTGGGCAAGACCAAGGTGTGGTCTTCTTGGCCTTCAAACCCAGGCCTCCACCCACCACCCCATGGCCCTCCTGCCTCCTGGAAGGCCCTTCCCATAGTCTGAGCCAGGTTACCACCAGTCTCACCGTGAGGGTGGGCCCAGCGGTGACCAGGGCGTAGATGAGGGCTGGGGGTGCTCTGCTGGTAGCCTCAGGCCCTGGGTAGGGCTTGGCATAGGTACTATCATAGCAGAAGAAGCCCTGGGTGTGCACAGGGAACGTGTCTGTGAACTCCAGGCGGTAGGCAAGCAGGACCACGATGCCCAGCAGTACCGACTGCCGTCCAGTCAGGGTGGGGAGAGAGATGGACAGAGAAGAGAGAGGAAAGAAAGGGTCAGGTCTGAATCAGAGCCATGGAGACAGAGACACAGAGATGGAGAAAGAGACAAAGAGGAGAGATAGAGAGAGCGAACGGACGGGGGAGGGGGAGAGAGAACATGGCCAGGACTCAAAAAGTGAGTGTGTTGGAGGGACAGAGCAACAGAGAAAGAAAACTACTGGTAGCAATATTGGGTTGGCCAAAAAAAGTCATTTGGGTTTCTCCATAACGAATTTTTTGCACCAATCCAACAGGAGCAGCCACAACAGGTGTAACTTANGAGAACATGGCCAGGACTCAAAAAGTGAGTGTGTTGGAGGGACAGAGCAACAGAGAAAGAAAACTACTGGTAGCAATATTGGGTTGGCCAAAAAAAGTCATTTGGGTTTCTCCATAACGAATTTTTTGCACCAATCCAACAGGAGCAGCCACAACAGGTGTAACTTACTGTGACGTTATACTAAACTTTTTTCTAGAATTAATCCATTTTACTTTCATAACAGCCCTAAGAGAGAGGGAGGGGTGCCAATTGTGCCCATCTGCAGATGAGGAAACTGAGGCTTGGGAAGGCATGTGAGGTGCCCAGAGTTCCACAGTTAGGATGGGCAGAGGTCGGTTGGAACCCCAGGGAGTGCCACTTCAGAAGGTGCCTCCTCCCTCTTGAGGGTCTGGGCCACGGAGGAACTGCACTCCTCACCTCCACGAAGACAAAGCAGGGGATGATGGAAAAACTCCTCTTCAGCTGAGGTCTCCCTCCCGCCATGGTGATTGCTGGGCCTGTGGAGATGCAGAGGGAATGGGCCCGCCAGGGGCGGGGCCTAGAGAGAGCCTCAGGTCATCTGTTCTTGGAGTCTTCTGGCCACACCCTGGCCCCCATCCCTGGCCCTTCCCATTACACCTGGCCCCACCCCCTAAGCCTGGCTCTTCCAACTACAGCCAAGGAGCCTCGGCCCCGCCCCCCTGAGCCTCCTGGCCATGCCTCCACATACCCAGGTCTTTCCTCCATAACAGCTTATTAGAGGCACGTGCCTCCACCAATACAACCTGCCCAGCTCAGCCTCTGCTGGGGTGCCCACCGATCTACAGTGGTCCCCCACAGCCTGCACAGGGGATTCTGACCCCATACGTTTTAGGGGGGTCTGTCTCCCTTAGCATGTAGGAACCCTCCCCTTGGCCTTCAGCAGAGAGTTATCCTGCTGAAAGGGAACCCCTCTTCTACAAATAAGATTCCTCCCCCCCACTAATTTTTAGGAGACCCCATACTCTTCCCCTAAGTGCTTTACAGGAAGCCCTATGCTCCCTGTTACCCATCTCCACCAGGCCCTTCCCCCCACACCACTTCCCCCTCAGGGGGAAGGCCCCCACAGGGGCCTCCCTCTCCAGTCCCCATGGGCTGTGCCTGACTGGTTTGGGCTGATGGCCAGGCCCTCCCTCTCTCCCAGCTGCCTCTCCCTCTCTCCTTCCTTTCCCCTCCTCCCAGCCCGTCTGCCTCCCTGTATTATGAGAGAGGGCTATCTCCCCCTCAACCTGCGCACCCTCCCCCCAGCTCCCAGTCTAACCTCAGTCAGTCCCCAGCACTGAGAGGTCTACAGTCACACCTGCTTGGCCCAGACCTCACCTGTGAACGGCCCTACGGCTTCCCGAAGGCTGCTGCCACGCCCACAGACTCACAGCCGCTCCTGGCAGCCAGCAGGGCAGGGATGGTCACCCCCATCGCCCAGATGAGGAAACTGAGGCCCAGACAGGCAGGGGTAAGCACTCTGGGTCCGGTGCCCCATCCACGTCGCCTGCTCTGCAACGTTACATGTGGGATGAGGGTCACACCAGAGATCCCAGATGCCCGGGGTGCCTACCCAGCCATGGCCCCCTCACTCTCACAGAGACACAGGCACACATCGGCACCCCTCCCAGAATACACAACTCAGCCAGAGCTTCCATCCCAACCACGCTCCCCAACACACACACACACACACATCCAATCGAACAGCATTTTTTCATCCCACCAACAAGGATGAAGGGCCTGCTGGGTTCCAGGCAATGCACTGGGTGTCAGCCTTGTGATGAACAAGATGGGCTCGCTCATTCAGACAGGTGCCCAACACCCACTACACACAACTGCACACTCACACAGCACGGTGTGCACACAGCCTGTTACAAACACCCACGCAGATCAAACAAATCCCCTGCCCCCAACACACACAGTCACTGGGATACAACAGGAGGTCCTTCACACACCTCATGGCCTCACATACAGCCCCACTCCACCCCCATCAGGGACAGAGACTCAAGGCTGCCAATACACTTAAGAGTCACATCAAAAAAAAGTCACCACACACAGTGGCGGGGGGGGGGTCACAGAACTGGTCACAGCGTCACGCCCCCAATTACAAGGCACAGAATGACACATATTAAGTCTCGGGTCCACCTTGACAGTCACAGAAGAGCCCTGCCATCCACAACTACATCCACATGGCCACACAAGGGCACATACGGGGACCGTGGCATAGACTTGCACACAGACACATAAGAAAGGCACACGATCAGTCACATAATAATGGACCCCCACACACCATCAGAAAAAACACACAACAGCCACACAATGACAGTCACATGCATACAACCACACAGACACCGAGACAGCCACACAGTCACTGTGAGAGCAGTCACAGGGCCACTCAAAGGCGGCCACAGCAACACGACCACCACACAGTCACCATCAGAGTGATACCCACGGCGACAATCACACAAAGACAGCCACGGGAGACACAGCCACACAGCCACCACACGGACTCCCCTGACGCCACACACACACCGACACCTAACGACAGCCACCCAGTCACCCTCACCTCACCGGGGTACTGCCCCCATCCATCCCTCCCCTAGCTGGGTCCCCAAGCCTCAGCTCGCAGCCTCCCCTCCCCCTCCCCGCGCTGGACCCGCAGGGGACCCGACCCACACGAACCGAACCCTGCCAGACAGACACAACGAGGGTCGGAAGCCGGCGAGAAGAGGTACAGGCGGCGCCCCGAGGCCCTCCCCCTCACCGGGTCGACACTACCGCCTCCTGAGCCCTGGCTCCACCGAGACGGCCCCGGCGCGGCGGGACGGACAGACAAACCGACCGCCAGCCAGCAGGCGAACGCGGAGATGGAGACGCGGTCGGCCAGCCCGGCCGCGCCGCGCAGTCTCCGCGCCGGAGGGAGGGGCGGGGCCTCCGGGACACTATTTGCATAACCCGTGAGGCGGGGCCTCGCGATGTCTCATTAGCGTGATCCGGGCGGGGCCCCACTTGCTTTTGGGGGCGAGCCATGAGGGAAGGAAGACGAGGTTAAGAGGGACGACCCTGGTGGGTGCTAAGAGGAAGAGGGTGGGATAACGAGACCCTCCCTCTCTGAGCCTCAGTTTCCCCATTTGGCAGTAGGGACTGCAGGCAGGATCGCCAGGATCGCAGGGCATCCCAGAAAGGAAGACTGGTGGCTAGTGGGGAAGAGACTGTCTGGTCACTCAATAACTGGACAGACTGACCTCTGACCTTGCCATATACTAAATCCAGTGTCATACCGTCCCCTGACTCTAGACCTGTTCAGCCCCTGGGCCTCCACATCTTGCCCAAGACTGGGTAGTAAATTGAAGGGGTCACTAGCAGGCCCAGGAAGAAGCTGGAGCAACAGTTCACAGGCGGAGGAGGGTCTCAGCTAGTTTATTTTCTTTCTGGAGGAGTCTTCAAGGGAGAGCAGTCCCGCTGCTTAGGCTGCGGAGAGAGGGTGGGTCAGAACCTGGCTTGGTCCAGGGGACCCCAGGCGTGGAGGTCAGGGAGCAGATAGCCAGGTTGGGAGCTGGGGGTGGTGCCCAGATTCTGGGACCCCAGGACAGGCTGGAAGGGGAAGGGAAAGGGAAAGGTGGGTTGGGGGAGGGGAGGATCCGCACCAGGTGGGAAGGAGCTGCGGCTCTTGCTGAGCAGTAGCTGAGGAGGGCCCTGGTCCGTGTCTGAGTCTGAGTCCCAGCAGGGGAGAGGAGGGCTCAGGCATCTGTGTCCCTTATAGCCTGCAGGAAGGACATGTGCGATTCTGTCATGAAACCTGAATGTGACCCTTGAGTGGTCTGTGAATATGAGCCCAGTACCCTTGATATAATGTGATCCTTGATCATGTCCCTTGAATGTGATCCAACATGACCCCAAACTATGATCTCAATTGATGACCCTTGAATTTTACCCCATTCGTGTGTGTGTGCGTGCTAAGTTGCTTCAGTCATGCCCGACTCTGTGCAACCCTATGGCCTGTAGCCTGCCAGGCTCCTCTGCCCTTGGAATTCTCCAGGCAAGAAGACTGGAGTGGGTTGCCATGCCCTCCTCCAGCAGACCTTCCCGAACCAAGGACCCAACCCATGTCTCTTATGTCTCCTGCATTGGCAGGCAGGTTCTTTACCACTAGTGCCAGCTGGGGAGTCCCAAATTTTATCCCACTGACCCTTAAAAAAGATCAGTGACCCTGAGTGACCCTTGGATGAAACCTCAAGGGACTCACTAATGTCACCCCAGAAAATTACTTAATGTGACCACAGAATAAGACCCAACAGAGGACTTCCCTGGTGGCCCAGTGATTAAGAATCTGCCTGCCAGTGCAGGGGACACGGGTTCCATCCCTGGCTTGGGAAGATCCCACATGCCATGGGGCAACTAAGCCCTTGCACCACATCTGCTGATCCTGTGCTCTGGAGGGCCCAAGCTGCATCTACTGAGCCCACGGGACCTCTAAAGCCCATGCTCTGCAACAAGAGAAATCACCTCAATAAGAAGCCCATGCACAGCAACAAGGGAGTAGCCCCTGCTTGCCACAACTTGAGAAAGCCCACGTGCAGCCATGAAGACCCAACATAACCAAAAATAAATAAATATCTGCAGGGGGGGAGACCCAACAGATGTGACCCCCAAATATGGCTTCTGACATGACCTCCTTGTGTGAAGCTGGAGAATGATCTCCCCCCAACCCTGGAGTGCTGCTTAGCCCCCCTCACCCCTGAGGTTTGCGGCCCTGGGGCGGCCCCCTGAAGATATGGCGAGGCCATCAAAGGAGTTCTGCAGCACATGCACAGCGGACCTGTGGGGAGATGGTGATCTGTGGGCCCTCCAGGGAACTCTGGACTGCTCAGGGCTGGGGTAGGGGGCCCGTGGTTGGGGAGGGGTGGAGATGAGTCCCAGGAGGAGAGGGAGACCTGGACTCAGGTGGGTTCCAGGTTCTGGTGGTCACTGCTCGATCTGATTGGGAGGAGAGGGCAGGGCAGATGAATGTCAGGGGTCAGAGGTTACAGGGGGAGCTCATCACCATATGTCACCCAGCTCCTTCTGGAGGTTATCCCTCCAGGAACCACTGCATCCTGGTGGCAACTCCTCAGTCTCTAGCCAGTTGGCTGTCTCATACCCTTGCTGCTTCATCTTGGTCAGGACCTGAGGTCAGGAAGGGATGGGGAAACAATAATAATAATGGTGAAAGGTGTGATACAGCATGCCAGGATGCCTTTAAAGAGCTTATCACTCAGTTAATGCAGCTACTCGGTCAGGCAGGGCTATGTTGTTACATCCATTATACAGATGAAGAAACTGAGGCTCAAGAAGTGACCTGATCACAATCACATAGCAGTAAGTAGCAAAACTGAGACTTGAACCCAGGCCTTCTGGCTGCAGTATGATGGTAGAGGCCAGCAGAGATCCCCATACCCCAGCTCACACAAGGTTCCCCTCCCACCCCACCCTGCTCTACTCACCTTGCGGCACTTCACCTGTGTCTTCTGCATCTTCTGGATGTTCACCAAAGCAGTAAGTAGCAAAACTGAGACTTGAACCCAGGCCTTCTGGCTGCAGTATGATGGTAGAGGCCAGCAGAGATCCCCATACCCCAGCTCACACAAGGTTCCCCTCCCACCCCACCCTGCTCTACTCACCTTGCGGCACTTCACCTGTGTCTTCTGCATCTTCTGGATGTTCACCAGGTTCTCTGTGATCTCCTGTTCCTGTGCCTCTGTAGAGGGAGGGGACTTAAGGGGGCTGAATCTGTAGAAGGACCGCCACCCTGCCCTCCCTGCCATGGGCTTTGGGCACTCACGGAGCTTCTGATAAATGAAGGTCACCTCCTCTCGTACCAGCTCCAGCTCCTCCCATAGGAACTTCTTGCTGAGGAGACAGGGCAGCCTCTGGCCTCCTGTATCCTGGCCTCCTGCCTTCCCAATTACCCACCTGCCTCCCCCAAGCCACTGCCACCTTCCATGTTTCTATCTTCAACTACCATCCCCCAGAGGCTTGTCCCCTCCCGACCTGTCCACCACCTTTCCCCTTCTACTACTATTCCCCCACCTCCTACCCCTCCGTATCCCCACCCTGTCCACCCCTTCTGACCTTCAGCCTCCTATTCCCTCAGGCCCCCATTTCCTGGCTTCCAGGTCCCCATCTTCTGGCGCTCTTGACCTCCCATACCCTGACTCTGCCCCTCTCCACCACCTCTCCCCTCCAGTTTCCCATCTCANACAGCCGTATCCCCACCCTGTCCACCCCTTCTGACCTTCAGCCTCCTATTCCCTCAGGCCCCCATTTCCTGGCTTCCAGGTCCCCATCTTCTGGCGCTCTTGACCTCCCATACCCTGACTCTGCCCCTCTCCACCACCTCTCCCCTCCAGTTTCCCATCTCACCCCTGCCAGCTTTCTGGTCCCCTGAGCTCCCTTCCCATCCCTGTCTCCCCTTCCTCTGGCCTCCCAGTTTCCCACACAGCCCCACTGCCTCCTGCCTCCTCCAACCCCTCCTCTTGTCCCCCAAGCTTTCCATGGCCCCCAAGACTCCCTTACTCATTTCCCCCATCCCACCTGTGGCCCCTTCTCCCTGGCCTCCCTTCTCTCCTGAAACAACCTCCAGGCAACCCTCCTGGCAACACCCACCTGTCCCGGATCTCCTGGGCCAGCAACTGCAGGCAGCGGGTGGTGCGGGCCCGCTGCACCTCCTCGTTGTCATGCAGGCTCTTCTGCAGCCCCTGCAGGCCTTGAGCCAGGGCCTCATACAGCTCCTGCCGTCCCTCCACCACATCCCACTTGTGCCCCTCCTTGTCTCCCTGGTGGCTCGTGGGGCCCAGCACCTCTACAGAGACGGTGGGAACTTGCCTGAGCCCCACCCACAGCCCTGAGCCTAGCTTTGAACACAACTTGCCCTAACCCTCACCAGACCCTGGCTTTCAGGGTCTTTCCCAAACTCATCCAATTTTTCCCACCCTGGCCTGACCTGGCTGACCTTGACAGGACCAGCCTCCAGCCTTACCCCAACCCTTGGCCAGTTCTCACCTTCCAGCTGTTGGATCTTGATTTGCTGCAGGCAGCTCTCCTTCTCCAACAGAGTCACTGAGTGGTTTAGGAACTCGAAAGCCTGGGCCAAGAGGTCAGGCCTAGGGGCGGGAGCAGGGGTGAAGTGGGAGGGGATGGAGACAATTGCCGGGGGTGGGGCTGAGCTGGCTCACCTTGGTCTGGGCCTGTAACTGACACCTGAGTGATTCCAGTTCACATCTCAGAAGCTTCTGGCAGTCGGGAATCATCGTGGTGGACTTAACTGTGAGCAGAGGTGAGTGTCAGCCAAGGTTGGGAAGGGTATGGGTGGGGGCAGGGTAGATAGAGGTCAGTAGAGGTTCAGGGTAGGGGGTGGTGAGGCAGGGGACAAGGTAAGGAGCTGGGGTAGGCTGAGGCAGAGGTAGAAGATGGAGTAGGGGTCAAGATCAGAGACAGGATGAAGGGCAAGGTCAGGAGCAAGGGTCAGCTGATGATAGGACAGGGATGAATGGAAAGCAATGGTGCAGGTCCACCGAGGAAGGGGCAGAAGGTGGAGGCAGGAACTGGCGCGTCTTCTACCCCTAGTCTTGTTGGGTGGAAGGTTCTTACCTTTGGTTTTGGAACAACTGGTCTCCAAGGGCTTCTAGAGAAGAGGGACATAAGGGCAGTAGAAATTTACCCCTGGGCTGCATCCTTGCTCACCCTAACCCAGGGTGTGGGGGTTAGACATGATTTGGGTCTACTGAGTTCTGGGTGTCCTAGAACCCTGAGGGCAGGCAAAGCTGCCTCCAGGCATATGCATGCACCCCCAACCCCACCTCACCTCTGCCCCAGCACGAACATGCTCAGAAGTGCATCTGTGTGGCAGGCATGGGGGTTGCCCCTGAAAACACACAGCTTCAGAGCCCTCACTCCAGCTTGGACTCAGGTAATGGCCCTCTTCTTTAGGGGCAAACGGCATCAACAACGTCTGCAAGGAGCACCAGCAACCCCTGATGCACAACCACACACGGTCATCGAAACACAACCATAGACACACAACCTCAGACACAGAGATGCATGCTAAGTCATGAGACCCAGGGCACATGCTCATGCCCATCTCAGACACACAGCCACAGACACACAGGCAGTCACACCCAGAGTCAGTCACAGACAGAACCTCATTAAGACACATAATGGGCTTCCCCAGTGCTCAGATGATCAAGAATCTGCCTGCAGTGTAGGAGACCTGGGTTCAGTCCCTGGGTCGGGAAGATCCCCTGGAGAATGCAATGCTAACCCACTCCAGTATTCTTGCCTGGAGAACCCCATGGACACAAGAGCCTGGTGGGCTACGGTCCATGGGGTAACAAAGAGTCAGACAGGACTGAGCAACTAACACTTTCACTTTCACAAGACACACAATGGGGCATCCATTCCATTCATTCAAGACATTTTTAGTGCAGGCCTGGCTGAGCACTGGGCGCTGTTCTGGGTGCTGAAGACTTAAGGCGTGAGGGTTCTCAAGAACTCTTTGCCCCAGAGCCCCCACCCGAAGCCCTGCAGCAGTGGACTGAGGTGTGGCAGGAAGGAGCTTCCCAGGTGGGGTAGACCTTAGTGTTGCTGTTATGCCTCTTGGGAAGATCCTGGCCATTACACGGCTCCTGTGAATCTGAGCAAGGGGTGGAAGGAGACCCATGTGACTGACACCCTGAGGCTCTCCCTGGCCTCCAGGCTTCAGTTGTCACTGTGTTTCCAGGTGCAGTCGGCTGTGAGGTGTCTGGCTCTGGGTCCTTGGACCAGTGAAATGTATATTCCAAGGTCTTTTCTGAAGAAGTGCCTGGGAAGAGGGATGGGTGGTGAAGGTTTCCTGAGAGCCAGCACACATCACGCCAGCCCCCCAGCCCCAGGCTAGTCCCTAAACGAACCACAGCACTTGTCACACTTCTTGTGAGCAGGCGAGCATGAACCACACTTGTCACACGTCTTGTGAGCAGGCGAGCATGAACCACAGCACTTGTCACACTTCTTGTGAGCAGGCGAGCACACGTTGGATGGTGAGGGAAGTGAGCGGTAGCAAGGCACGGAGTACTCAGGGTCCAGGGGCAGGCCAGCCAGAAGAGGGTTGCTTGGAGTAGAGGGGACAGAGGGCTGCATTGAGACCAGCTCCTGGGTCCTGACAGCCCCAGGCCCTCCCTGACACCCCAGAGTGGCCACAGCCCTCAACACAGGCTTCTTAATTATGGTGGGAGCCAAAGCTGGGTGAAAGATGATCCTAGCCCCAGGGGTTGGACTGGACAGTGAGAAGAACCCAGAAGTTCCCACAGAAGGAACTGAGGTCTGAGACAAGCCTAAAAGAAAAAAAAAAAAAAAGGTCTTAACACTGGCCCTACAGGAAGGACATCCCTGGCAGGAAACAGCATGTGCCAAAGCTTAGAGGTCTGTCTGTGCTCCCAGTGCAGGGAGTCCAGGTTCAATTCCGGTCAGGGGGCCTGGATTTGATCCCTGGTCAGAAAACTAGATCCCACAAGCCCACAACTAAAGATCCCAAATGATGCAACTAAGATCCGGTCCAGTTAAGTAAATATATATATATTTTTTAAAGTTTGGAGGTCTGGAACCAGGTGTTCTGTGCTGATAGTCAGGATGGCTGGAGGCAGAGGTCCAGGAGGAAGCAGCAGAAGGTTGGCAGGACAGTTCAAACAAGTTAGGGCAAGCCAAGCAGGGGAGCTGGGAACTGACTCCCCAGTAAATGAGAGCCATAGAATGTGAGAAGGAGAGGCACAGCATATCCATTTAACAAATGTTAGCTAAACTGGGGCCCAGGCCTGCACTAGATAAGGCTGGGAACAAGAAAGGGCTCATTTCTGGGTCTCACATATATACCCCCTGCCCTTCCACTGGCACAGCTGGAGAAACCTGGGACAGGTCTGCCTGGAAAAACTTCCAGGTGAAGGGCACCTTGCCATGGATCACACTCAGCCAGAAAGGCCACAATATAGGGCTTTCTCTTCTTTTGTCCTTTCTGGGCCCTCTGGTATCCTTCCCCTAGCCCAGTCCTCCTGGAAGACTCCTATATACCCTTCAAAACCTTACTCAGCATCGCCTCTGTAAAATCTTCCTTAATCCCTTTTAAAGTTCATATTTTCTGAACAATTTGTCAAGTGCTGGGCACCACCATAAGCCCTCACTGGGTCTTCACACACCACCCTAAGCCCTCACTGGGTCTTCACACCCACCATAATAACTTGCAAGAGTTATTATTATTCCTGAAATGTTCTAGGCTACCCCTTCAAAAGTTACTGCCTCAGGGAGGTCCTCACTGCCAGAGGCAGTACAGCATGATGATTAAGCAAGGAGACCCTCCAGCTGGATGGCCGGTGTTCAAATCCTAGTTTTGTCCCCTTCCCAGCTGCGTGATGTTGGGATACTTATGAACCCTCTTCAAGCCTCAGTGTCCCCAACTATAAAAATGGGATATCATACTACCTACTTTACTGGGTTGTTGTGATTAAGTAAATTAATCCATACCAGTGCCTGATACACAATAACGGGAACTCAGTGTTTGTCTTTGAAAATTACACTGAGGACTTAGTATTTAAGAATCATAGGAGCCCTGGGAGACTGGGAGAGGAAAAGGCAGGATGCATTTCTGAGTGACAATTGCAGGCAGGACACCAGGTCGATCCCCGCCCCAACCCGCCTCCAACATCACCTGTTTCTCCCTCAGTCACTCCGGATAGAATTCTCGGAGGAAGGGGGCGGAGTCATTTGCCTGGGCCCCGTCCCCCGGGCCTTGAATCCTGCGCCAGCCAGGCTTCCGACCCCCTTCCACCCCCACCTACTACATACCACCTGCTCATGCTCTCTCATCAGGGACCGCGAAGCCAGTCCCCAGCTGTGACGCTGAAATTTGATCCCGTGGGGACACCATCCCTTTAAAACACGAGGAGCCCAAAGGTACAGTCACAGAGAGGGGTGTGGCTGGCAGTTTAGCTCCGCCCCCGCCGATGCAGCCGAAGGCTTCATTGGCGCCCTTCCGCTTCCGCAGATCCTAGGGTCCACGGTGTAATTGGATGAGAGTCTGAAGAGTGGGCGGGATTTCAGGCTTGGTTTCCGTTAATCGATTGGCAAATATTTAAGAGGGCGGTACAGGAGATACAGACCTCCGATCCGATTGGCTTCTGGCTTAGCTGGGAGGCGGACGAAATCTTGGTCCCACGAGGGGAGGTAGCTGAGGAGGTCCCCGGGACACCCCGGAGCGCGGGAGTGAGGTACCGAGCCCAGCAAGCCTGACACCCTAGATCCAGCCCGGGACTCCTGGGTGCTGCGGGTCGAGGTCCGGGTCCAGTGGTGGGGTCGGTGTCCTCCGGATGAGATTTGGGATTTCCCAGGATTAGAACGCTGGAAGTTGTTTCAGGAATGTTCTTAGCGACATCTTGTCATGAAAGGAGTGGTCTTTGGTGTTAGAAGTGGATCCCTGGGGTGATATTTGGGAGTCACTGGGGTGATCTCTGAAGACCTAGGGCTGCAAGCTTGAGCTGCTGGAGCTGAAATTTGGGGGTCTCAGAGGTAGCATGAATGTTGGGGTCCAGAGACCCTAAGCTCTTGGGGGCTGACATTTGGAGAGATAGGGTCGGGGATGTCACAACTGTTTTGGGTCTTCCCCACCCCATTCCTGGGCTGCTATCCCGGTTTCTCTGCTGGATAGACCATGACCCTGGCCTTGTGCAGACTCACAGGGTCTGAAGGCCACAGGGCAAAGATAAAGCTCTGACTTACCTGGTGCCTCCTTCTCAGGTCTGAAAGATGGAGGAAGGCGGGAATCCAGGAAGCTTGACTAAAGTGGTCCATCTCCTGGTCTTGTCAGGGGCCTGGGGCATGCAAATGTGGGTGACCTTCATCTCAGGTAGGGATCGTCGGCCTGGACATCATGGATGCCCGTGGTGGGGACAGGGATGAGAGAGGGTCCTTGGACGTGTCCTAACACTGGTCCCCTGCACCCTACAGGCTTTGTGCTTTTCCGAGGCCTTCCCCGACATACCTTCGGTCTGGTGCAGAGCAAACTCTTCCCTTTCTACTTTCACATCTCCATGGGCTGTGCCTTCATCAACCTCTGCATCTTGGCTTCACAGTGTGCCTGGGCTCAGCTCACATTCTGGGAGGCCAGCCAGGTATGCGGGCTTGGGCTCCACTACCCTCTGGACATTCATTCCCAGGACCGCATGAGCACCTATGACACCTTTATGACAATTAAAACAAGACCCCCCACACCAGCCCGGCTTCCTGGTGTACACAGAGTTGGGCTTTGGATACTCTTGAGCAGTGCACAACCTGCACAACCACCCCCAGCAGCCCTGTCTGTTCCTCCAGTGTCTGTCTGCTGGCTGTTGCTCCCTCTCCTCCCCCTGACTGGGCCTGCAGCCAAGCTGTGGTGACTCAGCTGGGCTGAGGCACTGACCCCAGCTCATTGTTTAAAAACTAGCCTGACTGGGGATTTACAGTCCCCCACCCCCATCCCCAGAGGAGGAAATGGCATCCCACTCCAATATTCTTGCCTGGGAAATCCCATGGACAGGGGAGCCTGGTGGGCTACAGTCCATGGGGTCGCAAAAGAGTCGGACACGACTTAGCGACTAAACAACGGCAACAGCAACCCCCATCCACACATTTTACCCAGCCACAAGGCAAGGAGCCATCTCTGCATCTCATGTTTCTCTATCCTGCCTTCCCCTGACCCCATTCTGTCCCTCAGATGTGGGCAGGTAAGGCCTGAAAGGGGTTTCGATAACCTCACAGACACATGAGGGATTATGGGTAACTGGAACTTCGAGGACTTTTCATTCTTTCCCTGTGGGCCCAGTGTCAGCTTCTAGGGACTAGGCTGGGGCCACAAAGGAGATCGGCCCCGTCTTAGGCTCTTTGAGGGAAATGAGGGGACAGTTACCCTGGTGCCCTGTCCCAACTCAGGGAAGAGAGGTTCTGCCCATTCTCAGTTCTGGGGAAGAATTGGGTAGGAGACAGGCTGTGTTCTGGAAAGTTCAGTCAGTGTATCAGAAAAGCAGCTCAGGAATTTGGGGGCGAGAGAAGAGACAGTGGTGGAGCCTTTCCCTTAGGAACTGTGGGTCTCAGGATATGAGAGCTGGAGCTCTGGGTTTGGGGATGGAGCGAGGAGACCTGGCTTTGACCCAATCCTGTCTTCCATTCCCCTCTGGCCTTTGAGGATGCACAAGGACATGCCCTGGGGCCCCTCCTGCCTCCCAGGCGTGGCTCACCTTGTTCTCCCGCTGCCCCACCAGCTCTTCTTGCTGCTCCTGAGCCTCACACTGGCCACCGTCAATGCCCGCTGGCTGGAGTCCCGCACCACGGCCGCTATGTGGGCGCTGCAGACTGTGGAGAAGGAGCGGGGCCTGGGCGGGGAGGTGCCCGGCAGTCACCAGGGCTCGGACCCCTACCGCCAGCTGCGGGGTCAGGACCCCAAGTACAGCGCCCTCCGCCAGCAGTTCTTCCGCTACCACGGCCTGTCCTCCCTTTGCAACCTGGGCTGCCTCCTGAGCAATGGGCTTCATCTGGCAGGCCTCGCCCTGGCCCTCCACAGCCTCTAACTCCCACTGACTCTCTTGTCTCTGCTGGGGCCCAGGATGTCAATAAACGCTTCTTTGGAAATGGCTGCCTTTATCTTTCTCCAGCTGGGAAGCAAGGAAGGGGAGGGGCAGGCGAGGGTTCTTGTTGCTGTTAAGTCACTCAGTCGTGTCCTACTCTTTCGCGAGCCCATAGACTGTAGCCTACCAGGCTCCTCTGGCCATGGGATTTCCCAGGCAAAGAATGCTGGAGTGGGTTGTCATTTCCTTCTCCAGGGGATCTTCTCAACTCGGGGATCGAACCTCCGTCTCCTGCCTTGGTAGGTGGACTGTTTACCACTGAGCCCCAGGGAAGCCCTTGTAGGCAAGGGTAGAGCTGAGGGATTCCGTTTTCCCATTCACATGGCATACTAATTCAGAGTGTAGGATGTTGCAGCCTCTAAACTCGTCCTACAATGGTGCCATCTGTTGAGCATCTACTGTGTGCCAGGCATGGTGCTAACCATTACATATCATGTATTATGGTAACGGTATCTGGTTCTGATCCCTAGAGGACAGTTGTATTTTTTCATCTCATTGACATTGGGAATGGCCATGTGACTTGCTTTGGCCAATGAAATGTGAGCAAAGTCAGTTTCGAGAAGAAGTATACAAGCCAGTGCCTGATTCACCACATCTTCCCCTGTTTGCAATGGTCAGTGTGAGTGAGAAGCAAACCTTGGATATAAGGGACTTGTGAACACAGTAAGGGAAGGAAAGAGTGGGACAAAGGGAGAAGGTAGCACTGACCTGTATACACTACCGTGCATAAAATAGATAGCTGGTGAAAAGTTGCTGTATAGCACAGGGAGCTCATCTTGGCACTCTGTGATCACCTAGAGGGGTGGACTGGGGGAGGGGAGGGAGGCTAAAGAGGGAGGTGATGTATGTAACTATGGCTGATTTGGGGTGTTGTATGGCAGAAACCAACACAACATCATAAAGCAATTTTTCCCCAATTTAAGAAAACGAAGCAAACCTTGGATGTTGGTGCCATGGTGACCGTGGGGCTGCTTGTTACTGAGCATATACCAGCACTTCCTTGACTGACACGCATCTCAGTTCATCCACAGTAGCCCTTGGAGGTGGCTAACGTTGTTCCCAAGAAGCAATGGGGGCTCAGTGAAGTTCAGCAAGTGGCTTCAGGTGCAGTTGTTTGAATTAGGACCCCAGCAAAGCCTGAACTTTAAAAATTTTTTTCCCCTGAGGTGGAAGCATGGAGTCTTAACTACCTGGCCGCCAGGGAAATCCTAAGCCTGAGCTATTATAAATGCAGATTCTCTGCTGTTGGCCTGAAGAAAAAAACCACAGTTGGGCCTGGATGTCAAATTTTGTGGCCTCAGGCCAGGGCCTGCCCCTCTCTGATTTCCAATTTCTTTATCTGTAAAAGGAGGGGGGTTAACTCTTCAGGGTATTTGGAAAAGGTGTCTAGCCCAGTTTAGGGTCAGGCGCTGCACTTTACGAACAACAAACTCATATCAGAACCCTTACCCAACCCTGTGAAGTGGGGACCCTTGTTAACGACCGACCACATGATGGACAGGGAAAATGAGTCCCGGGGAGGTTAGCACGTCCAGCGCGACCAGGAGTGGAAGTGGTGGAGCTGAGACTGGAACCTGGCTCCAGAGTCCGTGCTCTTAGCTGCTGTGCACATGTAGCAACTCCACCTCTGGTTGGTTAAAATGAGATGTTCATTGGCAGGGAACAGACAGCGCGCTTGGAGATACTTCCAGCCCCGCCCCCGCCCCCGCCCCACTCCGCCCCCGCCCAGCCCCACAAGNCAGGAAATCACAAAGTTTTTCTATTGAGAGTGAATGGCCGAGGCTACATCTTCTGGAGATGGAATGCCTGTTTTCTCATCTGTAGAATGATTAATATTTCACCTCTCTTCAAGGGTTGTCTTGAGGAATAACTAAGTTGTAAAGCACTGAAAATAGTAACAGGCACATGATTAAATGCTACCTAAAGACTGCCATCCTATCACCTTCATCCTCCTCATCCTCATTCACATTGAAATCAGTACATACACTCTTACGAAGGTCCTTAATGTGAATATTAAAATCCAAAATGGTCAACTAATTCACAACCATAAAGGCAGCCAAAAAGAAAATGACAACAATTCCAGAGGGGTAAAGTGATGCAAAATCAACTGGAGACAGAAGTACCATTTTGAGAAACTAGATTTTTTTTCTTTAACTGGAATACCACACATTGGAGTTTAGTAGACCTGGGGTGTCAGCCTGTGCTGCCAGAGGTCAATGCATAAAGCTGACCTAAGGCTCAACATCTTGTCCTCAGCTTGTTCACCTCTGAAATTCTTTGCTGTCTCATAGACTCATCACAAGGGTTTACCAAAATAATAACTGAGAGATACTCTGAAAATTACAAAGCACTATGGAAATAATTATAATACCTTGTATTTATTGTGAGCTTAGTTTCCAAAGAGCTTGGTAATTTTCTAAACTCTTTTCCCATGTTAATTAATTTCATGTACACAACATCGTGATGAAACAGGACTGTTACTCTTTCCTTTAAACAGATGAACCCCAAGGGGTGAATGGCACATCCAAGGCCACAGGAGTTCCACCTGGACAATCAATGAAGTCTATCTCCAGGCCCTGGACCACAAACACTGCACAAACTGCATGTAAAATCAATTGGTTTATTGACTGTCCAATAGATTAATTGATTCAACAGATGTGCATTGAAGCAGCATGTGCCAAGTACCATCACAGGCCCTGGGATTAAAGAGTGGCCGTGAGTGACAAAGTTGCGGCCCCCAAGGATGCTGCTTTATAATGTAAGCAACTGACAGACAAATAGCTACAATGTCAGATGGCAAGAGTGGTAGGAAGGAAAATAAAGCAAGCAAAAGGGGTGAAATATTGTAGGTATAAGAAAGAGACAGGTCTGAAGAGGACTTCCTAGGTGAGACGATCTGGTGACTCAGGTTGAACTGCCGGGGGTGGGAAGGGGAGGTAGGAAGACCATGAAGCTGACAATAACCACCTCTTTATGTGTGTGTGGTCCCTGGGACGTAGTTGGATAAAACACAGAATAACAGCAAGAATGTTCTAGGGAGAGGAAGCAGCTAGTGAAGGTGCTACCGGGTTAAGAAAGCCAGTGGTACTAGAGTTTCGTGAGCCAGAAATAAAGTGATGGTCAGAGGCAGCCAGGGTCCTGATTCAGCACAATTCATACCAGCACCCAGGGTTTCAGATAATGGATTACAGTGTCAGCACCTTAAATAAAAGTTCATTTAAAAAAAAAAAAGTCACTTAACCAAATCAATCCATCAGGAAGGACACCAGTCAGAGAAATTGGAGTTAGTAGACACACTTAATACCAAACAAGACCGCTGAATCACTGGGCCGGTTGATGGAAACCCCTTGCTGGCCCCGGCAGACACCATTCACCTACAAAATGATCTACTGAAGTGTGATTTCAATATCCAAACAACCCTCAAAATGTATCAGTAAACAAGCATCCCCACCTTGATATGATTTCTAAACAGCTTTGCACAGAAATACTCAGAGGCATAGAAATTTAAGTTTGTTGGTGAATTAACAAACTTTTACCCATTTTTCTACTGAGTGCAGTTGTCAAGTGAAAATAGCTCATCATTTATCAAAGACTCAGAAAAACGTTTCCAATAAAATTGATTTACTTTCTCAGTAAGAAAGGTCAGTGTCCTTGGATTCTAATAACATCTGAAAGTATCCATCTAATTAGACCTTTAAAATCCATGAAAAGAATTCATTTTTCCCTACCTGTCATCTGAGTTTCAACTGTTGAACTTTCTAACAAATGAAAAGCAACTGATGAAGTTACTCAGCAAACAAGACAAACATAATGTCAAATGCTGACTCCATCACTTGGAAACAGCAGAAAGTATCAGCCAGAATTAATGCATCAATAAAACAAAGGGCTTTACTCAGTGGGGGTCCAGGGTCTAAGCCTGCAGGGTGTGTACCACTCTATGACTTTCACTTTAGCAGTTAGGCAAATGAGTCCAGCTTCACATTCTGGACCAAAATCATAACAAACTTGAGGCACACAGGCTGCTCAATTATACCACAACGTGTTCCATCAGGACCTCCTGGGCAAAGTGGTTACCTTCACAGCACAGGCTGAACAGAGGTTATCATGGTGAGCAGAGGACAGGAATTATCATGACAAGGGCTAAGTGCATCCTTGTGTGTGTGGTGTCTATTGGAAATGTTGGGCAAAATCATTTACCCAACAGAGAGAAAGGGACACGAAGGCATCCAGGGCTTCAGAGCCTCATTATCGTCCTATGGTCAGTGTGTGCCTGAGTGAGGTGGAGGCGAGTGGGGAAAGCACAGTCCATCGCCTTATTAATCTTCCTGGCTCTCTCTCGGCATTGAGGACCCAGTGTTAGTGCTGTGCTCCGGCTCCAGTGCCAGAACAGGCTGCCTGGGTTCAAGTCTCAGCTCTGCCCCTTCTGAGCAGTGACTTTAAGCACATGATCCACCTTTCTGCACCACAGCTTCCCCATCTGTAAAAGGCGTCAGTAAAAACTGTAAGAGCTTCTCAGGGTTGTTGGAAAAATTAGGTAAGTTAAACTATTTAAGTCAATCAGATTATTCCTGGCACATAGTAAATGCTCAATAAATGTTAGATTTATAATCATATAAAAAGAAGCTACAGTCAAGCTGGTGGAAATAATAGCTACAATGCAAAACAAACTGCAAGAATATCATGAAAAAGATGAGTGGATATAATTCAGATCATTTTCCAGCTGAAGGTAGCAGAGACATCTTCAATATGTGAGCTAAGCCTTAAAGGATTTTTAGAGTTAGGCCATCTTAGGTAGAAGAAAGGCTTTCATGGGAGGGTACAGGGCGCATTTTAGATCACATCTGGTTTGATTCAACTGTGGGATTTACTCTCATAGAAATAGGAAACAAAAACTGTCAGAGTGGTTGACAGGTCTTTTTCTAACTGCTTTACATACATTAATCTGTTTAATCATCAAACTGCCCTGTATAGGGTTAGTGTCAGTCGCTCAGTCGTGGCTGACTCCTGGCGACCCCATGGACTGCAGCCCACCAGGCTCCACTGTCCAGAAGATTTTCCAGACAAGGATACTGGAGTGGGTTGCCATTTCCTTCTCCAGGCGATCTTCCCAACCCAGAGATCGAACCCAGGTCTCCTGCACTGCAGGCAGATTCTTTACCAACTGAGCTACAAGGGAAGCCCTGTTTCAATAACAGACCAGCAGTCAATTCTTAAAAAAAAAACCTCTGATCTGGGGCTCTCACTTCACCCTTCCTGCCTCCAGCTCTTTACAAATACCCCTACTCACACGCTTGACTATATTAACTAAATCCACCTCGTCTAAAGAGCAGGGAGTCACAAGCTCGACGAAAGCCATGGGAAGGGGGCTAAAAACAAAAGCTGAGTTCCGGGTGGCGGCGGCGGCAGCAGCAGTGGCGGCAGCGGCTTTTCAGGGGCCGAACAGCTGATTCGTTGCCGCTGGAAACCCGAGGAAAGACCAACAGACCAAAGGCGCCTTCATTCCGGCTCTGCTCTCTTCTCTCCCGCTCTCCACCCTCCTCCTTGTGCTCGGCGCTCCCCGCCTTTGTCCTGTCTCTTATACACATCTGGCGCGGGATCCGGGTGGCTGCTGGCAGCGGCGGCGGCGGTGGCGGCCTCTGCGGCTGCGGGGTCTGGGTCGCAACCAGGGCCAGGTCGCAGAGAGTTCGGAGGCAGAACCCTCGCGGCCAGCGTTCCCCCGCTACGCGAAGTGACTCCCTCGGAGGGAGAGCACTCCAGCCCGCGCCTCCGCGTCCCAGCAGGTCTCCGGGGGGGGACTGGGGCTTAGCGGGGGAGGGCCGGGGGCCTGGGGAACAAAGGCAGGCGGCGGGGGACGCCTCTTCCCTCGCCCCTACCCAGCTGGGCTCATCGGGAGCGTTAATGGGGCGCGGGCGGGGCAGAAAGCCCAGCTGGGGACAAGAGATGTGACCATATGGTGATGGGAGGACGCTTGAAGCTGCCCAGCACTGGCTCGGGCGTCCCACATCAGGTGACGAGGGGGATAGGACCGAGCCCTCCAGGGTCCCTTAACTCGTGCCTGGCCTGAGGGACAGTCGCCAGATGGTCAGATAAGAGGTGGGACCGACTGACAGGTGGGCTGAGGGTGGGGCGGAGTTGGGGCCCCATCCTGGCTGCCCTGCCTATCATGGGGAAAGGCTTCCTGCCTCTTTCCCTTCCCCTCCTCAAACTCGTTCTCCCGGAACACGGGGTGGGGCAGAGGGCTGGGCAGGAAAGGAGGGCTGGCTGGGTCCTCCTTTTTAACCTGGATAAAAGCTCCAGGGGATAGTTAAAAAATGGCTTTGCCAGGGGTGCCTCTGCTGGTTACCCCCCATTCACCCAGGCCTTCTGGGGCCTCCCTTTGAGGCTCAGGGAGCAGCCACAACAGCTAGGAAAATAGGCCTCTGCAGTGACTGAGGGGGTGCACGGCCCCAGATGAAGCAGCCTTATCTGTGGGGACAGATTGACAGGAAAGGCCCATCCAGGTGGTCAGGGTGGTGGCTGGGGTGGATGGTTTACTTGGATTGGAAGACCATCTTTCTGGCCTCCGTGGGTTGACCCTGGGCTGGAGTGAGTCAGCTTTCCTGGGAGACAGATGGGCCCAGCCCCTTTGACAAACAGAAGGTGGCAGGACCCATTTGGAGGTAGAACTGGGCATTAAACGCTGGGGTGTATCCACTGAAAGCCCCCTCCCCATGGGCTTCAGGGAAGGACTTAAAGTTGGCCTGGGTAGGGGCAGGCAGGTGGCTAACACCTGCCAAAGTCAACACCCAGGCCCTGGGTGGTGGCAGGGCCGGAGCTGGGGGTGGAGGGGGGCTTTATCCAGCTGACAGCCCCAGCTACCCCCAGCTCACACTTGGGCCATGCCAGCTTCTCACCCTGGGGCAAAGTCCACACCTGCACCTTCCGAAGGTTCTGGTTCCTCAGCAGCCCAATGAGGCACCCCCAACCTGGACCCTTGCATGTGGCAAACATCCCCATTTTCTAGGCGAGGACGCTGAGGCCCCACAAGGGCAAGTGACGCATCCAGGATCACTTGACTTCCAAGTGGCAGAGCCAGGATTTGAGCCCAGGTCTGGTGCGTGGGCTTCCCAGGTGGCTCTGTGGTAAAGAAACTGCCTGCTGATGCAAGAGACCTGGGGTTAGGAAGATTCCCTGGAGGAAGAAATGGCAACCCACTCTGGTATTCTTGCCTGGAAAATCCCATGGACAAAGGAGCCTGGCAGGCTACCATCCATGGAGGCGCAGTTGGACACGACTTAGCGACTGAAACAGCAAGAACCAGTGTAGACACTGGGGCCATTCCTGGTGTTTTTTTCCCTGCAGGGCTCCAGCTCTCCCCACCCCAGGAGGCTCCCTGCCAAGATGGCATCAGCTGGAGACCCCCCGACAGGCCAGCGGGATGCAGCAGACCAGAACTTCGACTACATGTTCAAGCTGCTGCTCATTGGCAACAGCAGCGTGGGCAAGACGTCCTTCCTGTTCCGATATGCCGACGACTCCTTCACGCCCGCCTTTGTCAGCACCGTGGGCATTGACTTCAAGGTCAAGACAGTCTACCGCCACGACAAGAGGATCAAGCTGCAGATCTGGGTGGGCCAGGCAGCAGTCTATGGGTCTGCCGGCCCAGGCAAGGGCTGGGGTTCCTCTGGGGAAGCTCAGGCAAGGGTGTAGGGCTGTGGGGAGGGGCCCCGGGTCAGGAACAGTGATCCAGAGTCGGGGAGAGGGCTTGGGGTAGGTCTAAAGAGTAGCAGGGGTATTATTCATGGAGTGAATCCATCAGGATGAGGGGGATTTACCCTGCCCTCTAGTGTCTGAGCGGGAGACAGTAACCCAAGCTGGATTAGAAGATCTGGTGGGGAAGAGGTTTGGGTACCCTGTTGGGACAGGCCCAGAGGCTTCCACTGAGTTTCTTCAGAGTCATGCTCGCGCTCCCAAAGCACCTGCTGGTAATGATTGTCATAGTAACGAGCGTCAGACTGTCTGCATCAAGGTGGTACCCTCTGGTCAAGGTGGTTCTTGTTTGTGGTCATGAAGTTGGTTCTTGGAGATGAGGTCATAGAGGGCTTATAAATCTTGGAGAGGCCACCGACCCCTCAGACTGGAAACCCCTCAAGGACAGGATACATGTCCCCTTCATCAGACTAGAGCAGGCCCATATTTCTCCCCATTAAATCAGGGGCTGTGAGGGCAGATCCATGTCCTGGTCATCAGACTGGGCCTGTGAGGCTGGGGTGCCCACCTGGAGAGGTAGGATGGGGAACGGGGTGGCTTCTAGATGCCTGACCCCACTGTGTGCCCAGGACACGGCGGGTCAGGAGCGCTACCGTACCATCACCACAGCCTACTACCGTGGAGCCATGGGCTTCCTGCTCATGTATGACGTTGCCAACCAGGAGTCCTTTGCTGCCGTGCAGGACTGGTGAGTGCTTGCTGACCACTGACCCCCTGACCTTCACCCTCTCTCCCTGACCCTAATCTCTGGCCTAACACAGCCCTCCGACTCCATAGGGCCACGCAGATCAAGACCTACTCCTGGGACAACGCTCAGGTCATCCTCGTGGGGAACAAGTGTGACCTGGAGGATGAGCGTGTTGTGCCCACCGAGGAAGGCCGGAGGCTCGCCGACGACCTTGGTCAGTGCCCAACCTGGGCTACAGGTCCTGGACCTCCCAGAACCAAACCTCTATCCCTATGCTTGAGTCCCAGGTCCAACCACAGTCACCAATACTTTGCCCTTTGAAGATCTGCCCAGAAAAATAGCTGCATGTATACCACCTGCTACATTTAATTCCAGAACATTTACCCACAGATAACCTTTACTGCCCCACTGCCCTGGGAACCCAAACTCAGAAAAACCATTTCTGGGAATTTATCCTACAAACACCTGCACCCATGTGGGAAGTGATGGGTGTATCAGATTACAGCACAGTTAGTAGGAGGGAAGCTTGGCAGCCTCCCAAGTCTCTCACAGTGGGGGAAGCAGCTACACATAAAGTAGAGTCCCTTGGGGGAATACTGCGCAGCTGTGAAAAAGGATCAGCCCATTCTTTATGTTCTGCAGTCTATGGATATATGGGTAAGCAGAAAAAGCAAACTACAGAATAGTAGGTATGGCTGCTTCTTTTAGTCCAGAGATCAGCAGACACTTTCCTTTTTTGGCTGCACAGTGAAGCTTGTGGGATCTTAGTTCCCCAGCCAGGGATTGCACCCATGCTCCCTGCAGTGGAAGCAAGGGGCCCTAACCACTGGACTGCCAGGGAAGTCCCTTGCCAACATTTTCTTAAAGGGCCAAATAGGAAATATTTTCAGTCCTAGGGTCTAACTGCTCAGCTGTGCCTGAAAGCAGCCTTGGATAATACATCGATGAATGAGTGTGACTGTCTGCCAATAAAACTTTAATTACACAAATAGGCAACAGCACCTGAAACTATAAATCAGCTATGTACATGCATGCTCAGTTGATCAGTCATGTCCGACTCTGCGACCCCACATACTATAGCCCTCCAGGCTCCTCTGTCCATGGAATTTTCCAGGCAAGAATACTGGAGTGGGTTGCCATTTCCTTCTACAGGGGATCTTCCCAACCCAGGGATCGAACTTGTGTCTCCTGCCTTGGCAGGCAGATTCTTTACCACTGAGCCACCAAGAAGGCCCAATATACTTAAGTTTAGTANCCATGGAATTTTCCAGGCAAGAATACTGGAGTGGGTTGCCATTTCCTTCTACAGGGGATCTTCCCAACCCAGGGATCGAACTTGTGTCTCCTGCCTTGGCAGGCAGATTCTTTACCACTGAGCCACCAAGAAGGCCCAATATACTTAAGTTTAGTACTTAAATAAGTACTTAAATTAAAAAGAAAATAGGCAACAAGCCAGATATGGCCTGCAGCTCAGTTTGCCAACCCCTGCATTAGTATTTAAAAAGTGTGAGAATAAGGATGTATATTGATGTTTGCTTAAAGGAACTCTGGAAGGAAACAGAAGGATCTAGTAGCCCTGGTGACCTGGGATGCTAGCATGGTTGGAGGGGAACTTTTCAGCCTACCTTTGTGAATAAGGTGAATAGATTCAAAGTTTAAGCTAAAAGAACATCTTGTCCTGGAGTATTCTAGGCCCTCCCCAGGACTTTCTGTGCAAGAGGAAATGTAACCACTATGCAGGGAGGGCAGGTTAAGGACCAAGACTCTAGAATCCCTCCTGCAATCCACTAACTATGTGACCTTTGCCATCTCGCCTACCCTCTCTGTGCTTCCATTGCTCCATCTAGGAAACAGTTGAAAACCTCATCTACCTCATAGGGCCGTTAGATTAAATAAGCAAATCCTGGCCCTGATTGAACATTAACTCCAGTTATTTCTTGATGGCTTTGTGGTCTCACACCACTATGTGACCTTTGCCATCTCCCCTACCCTCTCTGTGCTTCCATTGCTCCATCTAGGAAACAGTTGAAAACCTCATCTACCTCATAGGGCCGTTAGATTAAATAAGCAAATCCTGGCCCTGATTGAACATTAACCCCAGTTATTTCTTGATGGCTTTGTGGTCTCACACCAGTGACTTTAGCTCTCTGGGCCAGCACTTCCTCGTGTGTGAAAGGCAGATAATATAATAACAGCCCCACCTGGTTAGGTTGTCAGGAGGGTTAAATGAGTTATGACGCATGAAGCAGTTCTAACAGAATCCTGCCTATGTGTAGGTTGCATCTAAGCATTAGCTAGCATGATTGTGAAGTGTTGCTGATGTTTGTACCTAAAACCTAAGAGATTTACTGTCTGACCCTTTGCAGAGAAACTTCACAGAGCCCTGGACCATAACCTTCCCCTCTTTCTTTTCCTTTTTTTTCTTGCCATCATTTGTTGGAGAAACTGGGTCTTTGTTCTGTGGAATGTCTCCCGTTTGGGGTTTGACTCTGCTCCTTCTTGCTGCCATTTCACCTGCTCTTTGTCCCCTGTGTTTTAGGAACCTGAGCCTGGGTCTCATTTACAGATGTGCTGGGAGTCAGCTGTTGGGGCCCTGCCATAGGCTGGAATACTTGAGGATGCTGCCCATACCTTTTTTGTTGTTGTTGGCTGAAACACATGGGATGGGGGATCTTAGTTCCCTGACCAGGGATTGAACTCTTGCCCCCTGCCGTGGCCACGCAGAGTCTTAACCACTGGACCACCAGGGAAGTCCCCTGCCCACACCTTCTTGTGGAAAACATCTAGTTCCTGGGGGTAAGGGGGAGATTCCCGCTCTTCCATTAAGTTTAAAATATCAGACAACAAATTGGGAGATGGATTTGGACCCCAATTTTGTAAGAAAAAAATCCACACAAGTATGCACAATACTCCTACCCACTACAAACCGAACCCCAACAATTATGTTTTTTTTTTTTTTTAAGTGGAAAGCTAGATGTCAAAACAGCAATAGTAGTTGTTTCTGGGTGATGAGATTACATACAACATTTTTAGCTGACTTGATATTTTTCAGTAGTTTCTCTAGTGAATATTTACAATTAGAAGAAAAAAAGTGTTTTTAAAAAAAAACTGGGACTTCACCGGTGGTCCAGTAGTTAAGGCTCTGCACTTCAACTGCAGGAGGTGTGGGTTCAATTTCCTGGTTGGGGAACTAAGATCCTGTTGTGTGGGGCAGCCAAAATGAAGTCGTAAAAAAAGAAGAAAAACAGATTATTTGAGGCAGAGCTGGACACGATTAATGAAATGCCAAATTTGCCTAGGAAGACGGGGTGACATTGATGATCACCAGGCTCAGGATAGAGATCTGTGTTTGTGTCATGACTCTGTCATCCACCCATCCATCCATCCATTCATTCATCCATCCACTCACACATCCATCTATATATCTACTATACATTCATTCATCTATATATCCATCTCTCCATCCATCCATCTACCTATCCATCCATCTATACACTTACCTACACATCCTCCCATCTACCCATTTATTCATCCAACTGTACATCCCTCCATCTAAATACACATTATTCATCCTTATATCCCTCTATCCACTCATCCACCATCCATCTGATCAGTCATTCAGTCAGTAGTTTCTGAGCACTTGCTCTGTGCCAGGCCCTGGGCTGCAGTTGTGGACAAGGCAGATAGACACCCTGCCCTCTTGGTACAGGTATTCTAATAGTGGAGACATAGATGGATAATTATACATTTACTAATTACAATGAAATTTTTATAGTGCTTCATGATAATGACAAGGGCTAGAATAGAGGCCTGTTTACCCTGTGCTGTGTGTAATAGCCTGGACATTTGTCTGAATTTCTGGCCTAGGGAACGGCAGATGGGGATACATTGGGGACCATAGCTCCCAGCAGGTGGAGCCTGAACCAGGGTGCAGGGTGCAGGAAGGACAGTCATGTGCACCCTCATTTGCAGGTTGCTGGGCCACTTCTTGTAGCCCAGGAACTCTGGGCAGGGCCCCAAAGCATTTGTACCACCTCTCACCTTTTGCTAAGTGGATAAACTTTTTTTGTTTTGCTTTGTTGGGTCTCGTTGCAGCTCTGGGTTTTCTCTTGTTGCAGGGTATGGGCACAGTAGTTCCAACACTCAGATTTAGTTGCCCTGAGGCATGTGGGATCTTAGTTCCCCAACCAGGGATTGAACCTACATCCCCTGCATCGGAAAGCAGATTCTTAACCACTGGACCACCAGGGAAGTTCCTAAAAAAAAATTTTTTTTAACAGAAAAAGTTATGATGATCTCTGTGATGCTAAAAGTCTATTCAAATCTGCTTCACCCTCCCCCTCCCCAAAAGGAATCAGCCAGCCTGCCCTCGCTCCTGAGGCCGAAGGTGGTACAGGAGAAATGTTTATTAATATTTTAACCAGGCAGCCTGAGTGTGTTAACCTGTGTGAATTTACATGAGTGACTTTCCTGCTGTGTGCCTCAGTTTTCCCATCTATAAAATGGGCTATAATAGCATAGGGCATTCGCTAGCAGTCAGGTGGTTAGGGTTCCACCCTTCCACTGTAGCGGGCATGGATCCAGTTCCTGATCGGGGAACTAGGATCCCACAAGCTGCATGGCCCAGCTCCCCCCACAAGAACTGTACCTCAGACTGAGTGACTGCACATGCACAGAACATCCTTAAATGAGTTAATTTACGTAAAGTTCTTAGAAAAGTGCCTGTCGCATAGTAAGCATTGTGTAAGCACTGCCTATTATTATTATTACTGTTTTTAGTGCACTCTGTAAGCCAGGTGGAGAAAGCAATGGCACCCCACTCCATTACTCTTGCCTGGAAAATCCCGTAGACGGAGGAGCCTGGTAGGCTGCAGTCCATGGGGTCGCTAAGAGTCAGATACGACTGAGCAACTTCACTTTCACTTTTCACTTTCATGCATTGGAGAAGGAAATGGCAACCCAGTCCAGTGTTCTTGCTTGGAGAATCCCAGGGACGGGGGAGCTTGGTGGGCTGCCGTCTATGGGGTCACACAGAGTCGGACACGACTGAAGCGACTTAGTGGCAGCAGCAGCTGTAGGCCAGGAACTGCGTACATTGTATGCTCTCTAAAACTCTGCGAAACCTGCCATTATCTGGCTGACAGAGGTTACAAACTGCGTACCCCTGGGCTGAAGCCAGTCCTGTTTTATTTGACCTGGAATATGTGTTCCTTTCGGCTGCGCTTAAAAAGTCCACATAAATATTCGGCTTTGTGGGCACCCTGGCTGTGCCTTCCTGTGTAGCAGGAATTGGATAGAGGATGAGTGCCACTTAACTGGGGGTAAGACTCTTGCCACCACTGCCTTGTGACAAAGATACGCAAGGTAGTCCAGGCAAGCGCTGCTGTCATACATTTTTATCAGCATCAGCAGCATCATTGTTCCCATTTTACAGAAAAGCAAACTGAGGCTCAGAAAGACTAAGACTCTCAGTCAAGGTCCCCCAGCTGAACGAAGGTCAGAACTGAGCTTGGAACCCAGGTTCATGTGATGCCATAGCCCAGGCACTGACCCCCCAGAGTTTCACAGATCTTCCTTTTATATAATATATATAAGCCATTTATTATTTTTAACCCCCACCCCACCCCACTCCCGCCCAACATGTCGGATATTAGTTTCCCAACCAGGGATCGAACCCGTGCCTCCTGCAGTGGAAGCACGGAGTCTTAGCCACTGGACCACCAGGGAACGCCCAGATCTTCCCATCTTATATTCCTCCAGGTTTTGAGTTCTTCGAGGCCAGCGCCAAGGAAAACATCAACGTGAAGCAGGTCTTCGAGCGCCTGGTGGACGTCATCTGCGAGAAGATGAATGAGTCCCTGGAACCCAGCTCTAGCCCTGGCAGCAATGGGAAAGGCCCGGCCTTGGGGGACACCCCAGCCCCACAGCCCAGCAGCTGTCCCTGCTAGAGATGACTCCCCCACCCCACCCCCTCCTGCCTCGGCAGAGACTGTAACTGAGGCATGAGCCATAAGGGCTGTTTCCAAGCTCAGGGCGCCCCCACTCCCCATCGGCCGCCCCCACTCCCGCATGGCGCGTTCTCTGGCTGGCGGAGGCCACCAGCCTGCCCAAGCAGCCCCTGTCGCAGGCTCCAGACCCAGCGCTGCGGGCAGGGTCTGGGGGAAGGGCGTGCACGAGCTTGCTGCTTCCCGGCGTTGTCATGGTGATAGTGAGCACGCACAGGCGCGTCCCAGTTTGCCTGGTGAAGGGGCAACCGCCATGCCTTCTGGGTTAGAACCACTTATCCGCATCAGTTTCTGAGTTGGGCATTGTTTTTAGTTCGTGTGCTGGCCAGAGATGGTTCTTCTCCCTCGTGCAGTTGGGGTGGGGGTGGGGAGTTGGTGGGAGGGATCTCAGAATTCATCCTGGAGATGTGGAAGGCAGCTCCTTTCTCAGGATCGCCCAGTCTGCGTGTGAACCAGGGTGGTGGTTTTGCATCTCCCAGACCCCTCCCTTCTGACCTGCAGATCTTCTGCCTGTGAAAGCAGTATTAAAGCGGCTTTTCCCAGAGCGCCCCATACCCCTATCCGCAGCTTCAGGGACCCCAGAAGTGCCTTCTGAGCTTCTCCAGAATTTGCTCGACCCTGCCACTGTTAAAGCTTCCCGATCCAGAATAGAATTCTGGAAACTGTGGGCTGCTCCTGGCCAGGCAGAGAATCATGCATTCCTGTTGACTTTTTACCAGGAGTTAATTCAGTTAGAAGCTTAGGCTCTCCTGCCCTGACCTGCCTTCCACGGGCCCTGTATGGCTGGTAATGTTTTAAGCAAGGTCTTTCCACATCCCATATCCTGCTCAAAAAGGAAATTGAGCAATATTCCTGTAGGGTAGCCTGTGCTGGCTGGTTGCTCTCCATATGAGGACATCGGCTCCTCCCAGTTGAAAAACCTTGAAGACAGGGCTGGCTTCCCTAGCCATGTTATCTCCAGGGTCCAGTGATGTTCTCTGCTAATGGAGGAGCCACAGGAAAGAACGATTTGGGGCTTGGCTGGAGGGGCAGCAGGGAAGGCAGGGCTAGGTAACCGCTGTTGCTACTTGCATTTCCCAGATGCTGCTTGGGAGTGGCAGGCTGAAGACAGATGGGCAGAGGACCAGTCCCCCTGGTTGACTGAGGCACTAGCTAGCAGGGAGCCCACTAGGTTGGGGGTCCCCACCTACCGGGGGCTCCTGCTGGGAGGTGATCGTTTTGACACCTTCCTGGCCCCAACCTCTGCTCAGTGGCCCTTCCTGCCCACCTGAGTCCAACCTTGGTGACACAGCACCTCTTTCTACCCTGGAACACTGATACCCCAGAACTCGACAGCCACTGTGAGGGCAGCCAAAGTGTATGATTTGTCCAGTCTCCCAGCCCTGCTGCCAAAATGATTTTCTGTAGCCTTGAGGATCTCTGCTACTTCCTACCAGGAATGGGGAAGGTCTGGGTCAAGTTTAACGTAGTTCTTACCTTTACAGAAGCTGGAGGTTGAATTTGTTTCTCGAGGGCCCTGTTCACCCCAAACCAGGGACTGCCCTTAGAGCGTCAAAAGTGGGGATATTTTTTGTACACCAACAAACTAGACTGCGATGAAAAGGACAAGTTCTTAGAAATACACCACATGAGACTTATCAGAAGGTTTGGGGCAGGGGAGTCTAAAATGTTAGTTGCTTTAACACAAAAGAGAAATGAAAGCAGCTAGAAAAAGGCTTCTTAAGACACACCGTTGTCAAGATTCCCTTTGCCTGTCCATTTTCCTTAAACTGCTGCCAGAAAAAAACTGTTTGGCCAGAGTGTCAGTGTCAAGGGGACCAGCTGACTTGTGTGACAGCCTGTGTGATAAGACAGCTATGGCTGCATCTTGTACCTGACCTGGCCTAAGATTTCTGTTTACACAAGACTTTTCAGCAGTTCAAGTCGCATTGGAGACAGCTGTCACTCTGAGGGTTCTCTCAAGCCTGGGAATGATGTAGGAGAATTTTCCTTGTTTGGTCTAAAACTGGTGTTAAGTTTTTATCTTATGATGTTTTTGGGGGAAGTTTAACTCCTGACAGTGTCTGGAAAACTGAAACTGATGTCCTCAAAGATCACTGGGAGGGAATGGAGGTTTGTTGAGTTTACAAACAAAAATTAAGCCAAAGGCTGTGGGAAGACAGCTTCCTAGTGCCAGAGAGGCTGGGATCTGGGGAGGTGGCTTGAGGCTGTATCCTGCATCCCCGCTGTGCCTTCTTATTATCTGCTTTCAACTTGTCTTTCCAATGTCAGCAGGAAATTGCCATGATCGCCTTTTGGGGTTTGGGGTTATGTTTGTTTTGCTTTTCTTTGGCTTCTCTGGGGATCATTTTCTTGTTGTGTTTCTCTCCCAACTCCACTGAAAACAAAACAAGGGGTGAAATTTGATTTCAGTGTTGAAGTGCTAATTCCAATAAGTTACTTCTCCTCCATGATCCCAGAACACATCAGGAGAGAGCTCTAGACCTTTATCTTCTGGGTGTGGTTCTTGTGTAAGCCATTCTTGGATGTTCAGTCATAAAGATGTGCACTTTTCTCGAGAAAATAAAAAATTAAAGTTGTTATGCCCAGATGCTGTGGTTCTTTTCTTTCCATTAGTGAAATGGAGTTTCCAGGAAGAGGGCAGTTGAATCACAGCCAAGTGGAGAGTTGATCGAGGGCTGTGAGTGATGCTGCAGAACCTGAATCGGGACAGGGAGGCTCAGGTCTGGGGCTGCCTCTAGTGGCTGCCTGGGTCTGGGGCTGCCTCCTGGTGACTCAGATGGTAGAGAATCTTCCTGCAATGCAGGAGATCTGGGTTTGATCCCTGGGTCGGGAAGATCCGCTGGAGAAGGAAATGGCAACCCACTCCAGTATTCTTGTCTAGAGAATTCCATGGACAGAAGAGCCTGGCTGGCTACAGTCCATGGGGTCATAAAGAGCTGGACACAACCACTAACACTTCCTTGTCACTTTCCAGTGGTCTCAGCCTGCTTGAATTGGGGCTTTGTTTTCTGGCCGGAGATTGAGGCTGGACCTCAACAGTGAGAACAACAAATCCTAGCTACTAGACCAGTGGTCAGTGACAAGGCCTTGGCTCTTCTGCTTTGCAGAGAAGAATTTGCACAAAGACAGAAGGTAGTGAAACAAGTGAAGTATTTATTAAGCGGAAAAAGAGCACAGGTGGACATACGTGAAATCCTTAGGTGTCGTTGCCAGGGCTCTGAAGAGCTCTGACACCACAGTTCTTGATGTCTCGGAACAGAAGGGAATTCCGCGAGGGGCGAAGTGATAGATGTACGCTTCCCAGGGTGGTGCTGGGGGTAAAGAACCTGCCTGCCAATGTGGGAGACATCAGGGACACAGGTTCGATCCCTGACCTGGGTTTGACCCCTGGTTCGGGAAGATCCGCTGGAGAAGGGCATGGCAACCCACTCCAGTATCCTTGCTTGGAAAATCCCACGGATGGAGGAGGCTACAATCCATGGCAGGCTACAGTCCCTAGGGTGGCAGAGTTGAACATGACTGAGTCGACTTAGCATGCATGCAACTGCTGCCACTGCTAGGCCACTTCAGTCGTGTCCGACTCTGTGCGACCCCATAGACGGCAGCCCACCAGGCTCCCCCGTCCCTGGGATTCTCCAGGCAAGAACGCTGGAGTGGCTTGCCATTTCCTTCTCCAAAGCATGCATGCAAAGTGATAGATAAAAAGTGATTTCTTAGAAAGGAGTGCTTGTAAGCTTCACAGGTGGGCAGCGCAATGCTTGCCTGCCCCGGTACTCAGTGAGTTACTTTTATAGTCAGAGGAAGATAGTGGAAGGGGAGAAAACCGTATTTGTCTTTCTTGAGAGACATCATGCTTTCCATCACCAGTTCTTCCCCCAGGTAGGGCAGGGAGGTTTACTTGTCCCTGCCTACGTGGTCAGGCCAGGACTGTCACAGCACTTTTGAAAAATATTTTCAGGTCTCAGTACCATGAAGTTCTTTCATTTTGAAAAGTCACCTTCCTGTAAATGATAGTTTTTTTGTGTCCACAGAGCCTGATTGTGGAGTCATTAACTTGATGACACCACTGGGCAGATCGTAGGCCTTATTTTCTACTGCTGTTTTATTGTTTTGCGGTGCCAAGAACACATCTTAGGGGCCAAATAACATGTTTTGGGGGTTCCTAACTCACTGAGCTCACTGGGCAGGATGTGGGCCTCATGCCACCATTGTTTTATTGCTTTGGGGCATCCTGCGTGCTTGCATTGCATGGTTTTGTTGTTAAGCAAGTTAGCTTTTGTCATTAAGCAAGCCAGTCTGACTTTGATGCTAAGCGACCTGTTTTGCTATATAAGTCAGGCAGGCCCACCTTGTTTCAGAATTTTCCCATTACTTTCTTGAGTGATCAATAATCTTACTAATGGGGCTTCCAAGCTAACTATTTGGTCCTCCTCTTTTGTCCCTGTCAGACACACACACAGGCGAGATCAGAGTCACGCCCCCGTGGTAGCCTGAGCCACGTTTACGGTACATTTCTTCCTGGTTTACTCTCGTCGGTCATCTTGCCTGGTTCTGAGCCCGAATCTTGTTTGTCTTAGGCTCCTCCAGGGCTTCCCTGAAAGCTCAGCTGGTAAAGAATCCGCCTGCAATGCAGAGACCCTGCTTCAATTCCTAGGTTGGGAAGATCCGCTGGAGAAGGGATAGGGTACCCGCTCCAGTCTTCTGGCCTGGAGAATTCCATGGACTGTATAGTCCATGGGGTTGCAGAGAGTCAGACATGACTGAGCAACTTTCAGACTTTCACGGTCACTTCACTTTCAGGCTCCTCCCAGGTGTGCATGCCCATCTCTTAGCCAAGACGGGTTTCAGCAAAAAGGCCTGTGGGTAGGTTGACATCATGTACTGTAAGGTGACACCCCCTCTCTTTTGAACTCCAAGGAGCCTTTCTGTGCATGTGTAGTCAGGTTCTCCTTAACTTCGAGAATGAGGAATAAATGGTCTTTACTGTCTTATCTGGCTAGGACCCAGCCTCCTCCATCATCTTGCTTTTACGGAGTTTCTGCTACTGTGAAAGGAAATGTTTTCTGTCATATCAGTGGGGCAAGAAATATCACAGCTATCTATGATTCCGGCCCTCCAAATGTGAATTTCTGAATTCAGAAAGTACTCCCTACAGGAGGAAGTTAGTCACAGTCATCAGTGATTATAGCCCTCTGGTATGAGCTGGTGGGCCCTAAAGGAATTCAAGAGAGAGAAGAATACCTCTGTAAAAATGCAGTATGCTGGCCCTAGGTAGCTGAGATGCATATGAAAGAAATGACTTCAATAATCCCAAACTCCTGCATCTTCCCATACACGGAAATGAAAGCAGCATAGAAGAGTGCCACATTCCTTCACTCTATAACTGGTTTTCCTTAACAATAATCTTTGATGTTCAGATTGCCTGCCCCCTTGTTGCAAAGTTCTTTACAGCACCTCCTTGGAACCGTTTCTCATGGCTACTGAGATGCTGTCTCCTGGGCTCGGAGTCCTAAACATTTCCACCAAATAAAACATTCTCTACTTTCAGCTTGTGATTAATTTTTCTAGTCGGCACTATTATGGCCTTTCTGTACATAGGGGAGAACTTCTTCACCCCGGGGCCCATCTAGCTCCTGCTGCAGGACCTGATGGTCACCACCTTGGTACAGAGGGTAAGGAGGACGATGCCATGTGGCTCAGCAGTAAAGCCTGTAATGCAAGACCCGGGGTTCAATCCCTGGGTCAGGAAGATCCCTTGGAGGGTGGCTTGGCAACCCACTCCAGTACTCTTGCCTGGAGAATCCCATGGACTGAGGAGCCTGCTGCTGCAGCTAGGTCACTTCAGTCGTGTCCAACTCTGTGCGACCCCATAGACGGCAGCCCACCAGGCTCCCTCGTCCCTGGGATTCTCCAGGCAAGAGAACTGGGAGCCTGGTGGGCTACAAATCCGTAGGGTTACAGAGCCGGACACGGCTGAAGTGACTGACCACGCGCGCAACTGATTCTAGTAGGAAGTTCTGTCCTCCCCACATTGGCAAGAGGGCGTCAGCGAATACCTGAGTTAGATCGTGTCCTTCCTTTGGTCGGAAGCCTCCATTGCTCCCACCTGACTTAGAGTAAACTCCTAAGTCCTCCTCAGGCTCCACAAGGCGCTGCAGGCTCTGACCTGTCACCTGCCCTGTCACTGTTCCCATTCGCCACCCTCTCCCCCACCAACCTGCCCTGCTCCTTCCTGTTGTTGTTAGAGGCACGGCCTTGCCCCAGGGCCTTTGCGCTGGCTGTTCCCTCTGCCTGAATTCACACGGCTCCCTCACTCACCCTTTCTTTCAGATCTTTACACAAATCTCACCTTTTTGTTGACCCACCTCCCTCCCAACCCCCTGGTTAGTGCTGCCACCCCTCCCCAAGCATTTATTTATTCAGTTTTTGCCAGGCAGCATGTGGGATCTTAATTCCCACAGCAGGAATTGAACCTGAACTCCCTGTACTGGAAGCACACATCTTATCTTAACCACTGGACTGCCAGGAAAGTCTCTCCCCACAACACACCGCCCCCCTCCCCGACCCAAGCATGTCTTTCTTTTTTTTAATATTAATTTATTTGGCTGTGTCGGGTCTTAGTTGCAGCATGCAGGATCTTTAGTTGCAGTATGAAAACTCTTAATTGCAGCATGTGGGATCTAGTTTTCTGACCAGGGGTTGACTCTGAGCCCCCTGCATTGGGAAAACAAAGTCTTAGCCACTGGACCACAGGGAAGTCCCTCCCCCGCAGAATTCCTGATGCCCCTTTCCCTGTGTGCTTCTCCCTACAGCCCCTAGAATCTAAAATACTATATAATTTACTTGCTCAACTTGTGTCTCCTTCACTATAATATCTGCACCTCAAAGGCAGGGATTTAAAAATTTTTTACTTCCACACCCATCTCTTTCCTGTCTGACACAATAAAAAGGAAATATTAGGTCTTTGTCCCTGGTTCTTGGCACAGAGCTCCTAAAACCCTTGGATTTCTGGAGTGATAAGTATCTTTTGTGTACTAATGAGAAGACAGCCTAGGCTGGGGCCTGTAAGTAGCTTCAGTATAGGGCTGATCACCAGAAAGACCAAACCATGATTAGAGGTTTGGAACCATCAGCCTCTGATGGTTTGGAACCATCACTATATGGCAAGTAGAAGGGGAAAAGGTGGAAGCTGTGACAGATTTTCTTTGCTCGGGTTCCAAAATCACAGACTGTGACTGTAGCCATGAAATTAAAAGACGCTTGCTCCTTGGCAGGAAAGCTATGACAAAACTAGACAGCATCGGAGAAGGCAATGGCACCCACTCCAGTACTCTTGTCTAGAAAATCCCATGGATGGAGGAGCCTGGTGGGCTGCAGTCCATGGGGTTGCTAAGAGTCGGACACGACTGAGCAACTTCACTTTCACTTTTCACTTTCACGCATTGCAGAAGGACATGGCAACCCACTCCAGTATTCTTGCCTGGAGAATCCCAGGAATGGGGGAGCCTGGTGGGCTGCCATCTATGGCGTCACACAGAGTCGGACACGACTGAAGCGACTTAGCAGCAGCAGCAGCAGCAGACAGCATATAAAAAGCAGAAACATCACTTTGCTGACAAAGGTCCATATAATCAAAGCTATGGTTTTTCCAGTAGCTATGTATGGATGTGAGAGTTGGACCAGAAAGGCTGAGCACCAGAGAACTGATACTATTAAATCGTAGTGCTAGAGAAGACTCTTAGAGTCCCTTGGACTACAAGGAGATCAAACCAACCAATCCTGAAGGAAATCAATCCTGAATATTCATTGGAAGGACTGAAACTGAAGCCACCTGATTCGAAGAGCCGACTGATGGGAAGAGACCCTTGATGCTGGGGAAAATTGAGGGCAGGAGGAGGAGGTGGCAGAAGAGGATGAGATGGTTAGATAACATCACGAACTCAATGGGCATGAATTTGAGCAAACTCTGGAAGACAGGGAAGGACAGGGGAGCCTGGCATGCTGCAGTCTGTGAAAAGAGCTGGACACGACTTGGCTACTGAACAGCAACAACCCTCAGCTTCAGGTCCTGGGAGGGAGCTCCAGAGGGGAAAGGGGCTGGAGACGAGTTAATCACTCGCTGTCACTCGCATCCGAGTTACAGGCTTGGGAATATTAACAATAACTAAAGAGTTTCGTGGGACTTTCCTGGCCATCAGTGGTTGAGAATCCACCTTCCAATGCTGGGAACAATCCCTGGCTGGGGAACTAAGATCCCACATACCACCTGGCTTGCACGAGGCAATAAAAAGCCCTGCTTGCTGCAGTTAAGACTGATGCAGTGAAATTTAAAAAATATATATGTATATACATATATATATATTTTTTAAAGGATTTCCTGAGTTCTGCGGGGAGGGACGATTGTAGCCAAGTCAAACTGAAGTATGGGTACCTCGGGGACCTAATACTGGTGACAGGCATCTGAGGTGGGGGCAGTCTTGTGAGACTGAGCTCTTAAACTGTGGGGTCTGCACTGACTCTAGGTAGTTTCAGAATTGAATTGAACCGTGGGGCCTCGTAGAATTGCTTGGTATGGAAAACCTCCACGTTTGCAATTAGAAACAGTAAAAACTGTAAAAAAAAAAAGTTTCTTTCTTTCCATTTATTGACATACAGCTCTGTATAAATTTAAGGTGTATAACGTAATGATTTGATTTACATACATCATGAAATAATTCCCAAGTAAGTTTAGTGAATATCCATCAAAAAAGTCAAAGTGTGAGTCACTCAGTCATGTCTGACTCTTTGAGACTCCATGGACTGTAACCTCTGTCTATAGTGGATCGCCTCTGTCTACAATGGAGTGGATTGCCATTCCCTTCTCCAGGGGATCTTCCCAATCCAGGGATCAAACCCAGGTCTCCCACATTGCAGACATATTCTTTTTTTTTTTTTTANAGCAGCAGCAGCAGCAGCAGACAGCATATAAAAAGCAGAAACATCACTTTGCTGACAAAGGTCCGTATAATCAAAGCTATGGTTTTTCCAGTAGCTATGTATGGATGTGAGAGTTGGACCAGAAAGGCTGAGCACCAGAGAACTGATACTATTAAATCGTAGTGCTAGAGAAGACTCTTAGAGTCCCTTGGACTACAAGGAGATCAAACCAACCAATCCTGAAGGAAATCAATCCTGAATATTCATTGGAAGGACTGAAACTGAAGCCACCTGATTCGAAGAGCCGACTGATGGGAAGAGACCCTTGATGCTGGGGAAAATTGAGGGCAGGAGGAGGAGGTGGCAGAAGAGGATGAGATGGTTAGATAACATCACGAACTCAATGGGCATGAATTTGAGCAAACTCTGGAAGATAGGGAAGGACAGGGGAGCCTGGCATGCTGCAGTCCGTGAAAAGAGCTGGACACGACTTGGCTACTGAACAGCAACAACCCTCAGCTTCAGGTCCTGGGAGGGAGCTCCAGAGGGGAAAGGGGCTGGAGACGAGTTAATCACTCGCTGTCACTCGCATCCGAGTTACAGGCTTGGGAATATTAACAATAACTAAAGAGTTTCGTGGGACTTTCCTGGCCATCAGTGGTTGAGAATCCACCTTCCAATGCTGGGAACAATCCCTGGCTGGGGAACTAAGATCCCACATACCACCTGGCTTGCACGAGGCAATAAAAAGCCCTGCTTGCTGCAGTTAAGACTGATGCAGTGAAATTTAAAAAATATATATGTATATATATATATATTTTAAAGGATTTCCTGAGTTCTGCGGGGAGGGACGATTGTAGCCAAGTCAAACTGAAGTATGGGTACCTCGGGGACCTAATACTGGTGACAGGCATCTGAGGTGGGGGCAGTCTTGTGAGACTGAGCTCTTAAACTGTGGGGTCTGCACTGACTCTAGGTAGTTTCAGAATTGAATTGACCCGTAGGGCCTCGTAGAATTGCTTGGTATGGAAAACCTCCACGTTTGCAATTAGAAACAGTAAAAACTGTAAAAAAAAAAAGTTTCTTTCTTTCCATTTATTGACATACAGCTCTGTATAAATTTAAGGTGTATAACGTAATGATTTGATTTACATACATCATGAAATAATTCCCAAGTAAGTTTAGTGAATATCCATCAAAAAAGTCAAAGTGTGAGTCACTCAGTCATGTCTGACTCTTTGAGACTCCATGGACTGTAGCCTCTGTCTATAGTGGATCGCCTCTGTCTACAATGGAGTGGATTGCCATTCCCTTCTCCAGGGGATCTTCCCAATCCAGGGATCAAACCCAGGTCTCCCACATTGCAGACATATTCTTTTTTTTTTTTTTAATTGCAGTAGATTTACAATATTATACTAGTTTCAGGTGTACAGTACAGTGATTCAGTGTTTTACAGATTATGCTCTACCAAATGTCATTATACAATAATGGCTATAATTCTTTATCTGGTACAATATAAACTTGTTGCTGTTTTATAAATAGGAGTATTTAATCTCTTAATCCCATGCACATAATTTGTCCCACCACACTTCTGTCTCTCCTTTGATAGCCATTAGTTTGTCTTCTATATCTGTGTAGTTGCTAAGTCATGTGCAGCTCTTTGAGACCCCATGGACTGTAGCCCGCCAGGCTCCCCTCTCCATGGGATTCTCCAGGCAAGAATACTGGAGTGGGTAGCCATTCCCTCCTCCATGCAGGCAGAGTCTTTACTATCTGAGCCATTAGGGATGTTATCTCATACAAATACAAAGGTAAAGAAATAGGGAAAAACGCTCTCTCCTTGTGATGCACACTCGGGATTTACTCTTAATGATTTTCATATACAACATACAGCAAAGTTAATCATATTTTAAAATGCTTTTTTCCGTTGATTTACTTCTGGCTGTGCTGGGTCTTCGTTGCTGCACCGGTTTTTCTCTAGTTGCAGCGAGTGGGGGCTGCTCTCTGGTTGCGTGCACAGGCTTCTCACACTGATACCGCTCCTTGTGGAGCGCAGGCTCCATGGCATATGGGCTTCAGGAGTTGTGGTCCAGAGTCAGTGCAGACCCCACAGTTTAAGAGCTCAGCCTCACAAGGCCGCCCCCACCTCAGATGCCTGTCACCAGTATTAGGTCCCCAAGGTAGCCATACTTCACTTTGACCTGGCTACAATTTTCCTTCCCCACAGAAGATAGGAAACCCTTTGTAAAATATATAGTGGTTGCGGTTCAGTAGTTGTGGGCTTCAGTCCAATAGATTGGTTCCTGGGCTCTACAGCACAGGCTTAATAGCTGTGACACACCGGCTTAGTTGCTTTGTGCCATGTGGGATCTTCCCCGATCAGGGATCGAACCCGTGTCTCCTGCATTGTCAGGCGAATTCTTGACCACTGAGCCACCAGGGAAGCCCAAATTATATGGATTGTGTTGTACATTGTAACCCTAGTTCTTTTTATCTTATAATTGGGAGTTTGTAGTTTTTTGACTGCCTCTGTCCAATTCCCCCTCTCCCCATGCCCTGCTTTTCATAAGCACAAATTTTATCCCTTTTCCATGATTTCGTTTGTTTTTGGCATATGGCACAACTTACAGGATCTTAGTTCCCAAAGTTAAGTGGGTGGATGTCGCTCAGTCTTGTCCATCTCTTTGCAACCCCATGGACTATACAGTCCATGGAATTTTCCAAGCCAGAATACTGGAGTGGGTAGCCTTTCGCTTCTCCAGGGGATCTTTCCAACCCAGGGATGGAACCCAGGTCTCAAGCATTGCAGGCAGATTTTTCACCAGTTGAGCCACAGGAAACTTAGTTCCCAAACCAGGGATTAAACTCGGGCAGTGAAAGCACTAAGTCCTAACCACTGGACCGCTAGAGAATTCCATTTGTTTTTGAAGTGTAATTGACCCACAACACTCTGTTACTTCCTGTTACACAACATAGTGGTTTGATATTTCTATACATTGCAAAATGATTACCAGATATGTCTAGCTACCATCTGTCACCATATAGAGATATTACACAGTTATTGCCTATATTCCCCACACTGTACATTTCAAACCCCTGACTCATTTATTTTGCAACTGGAAGTTTATGTCTCTCAACCTCCCTCACCTGTTCTTCCCCCTCTCCCACATTCTCCCCTCTGGCAGCCATCTGTTTGCCCTCCGTATCTTTAACTCTTTTACTGTCCGACTTTAAGAACAGTTCCTTTCTGACACACAGCAGACACTCCGCAGATATTGAGTGCATCCACAGCTGAGTCCAAGTGTCAGCCAGAACTTGTGTCCTGTCTCAGGATTCTTTCTGCCGTCTCTTGCCCCCAAGAGGTAGTTCCCTGTGAACAAGATGTTCTCCCCCACAACCAGGGTCACTGGGTATTCAAAGTCCCCAAACCCAGTCTCATTAGTCAGCTTGGATCCCACGCTCATGTCTGAACCAATGACTGCAGTCAGACCAATGGAAGGTGCTGATTGGCCCCTGGGATCATGTGGTGCCTCTGGTTTACAGACAGAAATCCGAGAAGTGGGTAGGTCCGGGGTGGGGGGTGGAGGGCAGCTAGGGACCATCTTGCCAGATGTGAGAGATGATTGCCACATAGCAATTTTGACAAGTGCCCACTTTACCCTCCTTAAGATCCCTCCCAAAGAAAGATGGAAGAATTTTATGAACCATTTTGCAATCCTTAGTGAAAAAACTGATTCAGGTCACTATGACCTTTGGATGAAACTCTTGGTTTATTCTCAGCTGTGATCAGGACCACCCCTTGCAGTCAGCTGGGTAAATGAAACAGTCTCCATGTCCAGGCCACAACCCAGACAGATTAAATCAGGAGACAGTGAGATGTAGTGCAGGCTCTGATATTTCATTAAAGCTCCCAGGCAGTTCTTCTTCTTTCCTTACTTTTTTGGGACACCAGAAAGCATGCAGGATCTTAGTTCCCCGACCAGGGATCGAACCTACGCCCCCTGCTGTGGAAGCATGGATTCTTAACCACTGGCCAGCCAGGGAAGTCCCCTCCCCAGGGGTTCTAAAGTAAAGCCAGGGCTGAGAACAGGTGATGAATAGGAAATATGGGGCAAGAAGAACAAGATAAGGGGACCACAAAGAAGCAAGCCCCAAATCCAGAAAGTGTGGTATTCCCCAACATTTTACGCTTTTCCTGCCTCGATGGGGTGGGGAGAGGAGGGAGAACCCGGAGCAGTGGTTCTCAAAGTACACCGCCCATACCAGCAGCATGGCCTGGGAACTTGGAAAAGCAGATTCCTGGGCCTCCTGCCAGGTCTCCTGAGTCAGAGGCTCTAAGGTGGGGTTCAGACACGTGTGCTTTAACAGAATATCTAGGACTTCCCAGGTGGCTCACTGGACAAGAGTTCTTCTGCCATTGCAGGGGCCATGGGTTCAATTCCTGGTCCAGGAAGATCCCATATGCCTCGGAGGAACTAAGCTCGTGCACCACAGCTACTGAAACCCACTTGCCCAGAGCCTGTGCTCCGTAACAAGATAAGCCATCGCAATGGGAAGCCCACACACGCCTGCTCGCTGCAACTAGAGAGAGCCCTCGCAAAGCAATGAAGACCCAGCTCAGCCAAAACACGCGCACGCGCACGCACACAAGAGAAAGCCCTCGCAAAGCAATGAAGACCCAGCTCAGCCAAAACACGCGCACGCGCACGCGCACGCGCACGCGCACATGCACGCCAGATCCAGAGTACTCTAATGCATTTTCCAATTCTATAACTACTGGATTAGGATGAAAGGAATTTAGGATACGTGAAAAACATGCTTTGTGGACCTGGTTGGACCTGATTCAAAGAAACTGAGTATAAAAAGACAGTTCTGAGCCAATGAAAAAATTGAGTGCTGACCTGGGTTTTGAGTGATGTCAAGGAATGACTGTTAGTTGTCTTGAGTGTTATCTTAGTCTGTTTGGGTTCTGTCAAAGAATAGACTGAGTGGTTTATAAACAACAGACATTTCTTTCTCACAGTTCTGAAGGCTGGGAAGTTCACGATCAGGGCACCAGCAGACTGAGGCTCTGGTGCGGCCCAGTTTTCTTGATTCATAGGTGGCTGTTTTTTCTCTGGAGGGAGCTCTCTAGAGTCTCTTTTACAAGGGCACTAGTCCAATTTCCTGGTGGTTCCGTGATAAAGAATCCGCCTGCCAAAGCAGGAGATGCAGGTTCCATCCCTCGGTCAGGAATATCCCCTGGAGAAGGTAATGGCAACCCACTCCAGTATTCTTGCCTGGAGAATCCCCATGGACAAAGGAGCCTGGTGGGCTATAATCCATGGGGTCACAAAAGATTTGGACATAACTTAGCAACTAAACAATAATAATCCCATTCTTGAGGTCTCCATCCTCATGACCGAATGACCTTCCAAAGACCACATCTTCTAATACCATCACATTGGGGATTAGGTTTCTGCCTATGGATTTTGAGGGTGTACTGGAATTAGAGATGTGTACTGGAATATGAAAAAGGGAAATGACATTGAGATACGTTTTAAAGTACTTTATCAGGGACTTCCCTGGTGGTCCAGTGGTTAAGAATTCACCTGCCAATGAAGGGGACACGGGTTCAATCCCTGATCTGGGAAGATTCCACATGCTGAGGAGCAGCTAAGCCTGTGGGCCACAACTACTGAGCCCACGCACTGCAATGATTGAAGCCCATGTGCTCCAGATGCCACGCTCTGCAACGAGGGAAGCCACCCCAGTGAGAAGCCCACGGACCACAACCAGAAAGTAGCCTCTGCTGCTGCTGCTAAGTCGTGTCAGTCGTGTTCGACTCTGCGACCCCATAGACGGCAGCCCACCAGGCTCCCCCATCCCTGGGATTCTCCAGGCAAGAACACTGGAGTGGGTTGCCATTTCCTTCTCCAATGCATGAAAGTGAAAAGTGAAAGTGAAGNCGAACCCAGGTCTCAAGCATTGCAGGCAGATTTTTCACCAGTTGAGCCACAGGAAACTTAGTTCCCAAACCAGGGATTAAACTCGGGCAGTGAAAGCACTAAGTCCTAACCACTGGACCGCTAGAGAATTCCATTTGTTTTTGAAGTGTAATTGACCCACAACACTCTGTTACTTCCTGTTACACAACATAGTGGTTTGATATTTCTATACATTGCAAAATGATTACCAGATATGTCTAGCTACCATCTGTCACCATATAGAGATATTACACAGTTATTGCCTATATTCCCCACACTGTACATTTCAAACCCCTGACTCATTTATTTTGCAACTGGAAGTTTATGTCTCTCAACCTCCCTCACCTGTTCTTCCCCCTCTCCCACATTCTCCCCTCTGGCAGCCATCTGTTTGCCCTCCGTATCTTTAACTCTTTTACTGTTCGACTTTAAGAACAGTTCCTTTCTGACACACAGCAGACACTCCGCAGATATTGAGTGCATCCACAGCTGAGTCCAAGTGTCAGCCAGGACTTGTGTCCTGTCTCAGGATTCTTTCTGCCGTCTCTTGCCCCCAAGAGGTAGTTCCCTGTGAACAAGATGTTCTCCCCCACAACCAGGGTCACTGGGTATTCAAAGTCCCCAAACCCAGTCTCATTAGTCAGCTTGGATCCCACGCTCATGTCTGAACCAATGACTGCAGTCAGACCAATGGAAGGTGCTGATTGGCCCCTGGGATCATGTGGTGCCTCTGGTTTACAGACAGAAATCCGAGAAGTGGGTAAGTCCGGGGTGGGGGGTGGAGGGCAGCTAGGNCAAAGTCCCCAAACCCAGTCTCATTAGTCAGCTTGGATCCCACGCTCATGTCTGAACCAATGACTGCAGTCAGACCAATGGAAGGTGCTGATTGGCCCCTGGGATCATGTGGTGCCTCTGGTTTACAGACAGAAATCCGAGAAGTGGGTAGGTCCGGGGTGGGGGGTGGAGGGCAGCTAGGGACCATCTTGCCAGATGTGAGAGATGATTGCCACATAGCAATTTTGACAAGTGCCCACTTTACCCTCCTTAAGATCCCTCCCAAAGAAAGATGGAAGAATTTTATGAACCATTTTGCAATCCTTAGTGAAAAAACTGATTCAGGTCACTATGACCTTTGGATGAAACTCTTGGTTTATTCTCAGCTGTGATCAGGACCACCCCTTGCAGTCAGCTGGGTAAATGAAACAGTCTCCATGTCCAGGCCACAACCCAGACAGATTAAATCAGGAGACAGTGAGATGTAGTGCAGGCTCTGATATTTCATTAAAGCTCCCAGGCAGTTCTTCTTCTTTCCTTACTTTTTTGGGACACCAGAAAGCATGCAGGATCTTAGTTCCCCGACCAGGGATCGAACCTACGCCCCCTGCTACCAGGCCACAACCCAGACAGATTAAATCAGGAGACAGTGAGATGTAGTGCAGGCTCTGATATTTCATTAAAGCTCCCAGGCAGTTCTTCTTCTTTCCTTACGTTTTTGGGACACCAGAAAGCATGCAGGATCTTAGTTCCCCGACCAGGGATCGAACCTACGCCCCCTGCGGTGGAAGCATGGATTCTTAACCACTGGCCAGCCAGGGAAGTCCCCTCCCCAGGGGTTCTAAAGTAAAGCCAGGGCTGAGAACAGGTGATGAATAGGAAATATGGGGCAAGAAGAACAAGATAAGGGGACCACAAAGAAGCAAGCCCCAAATCCAGAAAGTGTGGTATTCCCCAACATTTTACGCTTTTCCTGCCTCGATGGGGTGGGGAGAGGAGGGAGAACCCGGAGCAGTGGTTCTCAAAGTACACCGCCCATACCAGCAGCATGGCCTGGGAACTTGGAAAAGCAGATTCCTGGGCCTCCTGCCAGATCTCCTGAGTCAGAGGCTCTAAGGTGGGGTTCAGACACGTGTGCTTTAACAGAATATCTAGGACTTCCCAGGTGGCTCACTGGACAAGAGTTCTTCTGCCATTGCAGGGGCCATGGGTTCGATTCCTGGTCCAGGAAGATCCCATATGCCTCGGAGGAACTAAGCTCGTGCACCACAGCTACTGAAACCCACTTGCCCAGAGCCTGTGCTCGGTAACAAGATAAGCCATCGCAATGGGAAGCCCACACACGCCTGCTCGCTGCAACTAGAGAGAGCCCTCGCAAAGCAATGAAGACCCAGCTCAGCCAAAACACGCGCACGCGCACGCGCATGCGCACGCACATGCACGCCAGATCCAGAGTACTCTAATGCATTTTCCAATTCTATAACTACTGGATTAGGATGAAAGGAATTTAGGATATGTGAAAAACATGCTGTGTGGACCTGGTTGGACCTGACTGAAAGAAACTGAGTATAAAAAGACAGTTCTGAGCCAATGAAAAAATTGAGTGCTGACCTGGGTTTTGAGTGATGTCAAGGAATGACTGTTAGTTGTCTTGAGTGTTATCTTAGTCTGTTTGGGTTCTGTCAAAGAATAGACTGAGTGGTTTATAAACAACAGACATTTCTTTCTCACAGTTCTGAAGGCTGGGAAGTTCACGATCAGGGCACCAGCAGACTGAGGCTCTGGTGCGGCCCAGTTTTCTTGATTCATAGGTGGCTGTTTTTTCTCTGGAGGGAGCTCTCTAGAGTCTCTTTTACAAGGGCACTAGTCCAATTTCCTGGTGGTTCCGTGATAAAGAATCCGCCTGCCAAAGCAGGAGATGCAGGTTCCATCCCTCGGTCAGGAATATCCCCTGGAGAAGGTAATGGCAACCCACTCCAGTATTCTTGCCTGGGAAACCCCATGGACAAAGGAGCCTGGTGGGCTATAATCCATGGGGTCACAAAAGATTTGGACATAACTTAGCAACTAAACAATAATAATCCCATTCCTGAGGTCTCCATCCTCATGACCGTATGACCTTCCAAAGACCACATCTTCTAATACCATCACATTGGGGATTAGGTTTCTGCCTATGGATTTTGAGGGTGTACTGGAATTAGAGATGTGTACTGGAATATGAAAAAGGGAAATGACATTGAGATACGTTTTAAAGTACTTTATCAGGGACTTCCCTGGTGGTCCAGTGGTTAAGAAGAATTCACCTGCCAATGAAGGGGACACGGGTTCAATCCCTGATCTGGGAAGATTCCACATGCTGAGGAGCAACTAAGCCTGTGGGCCACAACAACTGAGCCCACGCACTGCAATGATTGAAGCCCATGTGCTCCAGATGCCACGCTCTGCAACGAGGAAAGCCACCCCAGTGAGAAGCCCACGGACCACAACCAGAAAGTAGCCTCTGCTGCTGCTGCTAAGTCGTGTCAGTCGTGTTCGACTCTGCGACCCCATAGATGGCAGCCCACCAGGCTCCCCCATCCCTGGGATTCTCCAGGCAAGAACACTGGAGTGGGTTGCCATTTCCTTCTCCAATGCATGAAAGTGAAAAGTGAAAGTGAAGTCGCTCAGTCCTGTCCGACTCCTACCGACCCCATGGAGTGCAGCCCACCAGGCTCCTCCGTCCATGGGATTCTCCAGGCAAGAGTACTGGAATGGGGTGCCACTGCCTTCTCCAAAAATAGCCTCTACTCACCTCAACTAGAGAAAGCCCCCTTGCGGCAACAAAGATCCAGAACAGCCATAAATAAATTAATTTAAATATTTAAATACATGTAAAAATAAATAGGCTACAAACGTAAAAGGTAAAATAGAATACTTTGTCAAGGACTTCCCTGGTGGTCCAGTGGCTAAGACCCTGTGCTCTCAATGCAGGAGGGCCAGGTTTGATCCTTGGTCAGGGAACTAGATCTCACATGCCTCAAAAAGATCCTGAATGCTGCAGCAAAGATTGGAGATCGCATGTGCTACAACCAAATAAATATATATTTTTTAAAGATACCTCATCAAGGGGAAAAAAAGGTTAATGAAACAAACACTGTTGAACTCTTGGTGATGGTTGAAACTGGATGAGGGTCTAGAGGATTCTTTTTCATAAGAATTTTAGATTTTTCTCACAAAATAAATTTTTTAACCTTCTTTTTTGGCCCCATCATGTGATTTGCAAGACCTTAGTTCCCTGAACCCATCCCCCCTGAAATGTAAGTGCACGGTCCTAACCCACTAGACGGCCAGGGAGGTTCCTCACAAAGTAATTCACAAAACAGGACAGTTTCAGTGGCAGGAAGGCATGTCATCCCATTCAGGTACTTAGAATTACAACCGCTGTCAGCTGGGATGAAAAATAAAATGAAGGAGAAAGGAGCCAAGATGAGGAGGATTTCCCGAATCTTTTGTTATCAATCTCCTTTCCAGACGGAGGGAGTGCCGCAGAGAAACAGATTGAGACCACATCTCCTTCCAGCAGCCAGTGGGGCTCAGGGGTCCTGTTCTCCCCAGGTCTGTCAGCCCAGCTTGATGAAGAGCAGCAAGGTGGCAAGAATTCCTGGCAGCTGAAATGGGGGAAGAAAGAAACACTGAACCAACATCAGGCATCTCTGGAACCCAAATTTAATACATGGAGATTCATCGTGATTTAGAAAGGTCAGGGCAGGGTGTGACAGACAGCAGAGGGACTCTCAGGGCCGCAGTGGAGGTAATTTGGACTATTACCACAATAAATCTCAGCAGAAGGTAGAAGGAGGAGCCGTTTTGTGATTCACATCAGTCATTCTCCCTTTGTTTCCCCCAGATCTTATCTCCACCCTCTTTTGTTCACCCCCTGGGTCCTGAAAACTACATTTCCCAGAATCCCCTGCTCCTGAGGGTCGCAAAGGGTTGGACACGACTGAGCAACTCATACACACACACACACACACACACACACACACACACACCTGCTCCCTAAATTCCTAAGTTTGGCCAATAGGAAGTACCAATAGGAGATGGCTGGACAGAAAGAAAAGTTGGAGTATTCTTTCCCCCACTCCCTCCTCTCTTCTGCCCACCCTGAGCCCTGCAAGATCACAGCTGTGGGCAGACAGCTCCTTTTCCTTGACTCTTGCTCTCCCTACCGCTTCAGGCATAGGAAATTAAGAGCTTCCTATGTGGCTAGCCCTCATTCTCCTTAACCCTGCTGATACTTCCACAAGGGGCCCCTGAAAACTTATAAAGTTTTTTTTTTAATGTGGACCACTTTTTTTTTAAAGTGTTTGCTGAATTTGTCACAATACTGCTTCCGTTTTATGATTTGGTTTTTTGGCCACAAGGCACGTGGAATCTTAGCTCCCTGACCCTAAAAAATGTCGTAAAAGGACCCTCTAGGACTTCCCTGGTGGTGCAGTGGTTAAGAATACGCCCGCCAATGCAGGAGACACGGGTTCATTCCTTGGTCCGGGAAGATCCCACACGCCGCAGAGCAACTAAGCCTGGGGACCACAGCTCCTGAGCATGCGATCTAGAGCCCCGGGGGAGCTGCAGCTCCTGAAGCCTGCGTGCCTAGCGCCCATGCTCGGCAACAAGAGCTTCCCAGGGAACTAGAGCTCCGTGCGCTCCAAGGAAGCGTAGCCCCTGCTCACCGCAGCTAGAGGAGGCCTATGCACAGCAGCAAAGACCCAGCACAGCCAAAACCAAATTAACAAATGAATAAAGTTAAGGGAAAAGTCATACACACACATATATATATATATATTTATACTTCTATATTTTAAACGACTGTGGGGGCTGAATTCTGTTTCTTGCTAGGATCTTGACTGTTTTGACTTCCCTGGGGAGGACAGTGTGATACAGTTTGCAAACAAATATTCAATATAAATGTGTACAATGAAAAAAAAATCCATTTTAAAATATGAATCAGACAGATGAGACTCGTCCGTATCTTGGCTGGTGGTAATCTGCAGAAAAACAGTTTCGTGTGAAGCTTCCCAGGTGGCTCAGTGGGTAAAGAATCTGCCTGCCAATACAGGAGACGCAAGAGATACAGGTTCGATCCCTGGGTCAGGAAGATCTCCTGGAGAAGGAAATGGCAGCCCACTTCAGTATTCTTGCCTGGAGCATCCCATGGATAGAGGAGCCTGGTAGGCCACAGTCCATGGGGTCGCAAAGAGTCGGACACGACTAAAGGGACTGAGCAGAGGCGTGAAAAATCAATATGGGGAAAATGTGAGAAAAACTTCCAGGGCTCAAGGGGATGGGCATTTTTTCTAATTAACAGCTTTATTGAGATGTAATTCATTCATCATACAATTCACCTTTCTAAAGTGTATAGTGAAGTGGTTTGATTCCTTTGCATTTAAAGTAATTGGCAAGAAAGTAGGATTTATATCAGCCGCTTTGCTATGCTTTCTATTTGCCTCTTTCTGTTGCTCTTCTTTTATTCATTCATCACAGCCTTCTGTTCTGTTGGATATTTTCTCTTCAAATATCTATTTGTTTGGGTGTGTTGGGTCCTAGTTGCAGAATGCAGGCTCTTCACTGCAGCATTCAGGCTTCTCTAACTGTGGTGACTGGGCTTAGCTGCCCCAAGGCATGTGAGATCCTAGCTCCCCGACCAGGAATCGAACTCACCTCCCCTGCAATGGAAGGCAGATTCTTAACCACCGGACCACCAGCGAAGTCCCCGTCTGCTGGATATCTTCTAGTGTACCATTTTAATTCCCTTCTTGTTTTCATTATACTTTAAAATTATTTTCTTAGTTGTTGCCCTGGGGAGTACGATGGACATCTTAAACTATTCATAATCTAGTTTGGATTAATACTAAATTAATCAGTACCACACAAAAACTTAACTCCTATATAGTTGTGTTTTCTCCAACATGCTTTCTGTTATTGTCATGTGAATTACGTGTAAATCGAATCTTCATATAAGCACAGTTTTATGGCTGTTGCTTTATGCAGTTGTCTTATAAATGAGGCAGGAGACTAGCTTTACCGACCATTTTTGTCTTTGTCACTGCTGTGTCTCAGTGTTCCAAACAGTGCTTGGCACACAGTAAATTAAAAGACCTCGGTGTGTCCCAGGGGAGCTGGAACTTACCTGCATCACTGCTTCCCCCAGACAGCCCACACTCAGGTTGGTGCTCTGAGTCTTGGTTATTTTCAGGAGCTTAGGGAAACAGCCCTGGGGAAACAAACATCAAAGTAGGAGGGACCCGGTTAGGGACTAGTGGATTCCAAAGTGAAGTCAGAGTCACTCAGTCGTGTCTGACTCTTTGCAACCTCATGGACTGTACAGTCCATGGAATTCTCCAGGCTAGAATACTGGAGTGGGTAGCCTTTCCCTTCTCCAGGGGATCTTCCCAACCCAGGGATAGAACCCAGGTCTCCTGCATTGTAACCGGATTCTTTACTGGCTGAGCTAACAGGGAAGCCCTGGTGGATTCCAAGGCCCCATCAACCCCTACAGGTCAGATTTTTTTCACAAAGTAATTTATTTTTTTTTACTTTTATTTTTTTTGCCTCACCCACTGCATGTGGGATCTTAGTCCCTTGACCAAGGAGGGAATCCATGCCCCCTGCAGCGAAAGTGCAGAGTCTTAACCACTATACTGCCAGGAAAGTTCACCAACACAATTTTTATAGAAGTCAATAGGAGGAATTCCCTGGCGGTCGGATCGGACAGTTAGGACTCTGCTTTCACTGCTGAGGGTTCAACCCCTGGTCAGGGAAGTAAGCTCCAGCTAGCCCCTCAGTGTAGCCAAAAAAAAGCCTCTGGCCTCAGGGTCTCCCGAGGTGATGCCTGTGTTGCGTGGGTGCTCAGCTGATCATTCATGTCCGACTTGAAATCCCATGGACCGCCGCCCGTCAGGCTCCTCTATCCATGGGATTTTCCAGGCGAGAATACTGGAGTGGGTGGCCATGTCCTCCTCCAGGGGATCTTCCTGACTCAGGGTTTGAACCCGGGTCTCCTGCATTGCAGGCAGATTCTTCAAAATCTCCAGTTACCTCCTGGTGGATGACGTCTGCAGACACGTTGCGTCCATCGCAGTCCACGGTCCCCAGGGATTTACAGCAGCCCCGGGGGTAGGTGTGACCTGTCACCCTTTCAAAGGAGGAGCCAGAAAAATCTGTGTAGTTCTTCACTCCACAGCACTTGAGCTGCAGAGAGGAGAATAAACACTTGAAGACTCCCTTTCAAATATCGAAATAATCCAAACAATAGAGATCACAGTCACCATGGCTACTGTTTAGAGCAGGCAGTCACATTATTCCAGGGCCTGTGTTAAACACCGCCCTTTCTCACCCCATCGTGGCTCAGAACCCTCCACGACTGTCAGCTTACCTGAGATAAAAGCTGAACTCTTCACCATGGCCCATGGGGCCTGCATGATCCTCCCCATCACCTTCTCCTCTCCCTGCTAGGTCCCTCGAACTCACCCAGCTGCATATTGGTCTTCTCTCTGTTTCTTTTTTTTTTTNGGCTCAGAACCCTCCACGACTGTCAGCTTACCTGAGGTAAAAGCTGAACTCTTCACCATGGCCCATGGGGCCTGCATGATCCTCCCCATCACCTTCTCCTCTCCCTGCTAGGTCCCTCGAACTCACCCAGCTGCATATTGGTCTTCTCTCTGTTTCCTTTTTTTTTTAATTATTTATTTGTTTATGGCTGTGCCGGGTCTTTGTGGCTGCACACGGGCTTTTCTCTAGTTGCGATGAGTGGGGGTTACTCTTCGTTGCGGTGCAGAGGCTTCTCATCGAAGTGGTTTCTTCTGTTGCAGGGCAAAGGCTCTCGGCTCGAAGGCTTCAGTCGTTGCAGCTCTCGGGCTCTAGAGCGAGGCGTCAGTAGCTGTGGTGCGTGGGCTTGGTTGCCCCTTGGCATGTGGAATCTTCCCAAATCAGGGATCGTACCCGTGTCCCCTGCATTGGCAGGCAAATTCCTATCCACTGTGCCACCAGGGAAGTCCCTCCTGTCTGTCTTTTTCTTTTTTTAATATTGACTGTTTCTTTTTATTGTTTGGTTTTTGCTAAGCAAAGGGGATGAGAGGAGATGATGGTGGTGGTGGTTTATCTGCTTCAGTTGTGACTGACTCTTGCGACCCCATCAACTGCCACCCACCAGCCTCCTCTGTCCATGGGATTTCCCAGGCAAGAATACTGGAGGGGGTTGGTATTTCCTTTTCCGTTTCTCTCTGTTTCTTAAGCACACTTAGTAAGCGTCAGCCTCACAGTCTTTAGATGGCTATTTTTGGAATGCTGTTCCCTCAACTACCTGCATGACTTACTCCCTCACTTCATTCAGATCTCCAGCCCTGTATCAGTCGGGCCAGGCTAAGTGATGCTGCATAACAGACAGGTCTTCAATCTTAGCAGTTCATCTCTCACCCACATGACATGCTCATCCTAACCTGGCAGGAGAACTCCACTTATCAAGGTCTCTCAGGGACTCAGGCTGGTGAAGCAGTCACCATCCAGATGGCTCCACTACTGGGGCAGAAGGAAAAGAAAGGTCTAGAGCGCCCTGCACTAACAATTACATAATTTGGCCAGAAAGTGACTCATATTACTTCTCACTGGCCAGAACTCATCAACGATCTCCAACTAACTATGAAGGACTAGGACAGGCCATCCACTGTGTGTTAAAAACAGATGACAACTAGTATCTAAGAGTAAACAAATCCTCTCTCTTTCCTGCCTTGGTTTTCTTCATAACACTTGGCACTCCTGACACCAGTGTTTACTTAGTGGTTTCCTGTCTGTCTCCCTACCCAAGTGTCAGTAACACAGAGCAAAGGATTTTTGTTTTGCACCCTGCTTTGTCCCTAGACACCTGAATACTGCCTAGCACACAGGAAGTGTTCAAGAAAGATTCATGGAAGGACAGCCACCTAAATGTCCATAGACGGAGAAATGGATAAAGAAGATGTGCTACGTATATACGATGGAATACTATCAGCCATAAAAAGAATGAAATAATGCCATTTGCAGAAATACGGACAGACCTAGAGATGATCATACAAAGCAAAGCAAGTCAGGGAAAGGCAAGTATCATGTGACATGGCTTATATGTGGAATCTAAAGAAAAAGTAATGCAAATGAACGTACAAAACAGATAAACATGGATATAGGAAACAAACTTATGGTTATCAGAGGAGGGATAAATTAGGAGTTTGGGGATTAGCAGATGCACGCTGCTATATAGAACATAGATAAACACAAGGCTAAACACAGTACTCTAAAAAGATTAGTGGAAGGACTGTATGAATGAATGAGAGGTACTTTCCACTATCTCAAACTTCAGAAGCCAAAACAGGGATGCAGGCAAGTCCCCTACCCATCATGTGACACCTCCAGAGCCTGAACTTGACCACATACCAGTTCCTGGGCCCCAAACTCAGACAGAAAACATTCCTACAAACAGGCGATGGCTTTTCCCTTTCACATGCTTCCTGGCCTCACAGACCCTTCTCAACTATCTGCCTCAAAAGCTTAGATGACACATGGAGGCCGGTCCTGCTCTTTAAACACCAAGACTAGAGAAATAAATCCTGGGGACTTCCCCGGTGGTCCAGTGATTAAGAATCTGCCTTCCAAGGCAGGGGACGCAGGTTCAATCCCTGGTTGGAGAACTCTGATCCCACATGCCATGAGGCAACTAAGCCACAGCACCCAACTATTGATCCCGTGCACCACAACTGGAGAGAAGTTTGCTCATCAAAATGAAAGATCCCAAATATGGCAACGAAGACCCAATGTGGCCAAATAAATAAATACATATTTAAAAAATGAAATAAATCCTAACACCTCACATCCTGCTGATGGGAATATAAAATGGGCAGTTGCTGTGGAAACCAGTATGAAAGTTCCTCAAAAAAAATTACATGTAGAATTATCAGGTGGTCCGGAAATTCCATTTCTGGACATACACCTGAAAGAATGGAAAACAGAGACTTGGAGAGATATTTGTACACCTGTAAACCCAAGTGTCCATTGACATTGTGTGTATACTGCTAAGTTGCTTCAGTCGTGTCCAACTCTTTGCAACCCCATGGACTGTAGCCTGCCAGGCTTCTCTGTCCATAGCATTCTCCAGGCAAGGACACTTGAGTGGGTTGCCGTGGCCCCCTCCAGGGGATCTTCTTGACCTGGGGATCGAACTCTCGTCTCTTATGTCTCCTGCATTGGCAGGTGGGCTCTTTACCACTAGCGCCACCTGGGAAGCCCGTCCATGGACAGAGAAATGGATAAATAAAATGCAGTCCACCCACACAAAGGGATATTATTCAGCCTTAAAAAGGAAGGAGATTCTGACACCTGCTACACCACGGATGAACCTGGAGAACGCTGAAATAAGCCAGACACGAAAACACAAATACTGCATGATTCCACTTAGACAAGGTCCCTGTGTCTGAGCATACTCAGTTGCTCAGTCACGTCCGACTCTGCAACACTGCGGACTGTAGCCCGCCAAGCTCCTCTCTCCATGGGAGTCTCCAGGCAAGAACACTGCAGTGGGTGGCCATTTCCTCCTCCAGGGGATCTTCCTGACCCAGAGATAGAACCTGCATCTCCTGCATTGCAGGCAGATTCTTTACCAAGCCCATATGAGATCCCTAGACTCTTGAGAGTCCCTTGGACTGCAAGGAGATCTAACCAGTCCATCCTAAAGGAAATCAGTCCTGAAGATTCATTGGAAGGACTGATGTTGAAGCTGAAACTCCAGTACTTTGGCCACCGAATGTGAAGAACTGACTCATCTGAAAAGATACTGATGCTGGGAAAGATTGAAGGCGGGAGGAGAAGGAGATGACAGAGGATGAGATGGTTGGATGGTATCACCAACTCAATAGACATGAGTTTGAGTGAACTCCTGGAGATGGTGATGGACAGGAAGACCTGGCGTGCTTCAGTCCGTGGGGTCACAAAGAGTCGGACACGACTGAGCGACTGAACTGAACTGAACTGAAAGGAGTCATATTCCCAGAGCATTGTAGAATGGAGGGTGGTAGCTGCCCCGGCCTGAGGGAGGGAGGAGCCTTTGTGATTAAAGGGGACAGTTTCAGTTGTGGAGAGGCAGGCTGGCGATGGTTGTACAACCATGTGAATGTGCTTAATGCCACCAAACTAAGCAATTAAAAATGGTTAAGACGGTAAATTTATGTTATGTGTCTTTTATTATAAATTTTTTTTTTTAATGTGAATCTCACCTTCTCCATGACCAAATTCCATCGCATGGAATAGTCTGGCTCCTTGTAACCTCTGTAATTCTTCCTCAGGGTCACGAAGTTGTGCTCCAAGGCCACCTCTCGAACCTCAGCGATGAAACGGGGAGCGGTGAGCACAGAAAACAGCAAGGTGCCCATTCGGTGAGGTTTTTTGGGGACTCAGGGTGGGGGCGGGGAAAGGGGACTTCCCGTCTGCTTCGCTCCTGGACCCTCCACCAGCCAGGGGGAGGAAGAACTCAGGCTACCGTCGGGCCTGCCCCCCACTCCCCAGAGGGACCCAGCAAGAGCGTGGGTGTGGAGCCCAGCTCATCTGGCTGCGTTCATCCTCGCAAACCGTTTTGAATCATCTGCTCTTTTGAATCGCCCACTCGCCCGCTACGCCCCCGACTGGGTTGCAATTCGATTAGAGACTTGAAAATCATCTTTAGCAACTGAATCTCTCTCTGCACAAAAGGCGCGACTTTAATTTTCTATGTGCGTGTGTGTGTGCGCGTGTTTGAATAGAGGTTTAAATTTAAAACCGTTTTTTTTTCCCCCCAGAGGTAAAATAATCGCATGGTTCAAAATTCACAAAGCACAGACGGTAAATCATGAAAAGTCTCCCTCCCACTTTTTTCTTCCAGCCAACAAGTTTCTCCTACTCCATCACAGGGTTACAGTGTCCTGTGTCCCCAAAGAGATACTCTATGTGTGTCAAAGCAAAGAACACTCTCCTTATTGTTCTCCTTGCTTCATACTACTCTGTCTCACTGTTCGGCATCCGGCTGCTCTCATCTTTCGGCGTCCGGCTGTTTTCAACAAGAGCATTAGCGGCTCTTCGTAGCCTGCTCAAACCCCCCGGGCTTCGCTTATTTCTGTGTCCAGGAGCCTGACTTCCCGTTGCCAACGACCGAGCGTCTCTGCGTGGCCTCTCAGTACGCATGCGCCCTGGGAGTAGCCCTTAAACAATGACTGATGAGAGGTGGTGGATCAATACTGCAGCTTCCTCGCCCCTTGGGTGGGGAAAATAGTTGCGTGCTGTTTGCGTCCCAAACAGGATTGATCCCAGTTGTGCGGTGTTAGCTTTTAGGGGCTACATTCCCTTCCCTGCCTCACTGCTCATGCCCCCTACTGGTGGTTCTTGGGATCATCATTCAAACCAGGAGCCTTCAAATCCTTGTCTCAGGGTGGGCCTCTCCCGACGTAAACAAGAACTACGTTCTGGAGAATGTAGACTCTGTACATAGAGCCTCCTCCTTCCTTCTTTCCAGCTGCATCAGGCTCCCTTGTCTGGATTATTATAAATTATAATCCCCCTCCACCAAACTGATGCTCCACTAGGACAGAAGCGATCTTTTGCACATCCTGGTATATGTATGTCATGCTGCCCACAAACAAGAATATCCTTGGATAATTCCTAGAGACCAGATGGTTGGGTCAAAGCATACGTGCTTTGCCATTTTGATGGATATTGCTCAACAGCCCTCGATTTTGAACTCTTTTCAAAACACGCAACAGTTTTCACAGCGTTTCCCATTACCATTCCCCGCAAGCATCACCGCAAATGCAGGAGAGAGGTCAGATTAACGCAGCAGGTCTTTCGAGGACAGCCTGGGCGGAGAGCGCCGAGGTTTTTGGCTTTTGCACCCCATCTCTAGAGACTCAGTCTCCCACCGTCACCAGATCTTGGAGGGTGTGGGTGCCTGGCGGGGGCGGGG
>SJYX01018852.1:241383-253986 GCA_006410675.1 Oreotragus oreotragus | reverse complement strand
TTGGGGGGGGATTTTATCTCTTCCTTGCGTCATTTTCCTGAATGGTGTCCAGGATGCTGGCAGTGGGGTATTCTTAACAGCTAATAGCTAGAACCCCATTTCATGTCCAGCACTTTCTGGGAGTCCCAGAGCCCTAAGAGGGGACTTCTGACTCTGTGCAGACAGCAGGTCCTGAGTACGTGCTAAGTCACTTCAGTCGTGTCCGACTCTTTGCAACCCCATGGGCTATACCCCGCCAGGCTCCTCTGTGCATGGGCTTCTCCAGGCAAGACTCCTGCAGTGGGTTGCCATGCCCTCCTCCAGGGGATTGAACCTGAGTCTCCCGCATTTCCTGCATTGGCAGTGTGGTTCCTTAGCACTAGCACCCATCTAGGAAGTCCAGATAGCAGGGACGATAGGAAAGCAGGAGGGACAGTGGGGACAGAGAACAGGGAATGCAGGAGGGCATTCCCCAGCGGTCCAGTGGTTAGAACTCCATGCTTTCACTGCCGAGGCCCCAGGTTCAATCCCTGGTCAGGGCACTAAAATCCCACAACCTATGCTTTGTGGCCAAAAAAGGGAAAGTTGCCGGGAGAAGAAGCAGGGCCAATAAATCTCAGATATGTAAATTGGGGGGAGGGGTGATAAAGCTGAAGGGGAGATGCCAGACGACAGGTGGATGAGCGCCAGGGAGAAAATATCAACATATGCTGCCTCATGTTTCCGATGAAATTCACATGCCTGCGGGGAAACAGCGGGAAATACTGTGAGGGGAAGGGGTGTCCAAGAAAGGTCAGCTACTGGTTTCCTTTCATCTGTTTCTACCTATGCCTATTATTATTATCAGTCCCATGGACAGCAGATCAAACCAGTCAGTCCTAAAGGAAATCAACCCTGAATACTCATTGGAAGGACTGATGCTGAAGCTGAAGCTCCAGCACTTTGGCCACCCGACTTCGAAGAGCCAACTCATTGGAAAAGATTCCGATGCTTGGAAAGATTGAGGGCAAGAGGAGAATGGAGCGAGAGAGGATGAGATGGTTGGATGGCATCACTGACTCAATGGACATGAGTTTGAGCAAACTCCTGGAGATGGTGAAGAACAGGCAAGCCTGGTGTGCTGCAGTCCATGGAGTCGTAAAGAGTCAGATACAACTGAGCAACAGCAACAGTATTTCCCAACCTCTGGGTGAGTGAGGCATCCAGAAGACAGATAGCCAGGTGTTGAAAAGTCCTATTGGTGGTTTCTTCAGCATCTGTCCTGAAGAATGCCCTCCAGGGCCCCACTGGGTCTAGCCCAGACTGTCTCCCGTCCGGACAAACACAGTCCTTCCATTCTGGTCCTTCCCTCACGGTGTTCCCTCCACAGCCACCAGAGGGCGCATCTGTCAGCGCACAACTCTGCTCAGATCCCTCCGCGGCTCCCAAAGCCATCAAAAGGACTTTACTTTTGTGGATGAGGTCTCGGAGGATTTGGATGGACCAGAGGCCGAGGGTAAAGTCGATTGAACTTGCCACTGGGTTGGACTGTGGTGTGAGAGAGAAGACTCTTTGATCCCTCCAAGTTAAACTATGGATAAAATAGTGCCCACAGGGACTTCCCTGGAGATCCAGTGATTAAAACTCCCTGATTCCAACTGCCGGGGGAGCAAGTTCCATCACCATATGCTGGGCTTTAAGGCTAAAAAAGCAAAAAGTGCCCCCCATGCTATTGGTCCTGTGTGCATCCTAGACAGCATATTATAAAGCAGAGGCATCAGTTTGCAGACAAAGGTCTGTATAGTCAAAGCTATGGTTTTTCCGGTAGTCATGTATGGATGTGAGAGTTGGACCATAAAGAAAGCTGAGCCCTGAAGAATTGATGCTTTTGAACTGTGATGCTGGAGAAGACTCTTTTTTTTTTTTTTTTTTTGAGAAGACTCTTGAGAGTCCTTTGGACTGCAAGATCAAACCAGTCAATCCTGAAGGAAATCAACCCTGGATATTCATTGGCAGGACTGATCCTGAAGCTGAAGCTCCAATACTTTAGCCACCTGATGCGAAGAACCAACTCATTGGAAAAGACCCTGATGCTTGGAAAGATTGAGGGCAGGAGGAGAAGGGGGTGACAGAGGATTAAATGGTTGGATGACACTACCAACTCGATGGACATGAGTCTGAGCAAACTCCGGGAGATAGTGAAGGACAGGGAAGTCTGGGGTGCTGCAGTCCATAGGGATGCCAAAGGTCAGACACGAACACGACTGAGAGACTAAACAACAACATCCTGTAGGAGAGAAAATGAAATATCGCAGGCACAGGACTGGTTCAATAAATACTTGTTGAATGAAGTAATCAAGAAAACTAGAGATGATAGATATTCAGGGAGGTGGAGAGTGAGAATCGATTCTTCAAGAGTGGAGGATGTTGACTCTCTAGGAGATGGCTAGAGCAAGGATCGCCTTGAAACTTCTAAATCAAAACCACTGGAATTTTGCAGCAACACAGTAGGGGAAGATGCTGGAAGCAGGGACGTTCCTGGTGGTCCAGTGGTGAAGAATCTGCCTTCGATGCAAGGGGTGCCAGTTTGATCCCTTGTCTGGGCACTAAGATCCTACACACTGCAGAGCAACTAAAATGCTGTGCTCCAACTAGAGAAGCCCTGGGGCCACAAGGAAAGGTCCTATCCACCCCAACCAAGACCAGACAGAGCCAAAAAAAAAAAAGAGAGAGAGAGAGAGAGAATGCTTGTTTAAAAACAAAACAAAAAAGATGTGGAGACAGATTCAACTTAAAATGGGATGATCAGTTCAGACAAGATTGTAAGAGAAGCAGGAATGGGGACTCTGGGAGCTGGACGCTGGGGAGACATTTGGCCAAGGCTACATGTGAGAAAGAGTAAAACACGTAAAATCTGTGACGTGATCTGATGATCATGCTCAAAATATTCATACTCCATGCATCTGACCATGTACTTGTGCTGCATGGCAATTACTATAGTGCTGTATTCATGGGGGGCATATACACGGGCCAACAGCACAGAGCAGTGTGCACAGAGCAGACCTGAGCATAATGGAAACTAGCAAAGACAGAGGAGGACTGGATGGGCCAGGAGATAAGTGCAATAGTATGTCACACAACTAGGAAAAAAGGAAAAAGAAATCAGATCCCTACCTCACACCACACACACACACACACACAATCAAACTCCCAAAGACTAAAGAGCTAAGAGTGAGGAAGTAAGACTTAAAATCACGGGAAGAAAACCTAGGAGGGTATAATTTATGCACTTGGGTAGGGGAGGGGTTCTACATGAGACCCATCGTAAAGAATAAGATGGGACTCCCCTGGTGGTGCAGTGGATAGGAACCTGCTTGCCAGTGCATGGGACACAGGTTCAATCCTTGGTCCGGGAAGATTCCACATGCCTCAGAGCAACTAAGCCCTGCACCACACCTACCGAGCCCACAGGCTGCAACTTCTGAAGACTAGAGCCTGTCCTCTAGTCCTAGAGCCTGTCCTCCATCCACAAGGGAAGCCTGGACACTGCAACAAAGAGTAGCCCGCTGCTTGCCACTAGAGAGACTGCACGCAGCGATGAAGACCGAACACAGCCATAAATAAACAACTTTTAAAAGTTATTAAAAAAAGAAAAAGGTGTTTGCATCTGGTGTTCTGAAAAAGACACCATGCTGCTGCTGCTGCTAAGTCACTTCAGTCATGTCCGACTGTGTGACCCCATAGACGGCAGCCCACCAGGCTCCCCCATCCCTGGGATTCTCCAGGCAAGTATACTGGAGTGGGTTGCCATTTCCTTCTCCAATGCATGAAAGAGAAAAGTGAAAGTGAAGTCGCTCAGTCTGTCCAACTGTTAGCGACCCCATGGACTGCAGCCCACCAGGCTACTCCGTCCATTGGATTTTCCAGGCAAGAGTACTGGGGTGGGGTGCCATTGCCTTCCCTGAAAAGACACCATAAACACTATAAAATAGGAAACATCAAAGGAGTTTAGAACACCCGCAAGGAAGGATTCAGACATGACGGAGGAGTTGTGGGGTCTGTGTGCAGATGCAACTTACAAACAAGAGGGTGCCTCTGCTTTCCTTGGCTGCTCCATGCCGCCTGGCAAAGCCAAGCAACACCGTGACGCTGCCCATCACCAGGCACAGGTAGCCAGCATGAAACAGGTATGCAGAGGACAGCCCAAGGACCTTGGTCAGGACAGCCCCTCTGAAATTCACATAGATGCTCAGACCAATGAGGATCATGCCAGAGAGCTTTAGAACAGAAAACAGGGGAAAGCAATCTGTTAGTTGTAATCAAACTCCTGGAGAAGGCAACAAAGGCCAATAAAATCAGCAAAAACATTTCCAAACTCATAATGCCCAGAGTTGGTGAGGATGTAGAGAAACTTTCCACACACTGCTGCCAGGCAACAGCCTTTTTTGAGGGAAGGGGCAGGAGGATATTTTGTAACTGGTATTTTAAACCTTTAAGGTTTTGTGGTAAAACTTTTTACCCAGAAATTCCATTTCTGGACATTCAACCTAGGAAAAATAGTGACATATGATGAGCCTCAGAACCAGGGGAAAATGTTGGAAATAATTGAAGCAACCAGTAATACAGATTGGGTAGGTAAATCATGGTACCGCCTTGCAATGGGATCCTAGACAGTTATTTTAATTGATGCTTGTAAGACAAAGGGTGGCACATTTTTTTTTTTGAAAAGTCCCCAACATTGTGAGCTTTGCAGGCCATACATTCTCAACTGAAATGACTCAGCCAGTGTATTGGATTGCAGCCATACATGTGCGTGCGTGCATGCTCAGTCACTTCAATTGTGTCTGGCTTTTTGTGACCCCATGGACTGTAGCTGCCAGGCTCCTCTGTCCATGGGATTCTCAAGGCAAGAATACTGAAGTGGGTTGCCATGCCCACCTCCAGGGGATCTTCCCAACCCAAGGATCGAACCCACGTTTCGTGCAGCTCCTGCACTGCAGGCGGATTCTTTACTGCTGAGCCACCTGGGAAGCCCAGCCATACACAATTCATAAACAAATTTATTTTATTTACAAATAAATTTTATCTATTTACAACATTGTACTTCACCGACTTCTGTTGCAGGAGAATGTTTATTGATACACAAAGATGTTTTTAAGGCCTATATTTAAAAAAAAATAGATTGTCAGCAGTCATAGTCCTTGGTATTTATCTAACAGAGTTGAAAACTTATGTTCACATAAAAACCTGCACATGGATGTTTCTAGCAGCTTTATCCATAGCTGCCAAAACTTGGAAGGCACCAAGATGGCCTTCAGCATATGAATGGATAAATAAACTATGGTACATCCAAACAATGGACTATTGGCACTAAAAAAAGCATGAGCTGTCAAAGCCAGGAAAAGACATAGAGGGAACTTACAGGCATATTGCTGTTGGAAGAAGCCAGTCTGAAAAGGCTACATGGTTTATGATTCCAAGTATATGACATTCTGGAAAAGGCATAACTATGGAGACAGAAGGAAGGTCAGTAGTTGCCAGGGGCTGGGGGGCGGGGGAGATGTGTATAAGAGACAGGTACATCATGAGAAACGCTGGACTGGAAGAATCACAAGCTGGAATCAAGATTGCCGGGAGATATATTAATAGCCTCANTATACACATCTGGGGGGCGGGTGACAGGTGAAGCATAGAGGATTCTGGGGGCAATGAGACTATTCATACGATGCTGACATGGTAGACACACTTGTGAAAAGCCACAGGATGTACACCAGGAAGTCCCTGGCAGTTCAGTAGTTAGGACTCCATGCTTGCACTGCAGGGGGCACGGGTTCGATCTCTGGTTGGGGACCTAAGATCCTGCAAGCCGGAAGGCACGGCCGAAAGAGAAAACAACGTACAATGTACAAGGTTATAATGATAGCAGTGTCTTGCCTGCGTGCTCAGTCGTGTCCAACTCTTTGCAGCCTGGTAGACTGTAACGCGCCAGGCTCCTCTGTCCATGGAAATTTTCAGGCAAGAATACTGGAGTGGGTTGCCATTTCCTCCTCCAGGTGATCCCGACCCAGGGACAGAACTCTTGCGTCTCCTGAATTGGTAGGCAGATTCTTTACCACCGTGCCACCTGAGAAGGCCCTGATATCAATGTAGGTTCATTATAACAAATGGACCACTCTGATTTGGAATGTTGACAGCAAAGGAGGCTGTGCATGTGTGGGGGGGCAGGGCTGACGTGCGGAGTCTTGGTACCTTCTGTTCAATTTTGCTGTGAACCTAAAAGTTCTCTAAAAAGAAGTCTATTTCAAAGGAGGAAAAACTTACAGTTTTTCAAAAGAGAAAAAAACATGAAGATTGTAAAGCAGTCGCATACCACGTTGCTATTTTTAAAGGTACATAGAAAGGTCTGGAAGGATATAATAATGATATTTATGGAGCCATGTTCCCATGACAGGCATCAGCCTTTTAAATGCGTTATCTTGTTTAATTCCCCTCAAAATGATGCCACACAGGTGAAGAGAGTAGGAGCGATATTTAATTTCCTTCTCTTTCCTGGCAACCTTTCCTCATACAGTCTTACTGTTGAAAACAAAGACTGCTTCAGCAGTGCACATTTCAGGTTATTATATACATATTTTTTTTGCCCCGGGTCTTAGCTGTGGCGTGTGAGATCTAGTTCCTGGACAAGGGATCAAACCCGTGCCCCCTGTACTGGGAGCACAGGATCTTAACCACTGGACCATCAGGGAAGTCCCATGGGTTACTTTGTAGTAAGGAAAAAAAAATTGGTTTGAAAAATGTAAAGAACCAAGAGTAGAACCATTCTCTCCTGCCTTTCCAAACAACTTTCATTTTCTGCAGGGTTTGCCTTAGAGCTGAGTTCTTCCACCACTGACCCCCAGGTCCCCCAGAGTACATTATTCTGCTTGATTTAGCAGCTCTGGGTTGGTGGAGGTGACGCCTGTTCCCAGTGCATCCTGCTCCTCGTCCGTCTGCCCTACATCCCTCCTGGGTCCCTGGGGACCACAGATCCGGATGCCAGCGAATTTGGATCAACTTATTTCTGTCTTTGAAAGAGCCAGCCATGGAGGAAGGGCTGCAAAGCCCCAGGGTCCAGGTGGTGACATACTTACAGCAGTAACACCACTGAAGAAAGAAAACAGTTTCTTCAAGGAATAATATGGAGTGTGCGTTTCAGCCATGCCAGCCAGACTGGGGTGCCCTGACCGGTTAAGTCAGCATCTTCCTAAACCTCTGGGCTCCTGTTTCCCAAGATGGTAGAGGTCTGGGGAGTGGGGTTGGGTTACCAAAGCTGACTTGCTCTGCCCCTCTCTCTCCTGGCTGCCGGATTCTCAGCTGGGGGGGGGCCCCAACAGCGGCCCCTCTTCAGTCACAGCCTTTCTCACATCACAATCAGATGCTGGAGTGAGGCTCCCAGCACTAGGGAAGCGAGTGCCCCGAACTGCACCCTACTGGATCTTCATCAGCAATGGAGAATTGTGCCTCACCCCCAGATGCTACCCAGGACCCACAGGGATAATGCTCAACATTGACCACTCATGTGGCTGATGCCCCTGCTGACTGGGGGCTCCAAGTGGCCATGTGTGTGGGCTGTCCAACTCATGGCTGTGTTCCCACAGCCTGATACACAGCGGTGCTCAAGAAACCGCCGTGGAATGAATGAATGAAGAGGTTCTTTGAAGCAGGAATCTAGCTACAAGCCATCGGGTTCCTCAGCCCCTTGCTTACACATTAGCTCACTGGGCTCAGACTTCTTACATGGCTCAGAGAGGCCACACAGGAAGCAGGGGCAAAGCTGGGCTTTGAAGCTCCAAGAGTGACATGTAGGAACCTAGGTCCCCTTCCCACCTGAGAGCCTGTCCTTCCTGCATCTGAGGCCTCCATGGCCAGAGCTGATGAAGATATCATCCTTAAGCCGATTGCCATTGATCAGTGGGTCTTTCTTGATGATGATGAAAGAAGCAGAGAGGGCATTTCAGGGCAAAAAATGTGCATGCAGGCACTGAAGGCTCTCAGGCCCAACGCCTGCAGCCATTAGCCCTCACTGTCTCCTGGACCGAAGTCCGTCCGGGTCCAAAACTGGGGGCTCCTCTGTCCAGCCCCTAGGCTGGAGTGGGTCTGTGACCAGGTCCTGGAGGGCTCAAGGGTTTCACGATCTTCTGTGATCCCCAGGGTACAACTCAAAGAAGAAAAGAAAAGAAAAACCTTTCCATTTGAATTCATTTAATGAATATTGTTTGTCAAACTGCCTGATTCTAGAAACATGTAGAACCAAGCCAGATGGTCGTAGAGGCGTAGCTGCCTCCTCTCCGGACCACGGGTCACGTTCACAGCTAGGAGTGTGTCCTTCCACATCTTTCTCTAAAAGGTCAGTTTGGAAAAAAGAGTCCCGGGCGCAAATGTTTGGAGAACACCAGAGCAAAGCAGGACAGGAGAGGGGTGGAGTTAATGAGGGCGGGGAAATGAAGGGTGGATAAGGACGGGGAGGGTGGGAGGCAAAGTGGTGTGGCTTAGGGGCGCGGTGGAGCGCCTGCCATCCATGGGACGCTAGAATTGGGGAGCTAGATTAGATGCAGGAGGCTGCAGGAAACTCTCCGAGGCGCCTCGCCCCCGCGGCAGCCCCGCCCCGCGGCAGCCCCGCCCCCTGCTACCCTACCAGGCAGAGGCCCAGATCCCGGCCTCTCGCACCCCCTGGTGGCCATCATCGGAAGCACCTGTGCCCCGGCCCTGGCACCTCCCAGCCAGACACATCCCAACACGTCTCCATCTGCACCACCCGTCCGAACCCCTGAGCCACCGCTCAGCCCTCAAGTGTGAGGGAATGGAGGGACAAGAAACACCCCCAAGTCCCTCCAACACACACCCATTGAATTAATGCGGAGAGCCAAAATAGTGCAGGCATCCGGCGAATTGTAAATTCAAGACACGGACCAAAAAAAAAAAAAAAAAGCATGCAGAAAACTAGTGCAATTTATCAGGCACAGCTCAAAGGTCCTAGAAAAGAGTGAAAAAATTCCCTTGAAGGACAGAACCCAGGGATAGAACAGAGCGATTAGGAGGACACTGAAATACCATGGTAGAATAACACGTCACTCTGGTATTTCCTTAATTACAGGGCTTAGGGTGTGTTGAGGGGCTTCCCTGGTGGCTCAAACAGTAAAGAATTTGCGTGCAACACAGGAGACCTGGGTTCGATCCCTGAGTGGGGAAGATCCCCCAGAGAAGGGAATGGCTACCCACTCCAGTATTCTTGCCTGGAGAATTCCATGGACAGAGGAGCCTGGAGAGCCGCAGTCCATGGGATCCCAAAGAGCTGGACACTACTGATCAGCTAGCACACATGCATACACACGGTGTGCTGAGAGTCCTAATGTGCTTTCCACATGCTTGGTCTCCTTCCTTATATTTCAGAAGTTTTGGAAAAGCACGATTTTCAAGAAAACGGTGTCAGATTAAAAATAAAATTTTAAAACGTTTTTTAAAACGGAGACAATGTCTTACACACACAGCATTTATATCAGTAGCCCACGCTGGTCTATGAACTGTCCTTAAATTGATGTATATGTCATCAATAGCAATAACAGAATTCTCAGGACTTTTTAAAGCATATGGATTGGGGGGAGTGGATATCCCCCATAGGAATTTCTACAACAGATTTATTCAGACGCATATAGACCAATAGTTAACAAAACCTTGCTTTTTAAATTTTTCTTTTCTTTTAGTTTTTATTGGAGTATAGTTGCTTTGCAGTGTTGTCTTTCCACTGTACAGCAAAGCAAATCAGCCATACATATACATATACGTATACATATACATATACACATATTGGGCTCAGCGATAAAGAATCCACCTGTTACTGTAGGAGACGTGGGTTCAGTACCTGGTTCGGGAAGATCCCTTGGAGGAGGAAATGGCATCCAACTCCAACATTCTTGCCTGGAAAAATCCCCTGGACAGAGGAGCCTAGCAGGCCACAGTCCATGGGGTTGCAAAGAGTCGGACATGACTTGGTGACTAAAGGACAGCAATATATGTACCCCCTGTTTTGGACTTCCTCCCCATTTAGGTCATTATAGGGCACTGGATCGAATTCCCTGTGCTGCACAGTAGATTATCCTTAGTTATTTTATACACAGTATCAATAGTGAATGTCTGTCCATCCCAGTCTCCCAATTCATCCCAGTCCCCTTTCCTCCTTGGCATCCACACGTTTGTTCTCTACGCGAGTGATCAAATCTTTTCTGGAAAGGGCCAGAGAATAAATGTTTCTCACTTGTCACTCTGCTGTTGAAGCCTACACAGTGTATAAATGGGCAATATGTAAATACATGTAAACGAATGGGTGTGATCACATGCCAAAATGTTATTTACAAAAACAGGTGGTAGGCTGTAGTTTTGCCAACACTTGCTCTAAAGCCCAGTTTGAGTTGGTGAATGATTAGAAATAACCTAAATGTCTTCACAAGGGGGCTGGTTAAGTATGGTGTGGTCCAACAATAGGAAAGTGTTAGGGACTGATTTGTGTCCCCTCCCCCACAAAAAGTCATATTGATTCACAATCCAGGGAGAGAGACCTCACTAGAAGCCAACGCTGGCACATTGATCTTGGATTCCAGCCTTTAGAACTGTGAGAAAATAAATGTCTATTGTTTAAGCCACCCAGACTATGCTATTTTGCTATGACAGCCTGAGATAAGACAGAAGTTATATTCTGCAGCTGAGGAAATGAAGGAGAAGTAACAAAGGAAATTTGGTTTTGAAATGAGATCTTCAAATCGTAGTCTCGCTTTTTTTCTTTTCCTTCTAGTTTATTTTTGGCTGCTCTGTGTCTTCGTTGCTTCGTGTAGGCTTTCTCCAGCTGTGCCAGTTGGGGGCTACTCTCCAGCGAGGTGTGCAGGCTTCTCTTTGCGGTGGCTTCTCTCGTTGTGGATCATGGGCTTTAGGGCTCTTGGGCTTCAGCAGCTGTGTCGAACAGGCTTAGTTGTTGCTCCACGGCATGTGGGATCTTCCTGGATCAGGGGTCTAACCTGTGTCCCTTGCGGCGGCAGGCGGATTCTTAATCACTGGATGACCAGGGACGTACCATGGTCTCTTAAGTGAAGAAATGAAGTACGGAGCCACGTGTATGTATGGAATACATATTTAAACAAATAGTGATTCGTCCGTACCATGTAATATTATTCAGTCTTAAAAAGGTATATAAGGCTCTGATACATGCTACGATGGGGATAAACCCTCCACAATAGCACGCTGAATGAAAGAAGCCAGACCCAGAATGCCATGGATTGTCTGATTCTATTTATAGAAAATGTCCAGAATAGGCAAATCCATAGAGACAAAGCAGATTTGCCATTGCCGAGGGCTGAGGGGAGGCAGGGAATGGGATTGACTGCTTTCTGGGGGCGTGATTCCTTTTGGGTGGTAAAAATGCTTTGGAACTGGGTAGGGGTGGCACCCAACTCCAGTACTCTTGCCTGGAAAATCCCGTGGATGGAGGAGTCTGGAAGGCTGTAGTCCATGGGGTCACGAAGAGTCGGACACTTATTAAGTGACTTCACTTTCACTTTTCACTTTCATGCATTGGAGAAGGAAATGGCAACCCACTCCAGTGTTCTTGCCTGAAGAGTCCCAGGGATGGTGGAGCCTGGTGGGCTGCCATCTGTGGGGTTGCACAAAGTCAGACACAACTGAAGTGACTTAGCAGCAGCAGCAGGGGTGGGGTTGCCCAACATTATAAATGTACTGAGTGCCACAGAATTGTACACTTTAGAGTGGTTAATTGGATGTTATGTGAATTCCACCTTTAGTTCAGTTCAGTTGCGTCTGACTGTGATCCCATGGACTGCAGCACACCAGGCTTCCCTGTCCATCACCAACTCCCAGAGCTTACGCAAACTTATGTCCATTGCGTCGGTGATGCCATCCAACCATCTCATCCTCTCTTGTCCCCTTTTCCTCCTGTCTTCAATCTTTCCCACCATCAGGGTCTTTTCCAATGAGTCAGTTCTTCGCATCAGGTGGCCAAAGTATTGGAGTCCATGGGTTGCAAAGAGTCAGATGTGACTTAGCCACTGAGCACACATGCATATATAAAACAGATAACTAAGGGACTCCCGTGGTGGCCTAGTGGTGAAGGATCCAGCTTCCAGTGCAGAGGACCTGGGTTCAGTCTCTGACTGGGGAACTAAGATCTCACATGCCGAGGGTCAACTAAGCCCGTGGGCACCACAATTACTGATACCGTGCGCTGCAACGAAGATGCTGCAGCTAAGGCCTGATGCAGCCAAATAAATAAATAGATAAAAATACATACTAAAAAATAGCTAGCTAGCTGTGAAGAGAAGTGAAAAGCAAAGGAGAAAAGAAAAGATATAAGCCTCTGAATGCGAAGTTCCAAAGAATAGCAAGGAGAGATAAGAAAGCCTTCCTCAGCGATCAATGCAAAGAAATAGAGGAAAACAACAGAATGGGAAAGACTAGAGATCTCTTCAAGAAAATTAGAGATACCAAGGGAACATTTCATGCAAAGATGGGCTCGATAAAGGACAGAAATGGTATGGACCTAACAGAAGCAGAAGATATTAAGAAGAGGTGGCAAGAATACACAGAAGAACTGTACAAAAAAAA
>SJYX01018852.1:200271-240097 GCA_006410675.1 Oreotragus oreotragus | reverse complement strand
GAAGAAAAGTTATGACCAACCTAGATAGCATATTCAAAAGCAGAGACATTACTTTGCCGACTAAGGTCCGTCTAGTCAAGGCTATGGTTTTTCCAGTGGTCATGTATGGATGCGAAAGTCGGACTGTGAAGAAAGCTGAGCGCCAAAGGATTGATGCTTTTGAACTGTGGTGTTGGAGAAGACTGCTGAGAGTCCCTTGGACTGCAAGGAGATCCAACCAGTCCATTCTGAAGGAGATCAGCCTTGGGATTTCTTTGGAGGGAATGATGCTGAAGCTGAAACTCCAGTACTTTGGCCACCTCATGCGAAGAGTTGACTCATTGGAAAAGACTCTGATGCTGGGAGGGATTGGGGGCAGGAGGAGAAGGGTACGACCGGGGATGAGATGGCTGGATGGCATTACCGACTTGATGGACACGAGTTTGGGTGAACTCTGGGAGTTGGTGATGGACAGGGAGGCCTGGCATGCTGCAATTCATGGGGTCGCAAAGAGTTGGACAAGAATGAGCAACTGAACTGAACTGAATAAAGACCTACTGTATAATACAGGGAATGCGACTCTATACTCTGTAAAGACCTACGTGCGAAAAGAATCTAAAAAAAGAGTGGTGTATGCATAACTGATTCAGTTTGCGGTACGGCAGAAAAATTAAAAATATCTTTTAAAAATATAATTTTATTGGCATATAGTTGACTTACAGTATGGTGTCAGTTTCTGCTGTACAGCAGAGTGAATCAGTTACACATATACTACTCTTTTTAGATTCTTTTCCCACGTAGGTCATTACAGAGGATAGAGCAGCATTCCCTGTATTATACGGTAGGTCTTTATTAGCTATTTATTTTTTAGTATTTACTTTTATGTATTTATTTGGCTGCATGAGGCCTTAGCTGCAGCATCTTCACTGCAGCACGTGTTATCAGTAATTGTGGAACCCACGGGCTTGTGGAGTCTTAGATCCACAGTCAGAGATTGAACCCAGGTCCTCTGCACTGGAAGGCGGATTCTTCACCACTGGGCCACCACAGAAGTCCGTTAGTTATCCATTTTATATATGCATGTGTGCTCAGTGGCTAAGTCACATCTTAGCCACGTAGTCACAGTAGCCACCAGACTCCTCTATCCATGGGATTTCCCAGACAAGAATCCTGGGGTGGGTAGCCATCCCACTCTCCAGGGGATCCTCCCAATGCAGGGATCGAACCTGTGTCTCCTGATTTGCAGGCAGATTCTTTACCTTCTGAGCCACCATGGAAGCCCGTCTATTTTATATATAGCAGTGTGTGTATATCAATNTATCCATGGGATTTCCCAGACAAGAATCCTGGGGTGGGTAGCCATCCCACTCTCCAGGGGATCCTCCCAACGCAGGGATCGAACCTGTGTCTCCTGATTTGCAGGCAGATTCTTTACCTTCTGAGCCACCATGGAAGCCCGTCTATTTTATATATAGCAGTGTGTGTATATCAATCCAAATCTCCCAGTTTATCCCTCCCCTCCTTCCACCCCTGTAACCAAAATTTGCTTTCTACATCTGCGACTCTATTTCTGTTTTGTTAATAAGTTCATTTGTACCATTTTTTTTTTTAGATTCCACGTGTAAATGATATCATATGGTATTTATCTTCTCTGGCTTATTTCACTCATTAGGGCGCTCTCCAAGCCCATCAATATTGCTGCAAATGGCATTGTTTGATTCTTTTTTATGGCAGAGTACTATTCCATTGTATATACACACCACAGCTTCTTTCTGCATTCATCTGTCGATGGACACAGGTTGTTTCCACGTCTTGGTTACTGTGAATAGTGTTGCCATGAACACTGGGATGCATGTATCTTTTCAAATTATGAGTACTTCTGAATACATGCCTAGGAGTGGGATTAAAGCAGAAACACTTGGATTTTCCCCAGATGGTATGTGTGTGTGTGTGTGTGTTGTGTTCGGTCATGTCTGACTCTTTGTGACCCCCTGGACTGCAGCCCACCAGGCTCCTCTGTCCATGGGAATTCCCAGGCAAGAATACTGGAGCAGGTTGCGATTTCTTCCTCCAGGGGGTCTTCCCGACCCAGGGATAGAACCTGTGTTTCCTTGGTCTCCTGCATTAACAGGCAGATTCCTTATCATTGTATTACCCGAGAAGCCCCCAAACTCCGGTAGTCAGATGGAATTTACTGGGAATCCTCGAGGAAGGCCATATGGTCAGAGGTTTGGGCCCTAACACTTGGTTTGTTCAGATCATAGTGTCCCTGCTCACTAGCCAAATGACTTAAGCCTTGGCCTCAGTTTCCTTACCTGCTGCATGGTGATAAGGACGGCATCTGCTTCCCAGGGTCGTTGTAAAGCTTTCCATGCAAGGGGCAAGCCCTCAGGCACTACTACCCAGAACTGTCATCTTTTTTAAAAAATTGTGACTATCCTTTCAAGGCCCATTCTAATCATAAATTTAACTCTGGTCTTAGTTATAGATCTTCAAAAAAGCCAAACTCATACAATGGGCAAGACGTGAACGGATAAAGTAGATGTGGCACGTATATTCGGTGGAATACCACTCAGCCCTCAAAAAGAACAGAATTATGCCTTTTGCAGCAACATGGATGCAACCTGAGATTATCATCCTGAGTGGAGTAAGTCAGACATAGAAAGACAAGCATCACATGATGTCACTTACATATGGACTCTAAAAAAACGCTACAAAGGAACTTGTTTACCAGACAGAAATAGGACTCTGCTGGTAGTCCAGTGGTTGGGAATCTGCCTGCCAATGCAGGGGACGTGGGTTCGATCCCTGGCCTGGGAGGATTCCACATGCCCTGGGGCAGCTACTGAAGCCGCGCCCACTGGAGGCCAAGCAACAAGAGAAACCACTGCAACGAGAGGCCCGCGCACCACCACTAGAGAGCAGGCCCCTCCCACGGCGACTAGGAGAAAACCCTCGCTCAGCAACAAAGACCCAGTGCAGCCGAAAGTAAACAAATGTTTAAAACATATTTTAAAAATCAATGACTAGTGTCCTTATTAAAAAAAGAGTTGTGGTGGGGGGAGATTTGGACACAGACAGAGAGAGGAGAAGGCCATGTGAAGATGGAGGCAGAGCTTGGGCTGATGTAGCCACAAGCCAAGGCCTGCCAGGAGCCAACAAATGTTGAAGGAAGAAGGAAGGACTCTTCCTCAGAGTTCTGGGGAGCAGTGTGGGGGCGTCCCCAGTGGCTCAGCAGGTAAAGGGTCCACCTGCAGTGCAGGAGACAAGGGAGACACGAGTTCGATCCCTGGGTGGGGAAGATCCCCTGGAGGAGGAAATGGCAGCCACTCCAGTATTCCTGCCTGGAGAATCCCATGGATGGAGGAGCCAGGCAGGCTACCGTCCATGGGGCTGCAAAGAGTTGCAAATTACCCAGCTTCTGGTAATTTATGGCAGCCGTAGGAAACTAACACAGGCCGGAAACAGTGGGTGGCCGGCGGCAGATATTCAGCTGCCGGTGGGAATGAGAAACACAAGGTTTGGGAAAAGAGCCCAGGTCCAGGGAGGGGTCCTCTCCTTTCTCGGAACAGATCTTGCTGGTGGCCTTAGCTCTAAAAATAAAAGAAAAAAAAAATTAAAACATTTTTTCAATGGAACATCTGGATTTGGAGTTTCTCTTGGGAAATCCAGAGATGCGACTATGCTGGAACTGCACTCCCCGCTATACACAGACACACGTGGCTGAAATGAATGTCTACGGTCTCCTTCATGGAGCGGGGCGTGGGGTCAACTTCTAGTTTGCCGGCGTGCCCCCATCCCCCTCCAGCTAGGCTGGCCAGGTAGGCACCTGAGTTGAGGCCCCACAGCCAAGATAGCCAACTGACTGATATTCAGAGGGGGTCCCTGCAGGAAGGACCCAACTGCAGCCGCTGGTAGAAAGGTGAAGTCGCTCAGTCGTGTCCGACTCTTTGCGACCCCGTGGACTGTAACCTACTAGGCTTCTCCATCCATGGGATTCTCCAGGCAAGAATACTGGAGTGGATAGGAGGGTCAGAAACGTTACATAGTCTGTCCTTAGCATGCTCATTCGCTCAGTAGTGTCCAACTCTTTGCGACATCATGGACTGTAGCCCGCCAGGCTCCTCTGTCCATGGAATTCTCCAGGCACGAATACTGGAGCGAGTGCCACTTCCTCCTCCAGGGGATCTTCCCCACCTAAGGATGAACCCGCCTGCCTTACATCTCCTGCGTTGGCAGGGAGGTTCTTTACCGCTACACTTAGGCTTCTCCTAAGTGTCTTGAATTGCCCTTCCTTGAGAGGTGATGGAGGCAGGGTCCACCCACCATTAAGATCATTCAAAACTTGACCATTGTCCCCTTCACTCCAGGTCCATCCCCTGTCATCTCGCACCTGGGCCAGTACGTCGCCTCCTCTCTGGTATCTCGGCTCCGCCCCTCACGCCACAGTGAGTTCCCGCCACCGGAGGGCGCCTGCGAGCAACTGAGTCATTTAGGTCCATTCTGTTCTGAGCACCCAGCGGCTCCCACCTTACCAAGAGCAAAGCTGTCAGCTACAAATTGGCACTTGCCATCTCCCTCTACAAGGTCTAAGTTATGAGCTGCTGCAGCAGCTCCTTTCAACAGTCCCTGCAGGGAGTTTAGGGTGGAGAGCAGAAATGAGGCACTGTGTGCTCGGGGAAAAACTGGCGAGAGATAGATAGCTCAGATAGTTACGTCTTTTTTTAGGAGCTGATTTTGTGAGTCCAATTCTTGTATCTCCTCATACTTAGAAAAAGCACTACAATATTTCGTGGGGACGACTGTTCCTTGACTTCCCTAGCGAAAAGCTTCACGAGACCAACAGAAACTTCTGGAAAAAAATATGTGCCTGATTGCATGTAGTCCCCCTTCACCAAAATCACGTATATACTGACCTTCCAGTGACAGCACCGGCCCAGGTGCGAGATGACAGAGGATGGACCTGGATAGTAGGGGAAAGTGATTGAGTTTTGAACGACCTTAATGGTGGGTGGACCCTGCCGCCATCACTTCTCAAGGAAGGGCAATTCAAGACACTTAGGAGAAGGCCAGGAGGTGCTAGTGGTAAAGAACCCACCTGACAAGGCAGGAGATACAGGAGACCTCGCCTGCAATGCAGGAGACCCTGGTTCGATTCCTGGGTCGGGAAGATCCCCTGCAGAAGGGATAGGCTATCCACTCCAGTATTCTAGGGCTTCCCTTGTGGCTCAGCTGGTAAAGAATCCACCTGCAATGTGGGAGACTTGGGTTTGATCCCTGGGTTGGGAAGATCCCCTGGAGAAGGAGAAGGCTACCCTCCTCTCCAGTATTCTGCCCTGGAGAATTCCATGGACTGTAGAGTCCATGGGGTGGCACAGAGTCGGACATGACTGAGCGACTTTCACTTTCACTTTCCCCCATAACCTCTTTGGAGCAGATATCTCAGAGGTATCTCATGGGCTGCAGTCCTCATTTTGCCCAAATAAAAGTTAACTCATAATTCTAATGTGAAATTTTTTAAGTCAACAAAACCAAAGTCTTCCTCATGCCTTACAAGGCCCTGCTGTGTCCTCAGGGACCAGAAAAGTGCCTAGCACACAGTAAGTGTTCAATAAATGCTTACTGAATGCACAAATTAATGCAATGGCCAACCTTCGACATCTTCCAATTATTGCAAACCTTCCTTCTCAAGATAAGAAATCATTGTTCAAGGGACTTCCCTGGAGGTCCAAGTAGTTAAGAATCCACTTGCCAATGCAGGGGACACCAGTTTGACCCCTGGTCTGGGAAGATTCCACATCCCACGGGGCAGCTAAGCCTGTGCGCCACAACTACCGAGCCCGCATGCCAGGACTACTGAAGCTGGCATGCCTAGAAACAGTGCTCCAAAAACAAGAGAAGCCCCCACACTGGGACGCCTGAGCACTGCAACTAGGGAAAGCCCAGGCACAGCAGAGAAGAGCCAAAAATAAATACACAAATTATTGTCCCCCGGACTTCCTTGTCTCTATCGGGCCTTTCCCCAGACACTCCTCTCAGGGGTGGGTGGGGCTACCCTTTTTTCTCACTGCAGAAGAAATGAGCCACAAAACTTAAAGAATCCTTCAACTCTTCACGACCCACATGGATGGCAGCCCTCCAGGCTCCTTTGTCCATGGGATTCTCCAGGCAAGAATACTGGGGTGGGTTGCCATTCCCTTCTCCAGGGGATCTTCCCAATTGAGGAATCAAACCCAAGCCTCCTGCATTGCAGGCAAATTCTTTACCATCTGAGCCACCAAGAAGGCCCCCGGTGACCAGCTCAGCTAGAGACATCAAAAGAATTCCCAGGAGAACACAATTCACAGTAAGTCCCTGGCTGTCAGTGGTGGACGCTTCCAATGCAAGGCACGTGAGTTCGATTCCTGATCAAAAAATTAAGATCCTGCACGGCATGACCAAAAAAAAAAAAAGTCATTCAGTACCAGGGATTCAGGGAGAGGGGGGAGTGGGAGGTAGAGGGAGAAATAAGTGAGGGTTTTAGGGTAATGAAATTGTTCTGTACGATGCTGTACTGGCAGATACAGGACACTGTGCATTTGTCAAAACCCACAGAATATACAATACCAAGAGTGAACCCGAATGTGAACCCTGGACTTCAGGTGATAATAGTGTTATCAGTATTGGTTCTTCAGTTGCAATAAAGTTACCACACTAATCCAAGACGTTAATAATAAAGCAAGTGCAGCAGGGAGAGAGGAGATATATGAGAACTGTACTTTCCATTTAATTTTTCTGCAAGCCTAAAACTTTGAAAATTTAAAATTAATTAAGTAAAAATGTCCATTATTTGGTAATCACTTTAAATGGAGTATAACCCATAAAAATATTGAATCACTATATTGTACATCTGAAACTAATATAATAGTGTAAGTCAGCTATACTTCAATAAAGAAAGAAATGAAAGTGAAAGTCACTCAGTTGTGTCTGGCTCTTTGCAACCCAGGAATTCTCCAGGCCAGAATATTAGAGTGGGTAGCCTTTCCCTTCTCCAGGGGATCTTCCCAACCCAGGGATCAAACCCAGGTCTCCCACACTGCAGGTGGATTCTTCACCAATTGAGCTCTCCCAGAATAAAATAAAATCATTGAGAAACTTTAAAAATATCTGATAATGGCATCTGTTTTTGGAGCAAAAAAACAGAAGCTTTGTACTTTGTAAAATAAATTAAAGTAAATTTATTTTTTAAATCTTTTTTAAGTGAGGATCTAAAACACAAATATAGAAAACTCCATAAAGCACGTAGGCTGGATACAATGAATCATGGCAAAGCAGACAACGTTGGATGTGTGTTTTGTGGTTTTATGTAAGTAATACAGTAATGAAGGTGTGATTTACATAACTTGCTAAGAAGGCAGTGTGGTGTGGTCCTTACGAACATGGAGGAGTTCCCTGGTGGAACACTGGACAAGAATTTGTCTGACAATGCAGGGGACAGTGGTTCGATCCGCAGTCCAGGAGGATCGCACACGCTGCAGAGCAACTAAGCCTGTGTACCACTACTGACGGCTGTACTCCTAGACCCTGTGCGCCAGAACAAGAGGAACCATCTCGATAAGAAGCCCTCGAGCCACAAAGAAGAGTAGCCCCTGCTCGCTGCCCCTGCTCGCTGAAAGCCCACGGAAAGCTTAAGACAGCACAGCCAAACATAAATACATAAATAAAATTAAAAGTTTTTTAAAAAGAGCTTAGCAGAGAGCCTGGTGCACTGTGAATGCTAAGTTTATGTTTTTAAGACACGGAAAGTTTTCTCTGCTGTTGACTCCTGTGGGATCCAGAGTTGTTGTGAGATTAACTGGACTAATATAGGAATCTTCTTGGTGGTCCAGTGGTGAGAACTGCATGCTCCCAGTGCAGGGAACCCAAATTCCATTCCTGGTCGGGGAACTAGATCCCACATGCTGCAACTAAAGATCTCACATGCCACAACTAAGGCCCAGAACAGCCAAATGAGTAAAATAAAAATAAATGTTTTTAAAAAGTGGATTAATAGATCCCCATTTTACAGATGGGAAAAATGAGGCCCAAAGATTAAAACACTCCCACTGAGTCAGAAAGTGGTAGGAACCAGAATCTGACCCCAGGGCCTCAGTCGTAACCACCACATAGATGCCTTGTTGACTACCTGTGACATCACTTTGCTGACAAACGTCCACATAGTCAAAGCTATGGTTTTTTCAGTAGTCATGTACCAATGTGAGTGTTGGACTGAACGTCAAAGAAATGATGCTTCTGAATTGTGGTGCTGGAGAAGACTCTTGACAGTTCCTTGGACAGCAGGAGATCAAAGCAGTCAATCCTAAAAGAAATCAACCCTGAATATTCATTGGAAGATCTGATGCTAAAGCTGAAGCTCCAATACTTTGGCCACCTGATGTGAAGATCTGATTCATTAGGAAAGACTCTGATGCTGGGAAAGAATGAGGGCAGGAGGAGAAGGGGACGACAGAGGTTAAGATGGTTGGATGGCATCACCGACTCAATGGACATGAGTCTGAGCAACCTCTGGGAGACAGTGAAGGCCAGGGAAGCCTGTGTGCTGCAGTCCCTGGGGTCACAAAGAGTATAGTTTTTCTTAGCTTTTGTTGTTTTTGGCTGTGCTCGAGAGGTATGTGCAACCTCAGTTTACAGACCAGGGATCAAACCCACGTCCCCCTGCAGTAGGAGCCTGGAATCTTAGTGACTGAACCGCCAGGGAAGTCCCAGTCTTTCTTATCATGGAGTATGAAATCCCCCATGGCCTTGGAGGCTCAGTGATGGAGAAAATCCAAGTAGAAAAATCCCTACATATTGCCAGAGGACGCATCGTTCAGTTGCTAAGTTGTGTCCGACTCTTTGCGACCCCAAGAACTTGTAGCGCGCCAGGTTCCTCTGTCCTCCACGATCTCCCAGAGTTTGCTCAAATTCATGTCCATTGAGTGGGTGATGCTCTCTAACCATCTCATCTTCTATCCCCCTTTCTCTTTCTGCAGGTTCCACAGCAGGTTCCAAAGCTGTGCATTCAGAATAATCTCATCTTTTGAAAAATTAGCACAGTTACCTGTTCTGTATGGAAAAATAACCAGAAGGAAATTCACAAAAAATGTCAGCCTTGTTGGACTTTGGGGTAACTTTTTTTTTTCTTTTCTTATGTAGTTTTTCTCTGAAAAAAATGTTCACAAATTGTCTAGAGTGAGCATGGATTCCTTTGGCATGCAGAAGAAATTGTGAAGAAAATGGAGGAATGTTATGACTGTCAAAGGTGACGGGGTGGCGGGGGAGGGGACTGGAGGACAGGCTTCTGCATTCCCGGGAGGGTTTTCTCACCATCTCAGCGGATGCTCCTTGCTGAGCCTGGCAGGGATGTTGGAAACCACGACCTCATCTTGGACCACGCGAGTGAGAGCTGATCTGTGGAAACAAAAAAACAGCTCTGACCTGAAACTGAGCTAGGACCTCAGGGGTCATGGAAAACAGTCCCGCCCAGCACAGGAATTTCCTTTGTTGGCTGCATTCGGACTTTTTTCTGTGGTTCTCTCTTAAAAGATTTTGAGCGACTTGGTGTAGACACTTGGAGATCTTATTCCATGCCAGTTCAGTTCAGTTCAATCACTCAGTCATGTCCGACTCTTTGCGACCCCATGAATCGCAGCACGCCAGGCCTCCCTGTCCATCACCAACTCCTAGAGTTCACTCGGACTCACGTCCATCGAGTCCGTGATGCCATCCAGCCATCTCATCCTCGGTCGTCCCCTTCTCCTCCCGCCCCTAATCCCTCCCAGCCAGGTGCTTGGCAGATGGTCAGGATGCTTTCCTCCCATCCCTGCAGGTGGGTGCTGTTACTACTCTCATTTCACAGATAGGAAACCAGAGGCACAGTGGGATAAGCCCCGTGTCTCAGCCCCCGAAGATGAGATGTGCAGGTCTGTCTCTTGAGCCCAAAGTCAAGGCTTCTTACTGATGGGTGGCATCTGCTCACTCACTAATTCATTCAATTTTTTATTCAAAGAGCATCCATTGAGCACCCCTTGTATGCCCACCGTTGTCCCAAACAAGACAGACGCAGTTCCTGTCATCACAAACTCAAATATTTTGGGGACCCAGACATGTAAACAGACAAATACAACGTTGGGAATGTTGGACCTGGCTTCTTTCTTCCTTCCTTTTTTATTTTTATTTTTTTGCCACGCTGCTCCAAAAGGGCAGCCCAAGGTCAGCTGTCCCTCTACCGGTGTAAATCTGAAAGACGCAGGAAGGAAGAGATGCCCGAAGCACAGCTCGGAAGGCTGAGGTCAGGGCAGTCCAGCCCTCAACTAATAACCATTTCCTCCGTGGCCTTGAGACCCAGTGGCTTGAATCCTCAGAGCAGGTTCCTGGCGTGGGTTCTCCCCTCCCGCTTTGGGAAGCTTTTCCTAATGGGTTTTTAGCGCAAGCGCAGTGGCTTCTTTTGATGTCTGGCCCCTCCCTCCTCCCGTCTGCCTCGCGCAAGGTGGCATGGTGATCCCAGTGCCCGAGATTCTCATCTTTACCCACCGGCACCCTCTGAGCCCTGGGGTGGCTTTGTCTTAACTGGACCTCATATTGGTCGTAACTCAGCGACCTCTTTAAAGATCTTATCTCAATAAACAAATACGCATTACTATATGTATAATGGGGCTTCTCAGGTGGCGCTAGTAGTAAAGAATCCATCTGCCAATGCAGGAGACTCAAGAGACCTGGGTTCAATCCCTCAGTTGGGAAGATCCCCTGGAGAAGGGGATGGCAACCCACTCCAGTGTTCTTGCCTGAAAAACCCCATGAACAGAGCGACTTGGTGGGCTACCGTTCACGGGGTCACAGAAGAGTCGGACCTGATTGAGCACACACACATACAGGTACAAAATAGATAACTAACAAGGAGCTGCATAGTGTAGCTCAGGGAGCTTTACTCAATACTCCGTAATCACCTATAGGAGAAGAGAATCTAAAAAAGAGTGGATATGTGTGTGTGTGTAACTGGTTTGTTTTGCTGTACAGTAAGAACTAACACAACATTGTAAATCAATTATACTCCAATTAAAAAAAAACAAACCCGTTCTCCAAATACAGTTCCATTCTGAGGTCCTGGGAAACAGGGCTTAAACGCATAAATTTTGTGTGCTTTTAAAAATGCTTGTTTATTTGCTTATTTTTGACCCTGCCTCATAGCATGTGGCCGGGGAAGGCAATGGCACCCCACCCCAGTACTCTTGCCTGGAAAATCCAATGGACAGAGGAGCCTGGTAGGCTGCAGTCCATGGGGTTGCTAAGAGTTGGACACAACTGAGAGACTTCACTTTCACTTTTTACTTTCATGCATTGGAGAAGGAAATGGCAACCCACTCCAGTGTTCTTGCCTGGAGGATCCCAGGGACTGGGGAGCCTGGTAGGCTGCCGTCTATGGGGTCGCACAGAGTCGGACACAACTGAAGCAACTTAGCAGCAGCACAGCATGTGGGATCTTAATCCCTGACCAGTAATTGAACCCACGTCCCCCCCACTGCATTGAAAGCTTGGAGTCTTAACCACTGAACAGCAAGGGAAGTTCCAGCCCATGAATTTTGGTGGGAATTCCCTGGCTTCCCAGTGGTTAGTGCTTTCACTGCTGAAGGTGCAGTTTCAGCATTCAGGACCTCTGGGAGCTAGTGCAGGACACACACCTCAGTGAAACAACCTGTGGGAGAGGGAGCATCAGCCATCGGCCAAAGGCTACTCCCAGAGGCCACTAATTCTCAGATACTTCTCCCCTTCTCCAGAGAAAACCATCTGATAGAGCCATCTGCGTGTTCAGTTCAGTTCAGTCGTGGCCGAGTCTTTGCAACCCCATGGACCGCAGCACACCAGGCTTCCCTGTCCATCACGAACTCCCGGAGTTTATCCAAACTCATGTCCATTGAGTCGGTGATACCATCCAACCATCTCATCCTCTGTTGTCCCCTTCTCCTCCTGCCCTCAATCTTTCCCAGCATCAGGGTCTTTTCAAATGAGTCAGTTCTTCGCATCAGGTGGCTAAAGTATTGGAGTTTCAGCTTCAACATCAGTCCTTCCAATGAACACCCAGGACTGATCTCCTTTAGGATGGACTGGTTGGATCTCCTTGCAGTCCAAGGGACTCTCAAGAGTCTTCTCCAACAGTATCTCAAAGGCAAGTCTACCATACCCCTATTCATCCCTCAGCTTTCAGTGTCACCTCCACAGGAGGCCTTCCTTGATTTCTCCATCCTATTTACATGTGTTCATCACATCAAGGTCAGTTGAACCTCAGAATTGGAGGACTTAATCTTGTGCCAAAATTGTTACTTCAGGGGATTAAAAAGCCCTTCTCTGAGTCTTCGTTTCCTCGACTGTAAAATGGGAAGGGTGTACTAGTGAGAGAATGAAGCCAGGTGAGGTTCATAGCACAGGACTGACCCTGGCCCGGAGCTGCTGGAGTGAGAACCTGCCACCTACTGCAGGGTCTCTCCTCTGCCTCCAGATGGTTATGAGCACAGAGCTGGACTCACATAGGACTGCTCTAAATCTTCCCGTGGGGGAATTCCCTGGTGGTCCAGTGGTTAAGACTCTGTGCTCCCAATACAAGGGGCCAGGGTTCAATTCCTGGTCAGGGAACTAGATCCCACAAGCCACAGCCAAGAGTTCACATACTGAAACTAAGAATTTGCTTGCTGCAACTAAACTCATGCTGCAGGGAAGATCAAAGATCCTGCATGTTGCAAAGAAGACCGGGCACAGCCAAATAAATAAGTAAATATATTTTAAATTTATTTATTTATAATTGAAGAATAATTGCTTTATAGTATTATGTTGGTTTCTGCCAAACATCAACACGAATCAGCCATAGGTATACTTATGTCCCCTCCCTCTGGAACCTCCCTCCCATCACACTTCTCTAGGTTGTTACAGAGCCCTGGTGTGAGTTCCTTGAGTCATACAGCAAATTCCCAATGGCTATCTATTTTACATATGGTAATATATGTTTCCATGTTACTTTCTCCATACATCCCACTGTCTCTTTCCTTCCCCCCATAAATAAATTTTTTTAAGTTGTTTCTTTTTTAAAATAAATCTTCCCATGACTCCCAGCTTTACCACTTACCTGCTGTGTGACCTTGAAAAGATGACTTCACCTCTCTGAGCCTGAGTTTGGTTCACTGGACACTGGCTCTGTTCTAGGACTGAGGACACAGAGGTAGGCAAGGCAGACAAGCATCCCTTCCCACCTGGAGCTGACATCTTTGTGAGATGGGGCTGGGAAGAGACAAACAGATGTGTGATATAATATAACATGTTGAGTGGAGAGATGTACCAAGAAGAAAAAGAAAGCAGGGTCAGAGAAGGACTGTCTTCTCCTGGGTGGTCAGGAAACATGTCTCTAGGGTCTTTATTTTCAATGTAATTTACATTGAGCTTCCCTGGTGGCTCAGAGGTTAAAGCGTCTGCCTCCAATGCGAGAGACCTGGGTTTGATCCCTGGGTCAGGAAGATCCCCTGGAGAAGGAAATGGCAACCCACTCCAGTATTCTTGCCTGGAGAATCCCATGGACGGAGGAGCCTGGTGGGCTACAGTCCACGGGGTCGCAAAGAGTCGGACACAACTGAGCAACTTCACCTAGCAACTAAACCACCACCCACCATATTTTCTAAACATATTTATTTTTATTTGGCTGCACCAGGTCTTAGTTTCGGCACACAAGATCTTCATTATGTCATGTAGGATTTTTCATAGCGGAGCAGACTCTAGTAGCCCGTGGGCTTAGTTGCCCTGTGGCGTGTGGGATCTTAGTTCACTGACCAGGGATTGAACCCACATCCTCTGCATTGTCAGGCAGATTCTTAACCACTGGACCACCAGGGAAGTCTCTCTGGGGTCTTTAATTAGGAGCTGAAAGAGGAAGGAAGGGAAGGATCCCTGTGGTTATCTGGGGGAAGAGCATTCCAAGCAGAGGAGACAGCAGGTGCAAAGGTCCTGGGGCAGAACTATGTGTGGAACAGGGAGGCATGGTCAGAACTGAGTGAGTGAGTGTGGGGGATTAGGAGGCGATGAGGGTAGGGAGGTGGAAAAGCAGGCTGTGTAGGGCCTTTGGGAACGTGGGAGGACTTGGCCTTTAACCCACAGGGAGATGGGAGGGTTCTGAGCAGGAGACGACTGGGATCTGACTCAGTTGCTCAGGCACCCTCTGGCTGCTACAGGAGGGACAGAATGTGGGGGCGTAAGGTATGGTTGCTAAGGTGACTGCATTGGTCCAAGCGAGCCCTGAAGGAGGCTGTTGGAGGATGGGAGCTGAAGAAAAGAGAGAAGTGTTCAGATTTTGGCCAGATCTTGAGGGCAGAGCCCAGGGGAGCTCTGCACTGAGCTATCTGTCGGGGGTGGAGGTATCCCCTGTATCCGATGCATGATCATTACAGATGCTATCAGCCTTGCCCCCCACCCCAGCCAGCCCTCCTGGCTAACAAAAGCATTCGATGACATCATCACAAACTGGTTTCCTTTCCACTAGAACAGGAGCAACGCAGGCCAGAGCATTATCATGCTGTTTAGTTTTGGTGAAACTGGAAACTATAAAGTGACATCTTGTTCCAACCTGCATGTTTCTTTTTTTTTTGGCTGAGCTGGGTTTTTCTTGTAGTGTGCAGGGTTTCGATGCTGCTTGCGGGTTTTCTCTAGTTGTGGGGAGCGGGGGCTAACTCTTTATTGCTTTTTGTGTGAGGGCTTCTCATTGCAGTAGCTTTTCTTGTTGCAGAGCACAGGCTTTTGTAGCTGTTGGCGTGTGGGCTCAGTAGTTACAGTGCATGGGACTTGGTGGCTGCCCAGCATTTATCTTCCCGAACCAGGGATCTAACCTATGTTCCTTACACTGGCTGGCAGATTCTTAACCACTGACCACCATTCTCAACCACTGAACCACCAAGGTAGCCCCCAAACCTGTGTGTTTCTGAGCATTGATGAGTGTGAGCATCTCTTTATAAGCTCATGAATCTTCTGGGCTCCCTTTTAAAAATTTTTTAAATTAATTAATTAATTGGCCATGCTGCTCAACTTGCAGGGTCTCAGTTCCCCAACCTGGGATTGAACCCTGGCCTCCGCAATGAAAGCCCAGATTCCTAACCACTAGGTCACCAAGGAATTCCCTGGGCTTCCTTTAAAACAAAAACAAAAACTTTATTGAGGTGTGACTAACATACAAAAAGCAGTGTCTGTCTAATGGATACAGCATGGTGGGTTTGAGTGGCTGTTCTTTTGTGACTTACCTGTTTCTGCTCTTGACCCATTTTCTATGTTTCAGGTTAGTGTCCTATTCTGGTTGATCTGTAGAAGTTCCTCAAACCTTCGTTGGTTTCAGACCTCACAGATGTTATCCCTCGTTAAATAGGCAACTGGAAGACACCTTTTTAAATATATATATATATATATACTTATTTGTTTATTTATTTGGCTGTGTCTAGTCTTAGTTGCGGTACTTGGGATCCTTTGTTGTGGCATATGGAATCGAGTTCCCTGACCAGGGGTTGAATCCAGGCCCCTTGCATTGAGAGTGCAAAGTCGAAAGCACTGGACCACCAGGGAAGTCCCTGGAAGACACCTTTTTTAGTGAATGTATTTAACTTTTGAAAATTTCGATTGGAGTGTATTTGATTTACAATGTTTCGTTAGCTTCTGCAGGGCAGCAAAATGCATTAGTTACACATATACATATATCCACCCTTTTTTTAGATTCATTCCCCCATATAAGTCATTGTTGTTTAGTCATTAAGCCCTGTCTGGCTCTTTGAGACCCCATGGTTCCTCTGTCCATGGGGTTTCCCAGGCAAGAATACTAGTTGCCATTTCCTTCTCCAGGGGATCTTCCTGACCCAGGGATAGAACCCACGTCTCTCGTATTGCAGGTGGATTCTTTACCACCGAGCCACCAGGGAAGTCCACATAGGTCATTACAGAGCACTAGGTAGGAAGTCGCTTTTGATTAAATGCAGCCTCTGTTCCTACTGCATTTGAGTCTCTCTTAAGTCTGCCCGTTTCTCTCCACCCTGGCTCCTGGCTTTTTCCTTCAGGCCAAACCATCTCCTTCTTGCTACCCCATCCCAAGTCACTCTCCACTCTAGTACCCTGGCAATCTTTCTAAAACAAAGTTTAGAAAGCCTGAATACCTCTCTCTCCTGCTCTAAATCTTCCCCATGGCTCCTTAGTACCCTTGCGATAAAGTCTGGTGGAAGAAGAAAGTGAAAGTGTTAGTCTGACTCTGCAAATCCATTGTAGTCTGCCAGGTTCCTCTGTCCATGGGATTCTCCAGGCAAAGAATACTAGAGTGGGTAGCCATTACCTTGCCCAGGAGACTTTCCCAACCCAGGGATCGAAACATGGTCTCCTGCATTGCAGGCAGATTCTTTACCATTTGAGACGCAAAGTCTGGTTAGATCCCACCAACTTCTCCAGTCTCCTTTCTCTCTAGTTTTCAAATTACAAATGGATGAATCTCTGGGTATTCCCTGATGGTCCAGTGGTTAGGACGTCCTGCTTTCATGACCAAGGGCGCAGGTTCAGTTGCTGGTTGGGAAACTAAGATCTCACAAGGAGGCATAGCCTCCTCCAATCCCCAGAAAAAAGGATGAATCTCAAAGAAAAAAAATCTCTATACTCCAGTCAAATTAATGCCACCCGGTTTCCTGAATATCTCTCCTCTAGGTTCTGTTCACATGGTTCCCACTGCCTGGAAGGCCCTTCACCTGCCTGATTCCAGCCCAGCCTGTAAGTCTCAGCTTAGATGCCCCTTCCTTTGAGAAGCCCTCCAGCTGGATCAGACATTGCCTCCAGGTCCCCCTCAGTGCCTAGGATCCCCCACGACTGCTCTGATTACTGGAGCATCAGTATTCTTGCCTGGAGAATCCCAGGGATGGGGGAGCCTGGTGGGCTGCCGTCAATGGGGTCACACAGAGTCGGACACAACTGAAGTGACTTAGCAGCAGCAGCAGCAGCATCTGTTATCCAGACAATGAGCTGAATAAATAAATAAATAATAAATTTATTATCCAGGCAATAAAACAACCACCCCCCAATTCCCCCTTGCTGGTCTTTCATAGCCAGCCCCATCCCCCAGCCCCAGGCAAATACGGATCTGCTCTCCCACGCTAGAGATCTGTTTTCTGAGAAAGTTATGTAATTGAAATCGTACGATATGTAGCCTTTTGAGTCTGGCCTCTTTAGCTGCAACCTAAAACGTTTTGGGGCATAAAGCTTTGTTCTCTGCATCAATAGTTTGTTCCTTTCTGTTGCTGAGGAATGTTCCATTGTATGAATAGACCCAAGTTTATTTTATATTCACCCACTGAAGGACAATTGAGTGTTTCCAGCAATTGGTGATGATGAATAAAGCTGCTGTAAATAATCACATACGGGTCATTTTTTTTTAACATGAACATAAAATTTCATTTCTAAATACTCAGCAGTGGGATTGCCAGGTTGTATGGTGGTTGTGTGTTTAGTGTTTTAAGAACCACCAAACTGTTTTCCAGAGCGGCTGTACCATTTTGCATTCCCACTATTCCCAGCCAGAGTTCCTGGCCTCCTTCATCAATAGAAATTGACCAGAGGCCAGACAAGAAATTCAGGCAAGGCTCTACTGGGTCCCTGCTGTAGCAGGAGTGGAGGGAGTATAAAAAACCAGTTCTCTTGCTTGCGCCTGGAGTGCGGGGGGAGCTGGTTCCTACATCGGGTGGGGGTGGGAGTGGGTCCAGGGTTCAAGACGGAAGCGTGGCTTAAGTGATCACCCACCTCCTGTGTGGGGTTTTGGTCTTTTTGTATTCTGTTCATAATTCATCCCAAATGTGCATGCACACAGTTATTTTTAATCCCATATAGTTTCTTTGTATTTTGCTGCTGGAGGAGACATTTGTCCAGTTGCAAGCACTGTGGCAAAGGGTCTCAGATACCAGCCTGTCTCACCACCAGCAGCATCTGAGAAGCCCAGTTTTTCTGCATCCTCGCCTGCACCTGGTGTTGTCGGTACTTTTAGTTTGAATGTTAATCACTCAGTCATGTCCAACTCTGTAGCCCGCCAGGCTCCCCTGCCCATGGGATTCTCCAGGCAAGAATACTGGAGGGGGTGGCCCTTCCCTTCTCCAGGGGATCTTCCCAACCCAAGGATGGAACCCGCGTCTCCTGCACTGTGGGCAGATTCTTTACCATCTGAGCCGCCATCCTAATAAACATGAACACGGCTTTTATGGCTGCCGTCATGGGCCCAGGTGAAGAATTTGAACCTGAACATCTGAGCATATACTCAGTGCAAGGTGTAGCCTACTTTTCTTGGCAGAACTGTTTTAAAGAGAAAGGAAGTTGCTGGCCTGAGAAAACTTGGTCTACCTAGAAGCTGAAGTTTTGTTGAAGTCATTGCCAACTGCCCCAAAAATAATTTGTTAAAAACTGTCTTTCCTAACTTGTATCCAAGCCCCACCAGTTGTTTTTTTTTAATTCTTTGAAGGGAATATCTAGAAAATCAAGTAAATATGGGTATATATATATATATATATTTTTTTTTTTTCTCTAATATTTTACTCAAAGTGGGCTTCCCCACCTGCAATGCAGGAGATGCATATTCAGTCTCTGGGTGGGGAAGATCCCCTGGAGAAGGAAATGTCAACCCACTCCAGTATTCTTGCCTGGGAAATCCCATGGACAGAGGAGCTTGGCAGGCTATAGTCCACACAGTAACAGAGAGTGGGACATGACTGAAAGGGATGAGCACAAAGCACAATATTTTACTCAAAGGATGACTTCCTGTGCACCCTGGCATGCATTGCTTTTCTCATTCCAATCTGTTCCATATGCTTCAGGGACGTTGCTTTCATTGTTTCTTTGGTTGAAATTCACGGCTCATTCTTTTTCACAGCTGCATAGTATTCCACTGCACAGAATCGGTGAAGCCAGCCCCACAGAAAGAGTCATGTCCAATCTTGGCTGTTTAGTTGACACTGCTATGAATATCCTCATCATTTTCCATGGAAAGACTAGATTTCTAGAAGCAGGCCTTCTGAGTCCAAGGGTTCAAGGGTTTGTAATTTGGAAACCTCCAGCTGATTTGACCTCCACTTGGCATTTACCTAATGACACCTCTGCCTGTGAGGGACAGGAGAGGTCAGATCTTCCTGAAACAAATCAGAGGGTGTATCTGACTTGCTCTGCACTGCTCCAGGGCTCCCCATGGCCTGCAGGGCTATGCCCAGGCCCCCACTGGGAGGTCCTGCAGGACCCACTTCCACAAATCCACCAGCTTTGAGTCTCACCTTTCCCTCCCTGACCTCCACTTGGGAGACTTCCATTTCTCTCCATCTTTGCTTTGTTGTTGTCATTCTACTTTATTTCTTTAAAAAATTCTAGGGAGTTCCCTGGTGGAGCACCCGGTGGTTAGGACTCTGTGCTCTCACTGCCACGGGCCCAGGTTAGGTCCCTGGTTAGGGAACTAAAATGCCACAAGTCACGCAGTGCGGTAATAAAAAAATTTGTTTCAATTTCATTTATGGATTTATATTTTACTTCTCTCTCTTTTTTCCTTTATTACTTCTCTCCATCTTTTCATTGCTTGTCCCCCTGCCTAGAACTCCCTCCCTGATTCAGCCTGAACTTCAGGTCTCAGCACTGACATTACAGCTTCCCATGCCTGGCATACCGCAGGTGCTCAATAAATGCTGCTGGAGTGAATGAATGAATGAATGAATGAGATGGAAAGGGAAGCGGGGGGCAAGCTTATGGGGCACATAAGGGACTGTAGGCCACAGGGAGAAGCATGGCTCCTTCTCAGGGCAATGGGGAGCCACAACAGGCTTTAGGCTGGGATAGACAACTTGAAAATTTTCTCTTACTTGTAGGGGCCATCTTTTTGTGCCTTGGGACCTTATCAGTGAAAGTATGTATGTGCCTAAAAGAGAACCCCTCATAGGATTCCCCAGGTGGTCACGTGGTTAAGAATCCACCTTCCAACGCAGAGGACGTGGGTTTGATCCCTGGTCAGGAAACTAAGATCTAACATGCCACAGAGCAGCTAAGCCCCTGCACTGCGACTACTGAGCCCGAGTGCCACAACCAGAGAGAAGCCAGGACAGCAAGTATCCTGCACGCCGCACCTAAGACGCCACAGCAGCCAAAAGACAGAACAAAGCAAAAGCAAAAAAATTAGAAAAAGTATTTTAAAAAGAGAGAGAGAGAGAGAGAAACCCTCAGGGAACTTCCCTGGTGGCTCAGTAGCTAAGACTCTGCACTCTTAATCCAGGGGGCACAGGATCATGTTCCAACTAAGACCTAGTGCAGACAAATAAACAAATATTAAAAAACAAAGCAGTCCCCTCAGAAGGTAAAGGAAACCCATTACAAATCCATTATGTAGGATACAATTATCAAAATATTTTTAAAATATTTGTCTATTTATTTGGCTGCACCAGGTCTTATTGGTGGCATATGAGATCTTTGATCTTTGCAGCAGCATGCAAGATCACTAGTTGCGGCATGCAAACCCTTATTTGCAGCATGTGGGATCTAGTTCTCTGACCAGAGATGGAACTGGGGTCCCCTGCACTGGGACCGTGGAGTCTTAGCCATTGGACCGCCAGGGAAGTCCCTTAAAATTTGTTTAACTGTGATGGAATTTGTGCATCTTTGCTTACGCATTAAATAGCAAGAGAGATCCAATGGCAGCTCTGACTATCACTGGAAGCAGGGGCAGGCCTGAGTGATGCATTTTTCCCCTCCAAATTCATGGACCCCCCTGAATTCTATTTGCAGACCTCTTGGATGTCTGGGAGCCCTGGAGGAAAATTCCCAGACATTGGAATGTGACAAGAGCACCAGAAATGAGCAAACTGGATAGAAGTGTCACCGGGAGGGATAAGGACGGGTTACCAGGGACAGTGGATACACGTCCAGACAGACAAGCATCCGGCAGCTTGGCCATCTGTTCAAAGGAAAACAGGAAGCCTGTGGCCTGCTCCTCTGGCCTCTCTGGGCCCAGCCTTTGTCTTTGTGACTTACACTCCCAAAGGCAGTCGTGGACACCCCGAGGCAGCTCCCTGCTTCCTTCCCCCAGTCCGGAAGTGGCAGGAAGAACAATCCAATGAGGCAGCATCTCCCAGGTTCTGTGCTCTCCTGACACCATCTCCTGGGCTCTGAACGTGGGCCCCCAGGATCAGCTCTGAGAGTAACATCCCCATTGCACAGGTAAGGAAGCTGAGGGCCAGACAGCCCCCCATCCCCCACCTCTGCCAATCCAGGTCACTCAGCCTGGCTGTGGCCAAGCTGGGGCCGGAATCCAGGTCTCTTCGGACTCCAAGTATTGCCTGTGATCATTCCTACTTTAAACTCACCACTGCCCGCTGTATAGTCAAGGAACACTGCTCAATGTTATGTGGCAGTCTGGATGGGACAGGGTTTGGGGAAGAATGGATACATGTACATGAATGGCTGAGTCTCTTTGCTGTTCAGCTGAAACTATCACCACATTGTTAATTGGCTATACCCCCATACAAATTTAAAAGTTTTTAAAAAAAAATAAATTCACCATTGACTGTGAGACACCTTTCATTCTTTCATTCATCAAGTGATTCACCAAACTGCCAAAATGCATCTGAAGAATCGAGCTTCCCTGGTGGCTTAGTGGTAAAGAATCTACATGCCAGTGCAGGAGAAAGCAGGAGATGTGGGTCCGATTCCTGGGTTGGAAAGATCCCCTGGAGGAAGAAAAGGCAACCCACTCCAATATTCTTGTCTGAAAAACTCCCATGGGCAGAGGAGCCTGGCAGGCTACAGTCCACAGGTCGAAAAGACTCGGACACAACTGAGCAACTGAGCATGTACGTCTGAAGAACGCTTGGAGCGATTTCCCGAATACGACAGACCCGCCGAAAAGTATGTGATTTGAGGCTGGTGGCTGTTTCTCTTTGCACCTCGGTTTCGTGCCCCTATGGGCTGGTGACCTGGGGTGACGACACCACCTCCTGGGGTGACTCCAGGGCCTATACACAGCAGGTGGTCAGGAGATGCTTGCTGAATGGAAGTTCCCTGTACCCCTCTTTCCCAACCTGCCCTTATCAGCTTATCCCCCAACACTCCTCCCCTTGCGGCAAAAAGGTTCCCTGCCTGTGGGCAGAAGAGTTGGGGGCAGGAGCAAGTGCCCTGGTTGCACCATTCCTGCTGTGGGCACCAGAGGGCAGTGGGCACCCACATTCAGCCTCCCCCATATGCCCCAACGCCCCTCAGTTTGGGAAGTTGAGGAATTGACCAAATTAATCTCAGCTTCCCTGGTGGTCCAGTGGTTAAGGATCTGCCTGCCAATGCAGGGGCTGTGGGTTCAATCCCTGGTCTAGAAAGATTCCTCATGCCACAAGGCAACTAAACCCCAGTAATGGGAAATAGATGGGGAAACAGTGGAAACAGTGTCAGACTTTATTTTGGGGGGCTCCAAAATCACTGCAGATGGTGACTGCAGCCATGAAATTAGAAGACGCTTACTCCTTGGAAGAAAAGTTATGACCAACATACATAGTATATTCAAAAGCAGAGACATTACTTTGCCGACTAAGGACCCGCCTAGTCAAGGCTATGGTTTTTCCTGTGGTCATGTATGGATGTGAGAGTTGGACTGTGAAGAAGGCTGAGCGCCGAAGAATTGATGCTTTTGAACTGTGGTGTTGGAGAAGACTCTTGAGAGTCCCTTGGACTGCAAGGAGATCCAACCAGTCCATTCTGAAGGAGATCAGCCCTGGGATTTCTTTGGAAGGAATGATGCTAAAGCTGAAACTCCAGTACTCTGGCCACCTCATGCGAAAAGTTGACTCATTGGAAAAGACTCTGATGCTGGGAGGGATTGGGGGCAGGAGGAGAAGGGGACGACCGAGGATGAGATGGCTGGATGGCATCACGGACTTGATGGAAGTGAGTCTGAGTGAACTCCGGGAGATGGTGATGGACAGGGAGGCCTGGCGTGCTGCGATTCATGGGGTCGCAAAGAGTCGGACACGACTGAGCGACTGCACTGAGCTGAACTAAACTGAACACGACTACGGAGCCTGTGCTCTAGAGCCCGGGAACTGCAACAAGAGACGCCTCCGCAACAAGAAGGCAGCACACCACAGCTAGAACACCCAGCGCAGCCAAGAACAAATAACTAAGTAAAATTTTAAGATGAAAAAAGGAATTGAACCCCCTGCCATCAGGCTGCTTTCTCCCACCACACTGAAAGAGTAGGCACCAGGCGGCCAGGAGGCATCAAGTCCTCTGGCCACTGGATCCTGTACCACTCCGTCTCATTCATTCTCTTATACAGCACCTACGGCATGTCCAGCCACGAGCTAAGCACTCAGGCCACAGCAGTGAATAAGGCAGAGAAAAGCCTTTGCCTTTACAAAACTGCCACTGAAGTAGGAGAAACAGATACCGTGGAATCGGGCAGTTACAGCTAAGAATGATCAGGGCTGTGAGGGGGAATGCAAGGGGCCAAAAGCGAGGGGGCCCCTGAGGAGGCCCTGACCCAACTTGGGCAGGGGAGGGAGGTAGTCAAGGAGACCTGAAGAATGGTTTGAAGCTCTTTCAGGTAAAGATTAGGGGAAATAGTGTTCCAGGCAGAGGGTACAGCGTGCGCAATGGTCTGGAGGCAGCTGGTTTTGACCCTGACAAAGATAGAAGCAAACGTACAGCGCTACAGTGATTCAAATAGTGAGGTCCTGGAACAGGCACTGAGCAGCAGATCAAGAGAACAGAAGAGAGACAAATATTCCTGGAGCGCTGACTGCACCAGGTGCTGGGGAACTCAGACACGGATTTTGTTGTTCGGTTGCTAAGTTGTGTTTGACTCTTTGCAACCCCACGGACTGCGGCACACCAGGCTCCTCAGTCCTTCACTATCTCCCAGAGTTTGCTCAAACTCAAGTCCATTGAGTCGGTGATGCCATCCAACCATCTCGTCCTCTGTTGTCCCCTTCTCCTCTTGCCCTCAATCTTTCCCAGCATCAGGGTCTTTTCCAATGAGTCGGCTCTTCACATCAGGTGGCCTAAGTATTGGAGCTTCAACTTAAGCATCAGTCCTTCCAATGAATATTTAAGGTTGATTTCCTTTAGGATTGACTGTTTTGATCTCCTTGCTGTCCAAGGGATTCTCGAGAGTCTTCTCCAGCACCACAATTCAAAACCATCACTTCTTTGGTGCTCAACATTCTTTATGGTTCAGCTCTCACATCTGTACATGGCTACTGGGAAAACCACAGTTTTGACTCTACAGACATTTGTTGAAAAGTAATGTGTCTGCTTTAGGCATGGATAATGCAGGACAGGGCTTCCCTGATAGCTCAGTTGGTAAAGAATCTGCCTGTACTGCAGGAAACCCTGGTTCGATTCCTGGGTCAGGAAGATCCACTGGAGAAGGGATAGGCTACCCACTCCAATATTCTTGGGCTTCCCTTGTGTCTCAGCTGGTAAAGAATCTGCCCGCAATGTGGGAAACCTGGGTTCGATCCCTGGGTTGGGAAGATCCCCTGGAGAAGGAAAGGCTACTCACTCCAGTATTCTGGCCTGGAGAATTCCATGGACTGTACAGTTCATGGGGTCACACAGAGTCGGACACGACTGAGCAACTTTCACTTTGCTTCACCTCAGCACAGGACAGTGAAATGCACTGTGATCAAGGCCATCATGGGGAATGCATAGGCAACCGTGGGGGGCAGGGATGTCCTCACTGAGACTCAGCGATGAAGAAGGGATCAAACAGACAAGGTGTGGGTGGAACAGCATCCCAGGTGGAGGGGATAGCATTGGGAAGCAGTGTGAAGAGAGCTGGTCTTCAGTTTCACTCCATCTTTCACATAAACATGCAACTTGCCTGCAGGCCAGTCTGCCCAGAGCCCACCCACTCCTGGGCCATCTCCACAGCCCCTGCCTAACTCAGCCCAGGCATCTCCCACCTGGGCCAGTGCAGTCCCTCCTCCCAGGTCTGCAGGTTGGCACCATCAGACCCCACCATCTGTTCCCCCACATCAGCCAGAGGAGGCTGAAGTCCCCACCAAGCTTGGCCTTAGTCTTTTTTTTTTTTTTAGTTTTGTCTGTGCTGTCTCTGTTGCTGCATGTGGGCTTTCTCTCGTGGCGGTGAGTGGGGGCTACTCTCCAGTTGCGGTGGCTTCACTTGTTGCGGAACACGGGCTCTAGGGCACGCAGGCTTCAGTACATGGGCTCCGGAGCGTGGGCTCATTAGTTGTGGCACATGGATTTGGTTTCTCCACGGCACGTGAGATCTTTCTGAATCAGGGATCCAATCTGTGTCCCTTGCATTGCAAAGAGGATTCTTAACCACTGGAGCACCAGCGAAGCCTGGCCCCTGTTTGAGCAGCTGCCAGGGTCCAGTCCAGCCTGGTGGTACCCTGAAGAGGACCTGCCTTGCCAATCAGATCTGGTTGGCATGGGGGTGGGCAGGTTGCTGGGGCAAGGCCTTTATTGGAGGGATCTGGGGCTTCCCTAATGATTCAGTGGGTAAAGAATCATTTGCGATGTAAGAAGAGACACAGGAGATTCAGGTTCAATCCCTGGGTTAGGGAAGATCCCCTGGACAAGGTAATGGCAACCCATTTCCATTATTCTTGCCTCAAAAATCCCATGGACAGAGGAGCCTGGTGGGCTACAGCTGAAAAGATTGCAAAGAGTTGGACATGCCTGAGCAACTAAACACACAAGTCCAAGATGGTGGACGAGTCAACTTCCACTAGACACTGAGCCTCAGTGCACGCTCACTGTAACACAACAGGAAGCTAAATGACACACCCCAGGTGCCGTGACAGTTCCAAGACTGACCATCAGGGTCAAAAAGTGGGTGGTGGCCCAATTCCTGGAAATTCCCACCTCCTTCCCCCAAGTAGCTAGAATGCTTCTCCTGCTTATTAGCCTATGAAATTACCCACCCCTCTAAAAACTGACAAGCCCATCCCCTGGGCCCGGTCTTGCCTTCTGAGATGGCTCCTACTCTGTGGAGTGTGTTTCTCTCTAAATAAACCCACTTCTTACCCATCACTTTGTCTCTCACTGGATTCTTTCTGCGAGGAGGTAGTGAGAATCTGAAGTTCATTAAGTCCTGAGATCAAGTGTGTGATCTCAGTTAAAAGATCGTGGCTTCCCAATCCGAGTTATGTGGTTTTGCTAAGGCAGGGTTCATAGTCCCACCTGGCCCCTGCGTGGAATCAACTCCTACAAGGGCCTGGAGCTTAGTACTGACCACAGCCCTCACAGAGCAGACAAGGAAACAGAAGCTGAGAGGTTGCAAGATTTATCATGGGTCACACCGCGTGACCTGGATTAGAACCTGACTGGTATTTATCTTAAAAAAAAAAAAATTTATTTATTTATTTGGCTGTGCTGGGTCTCAGCTACAGCACACTGGAGCTTCAGTCCTTGTTGCAGGCTCTTTAGTTGTAGAAAGGTGAAAGTGAAAGTTGCTCAGTTGTGTCGTACTCTTTGTGACCCCCATGGACTATACACAGTTTATGGAGTTCTTCAGGCCAGAATACTGGAGTGGGTAGCCTTTCCCTTCTCCAGGGGATCTTCCCAACCCAGGAATCGAACCCAGGTCTCCCGCATTGCAGGCACATTCTTTACCAGCTGAGCCACAAGGGAACCTTGAGAATATTGGAGTGGATAGCCGTAGAATGCAGGATTTTAGTTGCCTCAGGTGAACTCTCAGTTACGGCATGTGGGACCAGTTCCCTGACCAGGGATTGAATCCAGACCCCCTGCATTGGGAATGTGGTGTCTTAGCCACTGGACCGTCGGGGAAATCCCCCAACTGGTATTTAGGGAAAACTACTTTGGAGTCAGGCTCCCTGGGCCACAGATCTGGAAGGACAGATCTGAAACTGATTCACTGGGCGAAATAGAGCAAGTCATTCTGCCCCGGGCGAAATAGAGCAAGTCACTCTGCCCCTCTGGGTCTCAGTTTCCTCATCTGTACAAGGGGTATGTGACAGCACCCGCTTGTGTGGAGGGAAACAGCACGTACAAAAGCCTGAAAGAGAGCTGCGCCCTAAAGCTTAGAGCCGTGTGGAGAAGGTAGGCAGCCGGAGTGGCGTGATTATGGGAGACGGTGGGAGGAGGGAAGGGCCGGCTGGTGTCGCGATCAGAGCCAGAGCCTTTGTGGCCACAGCGAGGACTTTGGCTTTTACCCTGAATGAAGTGGGAGCCATGAACGAGATTCTAAGCAGAGGAGGGACCTGATTCCAGTGTTCCCAGGCTCCTTCTGACCATGGAGGCGTGAGGGCAGGAGCGGGAGACCAGGTAGGATGAGGCCTGGGCTGGGAAGAGGCAGAGAGGAGTGGAGAAACCTGCCAGTCTTTGCTCACCTTCAAGCTTCCAGCCCAGCAGCTCCCAGCAGCCTGAAGGCAAGGCGGGGACTTGAGTCTGCCACACTGCAGGTTGCGTTGAGGGTGGGGTGAGGCAGGGAGGGATGGGTGGGGTTACACCTGGCGCCTCCCAAGCCAAAGTGGCTGGACAACTGGGGCAGGTGTGTGGGCTGTTGACACATTTGTGCACGCACCACAAGCCAGGCTGTGCCCTCAGGAGCCTGGGGCTACAAGGCAGGGCTACAGTGTTCCCCCACCATCCAGGTCCCCCTCCTGTAGGCTCAGGATCCCACACTGATCCACTGGGCAACTGGGGCAAATCACTGTTTATCTTGTTGTTCAATCACTAAGTTGTGTCCAACTCTGCGACCCCATGGACTGCACCAGGAGAGGCTCCTCTTTCCTCCACGACCTCCTGTAGTTGGCTCAAATTCATGTCCATTGAATCGGTGATGCTATGTAACCATTTCATCCTCTGCCTATTTCTTTGGGCCTCATCTGTAAAAGGGAAGGGGTATTGCCGGCACCCACTCGCAGGAATGGGCTTCCCTGGTAGCTCAGTTGGTAAAGAATTCACCTGCAAGGCAGGAGACCCTGGTACAATCCCTGGGTTGGGAAGATCCACTGGAGAAGGGATAGGCTACCCACTCCAGTTTTCTAGGGCTTCCCTTGTAGCTCAGCTGGTAAAGAGTCCACCTGCAATGTGAGAGACCTGGGTTTGATCCCTGGTTTGGTAAGATCCCTTGGAGAAGGAAAAGGCTACCCACTCCAGTATTCTGGCCTGAAGAATTCCATGGACTGTACAGTCCATGGGGTCACAAAGAGTCGGACACGACTGAGTGACTTTCACTTTCACACACAGGACTGGAAACAGTACGTGCAAAGGCCCCCAGGATACAGCTCATCCCTAGTATGATTCAGTCCCCAATTCTACCTAGGACATTTTACGGCCAGGGCTAGAAGGGCCTTCAGAAGGAGGCACCTGTCCATGCAAAGGCGGAAAGGTGAGCAAGAAGCTGGATATGCAGATGGTAAATGAGGGCAGGAGAATTCCTCTAAGACTGCTGCAGTGGGACCGAGACAGGAACCATTGGGGAGAAATCTGAGACCACATATTGGCCAAGACATCCCACATCCTCCTTTCACTGGAGGCGGCCCCATGGTGCAGCCTCCTCGACTGGCTCTTGCAGATCCCGCCACCACGTCCTGTGTCACATTCCTTAGTCGGCGCCTCGGAACCTGTCTGGACCCCTCTGTCTCTCTTACCACAGACTGTGCTGTGCTAAGTCATTTCAGTCGTGTCCAACTCTTTGCAACGCTATAGACTGCAGCCAGCCAGGCTCCTCTGTCCATGGAATCTCCCAGGCAAGAATACTGGAGTGCGTTGCCACTTTCTACTCCACGGCTCTTCCCCCACCCAGGGATCCCACCCGCAGTCTCTTGCCTCTACTGCACAGGCAGGTGGATTCTTTACCACTTCGCGACCTGGGAAGCCCGTGCCTCAGTTTTGTTCAGTCACTCAATCGTGTCCAACTCTTTGTGACGCCATGGACTGCAGCACACCCCACCTCCCTGCCCCTTACCATCGCCCAGAGTTTGCCCAAGTTCATGTTCATTGCATCGTTTATCCCGTCCCGCCATGTCATCCTCTGACGCCTTCTTCTGTCCTCGATTTTTCCCAGCATCAAGGGCTTTTCCAATGAGTCCTCTGTTCACATCAGATGACCAAAATACTGGAGCTTCAGCTTCAGCATTAGTCTTTCCAGTGAATATTTAGGGTTGATCTCTTAGGATTGACTGCTTTGATCTCCTTGCTGTCCAAGGGGCTTTCAGGAGTCTTCTCCAGCACCGTAGGTCGAAGGCATCAATTCTTTGGCCTTCTGCCTTCTTTACGGTGCCTCAGCTTATTCCTCTGTAAAATGTAAGAAACGATAGGTCTCCCCCGACCCCACTCCCGTTCTTCCTCTAACCACACATGAGAACTACAGGGCTTTGCTTAATAAACGCTGGAGATGATACTTATGGTGCTTATCGTGACTGCTAGCCACAGGGCAGAAAGAGCATCCCCAGGGGAGGGAATCAGAGACCCCCGCCCCAGTCCCTTGTCTTCTCCTCCCCTGCCCACCTCAGAGCCTCAGTTTCCCCAGCTCAGCCCCGAGGGCACGAGGACGGCCCGGGGAAGCCGCGCCCCTCCGGCCGGCAGGGGCAGCACAGAGCGGCCCGGGACACCCGGAAGGGCCCCGCCCCCGGCCCGGCCCCGCCTAGCCCGGGCTGCCCAGAGCCGGGAGGCGCTGCGGCGGCGGCGTTCGCGGCGGGGACGGTGCGCGCGGCAGCAGCGGCGAGGCTGGCGGCTGGACGCGCGGGGCGCCATGGCGGCCGCCGAGCGCCGCGCCTTCGCGCACAAGATCAACAGGTAGAGCGGCCGTCGGGCCCCGTCCCGGGCCGCCCCCACGTGTCCGAGCCCCGCCCCGGGGCGGCCCAGCCCTCCCCCGCCTGGGCGCCCCTCATTCAAGCCCCTTGGGTCTTCGCCAGGTCCGCCTGCTTCCTCCGGCCCGGGGGGCGCAGGCTTGGGGAGGTAGGGAGGGCGGCGGGGGTCGGGACTGGAGGTCGTGTCGGGGCTGCGGGCGCGATGGTGGCGGAGGTCCGCCCTCGGAACCAGTGGGACGCGTGGGGGTGTGTCCGGGGGCCTTCCTGGAGGAGGTGGCTCCCGCGCCGCCTCATCAGCTCCTGGCCGATTCCTGGCCCTCGAACCCCAGGGCGTGGGAGTTGGGGGGCTCTTTCCATCCCGTCTGTGCCTGGTGTGGGGCGGGAATGCACGGCGCCGGAATTTGGGGCCAGGGATGGCGTTCCTGGCGGCCCTTGACCCCCCTCAGGAAGTTTCCCGTGCTCTCCTCCCCGCCGGGGTCCCGTGCCCAGTTGTCTGGGGCGGGTGGGGGCTGGGGAAGGGGACAGCTGTGGATGTCCCCCCGCCCCCAGCCCTGCTTCAGGCTCTCCTAGCACCGCCTGGACGCGCTGGAGATGGATGGGTGATTGAATGGAAGGAGTGGGGGCTGGGGACAGAACCAGCTGGTGGGCAGACGGGGGAGGGGACGGGCGCCAGGCGCTGGGGAATCCGTTTCCGTGGCCACTGGAGAGTGTAAGAGACAGAGATGGCCCGGGGAGGGGGATGTCGGACTCTCTGGGGCCGAAGCGCCTCCCCCCACCACTCTGGTCTAGACACGACTGAGTGACTTTCACTTTCACACACAGGACTGGAAACAGTACGTGCAAAGGCCCCCAGGATACAGCTCATCCCTAGTATGATTCAGTCCCCAATTCTACCTAGGACATTTTACGGCCAGGGCTAGAAGGGCCTTCAGAAGGAGGCACCTGTCCATGCAAAGGCGGAAAGGTGAGCAAGAAGCTGGATATGCAGATGGTAAATGAGGGCAGGAGAATTCCTCTAAGACTGCTGCAGTGGGACCGAGACAGGAACCATTGGGGAGAAATCTGAGACCACATATTGGCCAAGACATCCCACATCCTCCTTTCACTGGAGGCGGCCCCATGGTGCAGCCTCCTCGACTGGCTCTTGCAGATCCCGCCACCACGTCCTGTGTCACATTCCTTAGTCGGCGCCTCGGAACCTGTCTGGACCCCTCTGTCTCTCTTACCACAGACTGTGCTGTGCTAAGTCATTTCAGTCGTGTCCAACTCTTTGCAACGCTATAGACTGCAGCCAGCCAGGCTCCTCTGTCCATGGAATCTCCCAGGCAAGAATACTGGAGTGCGTTGCCACTTTCTACTCCACGGCTCTTCCCCCACCCAGGGATCCCACCCGCAGTCTCTTGCCTCTACTGCACAGGCAGGTGGATTCTTTACCACTTCGCGACCTGGGAAGCCCGTGCCTCAGTTTTGTTCAGTCACTCAATCGTGTCCAACTCTTTGTGACGCCATGGACTGCAGCACACCCCACCTCCCTGCCCCTTACCATCGCCCAGAGTTTGCCCAAGTTCATGTTCATTGCATCGTTTATCCCGTCCCGCCATGTCATCCTCTGACGCCTTCTTCTGTCCTCGATTTTTCCCAGCATCAAGGGCTTTTCCAATGAGTCCTCTGTTCACATCAGATGACCAAAATACTGGAGCTTCAGCTTCAGCATTAGTCTTTCCAGTGAATATTTAGGGTTGATCTCTTAGGATTGACTGCTTTGATCTCCTTGCTGTCCAAGGGGCTTTCAGGAGTCTTCTCCAGCACCGTAGGTCGAAGGCATCAATTCTTTGGCCTTCTGCCTTCTTTACGGTGCCTCAGCTTATTCCTCTGTAAAATGTAAGAAACGATAGGTCTCCCCCGACCCCACTCCCGTTCTTCCTCTAACCACACATGAGAACTACAGGGCTTTGCTTAATAAACGCTGGAGATGATACTTATGGTGCTTATCGTGACTGCTAGCCACAGGGCAGAAAGAGCATCCCCAGGGGAGGGAATCAGAGACCCCCGCCCCAGTCCCTTGTCTTCTCCTCCCCTGCCCACCTCAGAGCCTCAGTTTCCCCAGCTCAGCCCCGAGGGCACGAGGACGGCCCGGGGAAGCCGCGCCCCTCCGGCCGGCAGGGGCAGCACAGAGCGGCCCGGGACACCCGGAAGGGCCCCGCCCCCGGCCCGGCCCCGCCTAGCCCGGGCTGCCCAGAGCCGGGAGGCGCTGCGGCGGCGGCGTTCGCGGCGGGGACGGTGCGCGCGGCAGCAGCGGCGAGGCTGGCGGCTGGACGCGCGGGGCGCCATGGCGGCCGCCGAGCGCCGCGCCTTCGCGCACAAGATCAACAGGTAGAGCGGCCGTCGGGCCCCGTCCCGGGCCGCCCCCACGTGTCCGAGCCCCGCCCCGGGGCGGCCCAGCCCTCCCCCGCCTGGGCGCCCCTCATTCAAGCCCCTTGGGTCTTCGCCAGGTCCGCCCGCTTCCTCCGGCCCGGGGGGCGCAGGCTTGGGGAGGTAGGGAGGGCGGCGGGGGTCGGGACTGGAGGTCGTGTCGGGGCTGCGGGCGCGATGGTGGCGGAGGTCCGCCCTCGGAACCAGTGGGACGCGTGGGGGTGTGTCCGGGGGCCTTCCTGGAGGAGGTGGCTCCCGCGCCGCCTCATCAGCTCCTGGCCGATTCCTGGCCCTCGAACCCCAGGGCGTGGGAGTTGGGGGGCTCTTTCCATCCCGTCTGTGCCTGGTGTGGGGCGGGAATGCACGGCGCCGGAATTTGGGGCCAGGGATGGCGTTCCTGGCGGCCCTTGACCCCCCTCAGGAAGTTTCCCGTGCTCTCCTCCCCGCCGGGGTCCCGTGCCCAGTTGTCTGGGGCGGGTGGGGGCTGGGGAAGGGGACAGCTGTGGATGTCCCCCCGCCCCCAGCCCTGCTTCAGGCTCTCCTAGCACCGCCTGGACGCGCTGGAGATGGATGGGTGATTGAATGGAAGGAGTGGGGGCTGGGGACAGAACCAGCTGGTGGGCAGACGGGGGAGGGGACGGGCGCCAGGCGCTGGGGAATCCGTTTCCGTGGCCACTGGAGAGTGTAAGAGACAGAGATGGCCCGGGGAGGGGGATGTCGGACTCTCTGGGGCCGAAGCGCCTCCCCCCACCACTCTGGTCTGTACCTCCAGTAGAGCATTCAGAATCTGCTGGGGCCAGGGAAGCGGTTCTCTTGTATTAGGGGGTGGGCCGGGACACCCTGTGTGTCCAGCACTGCCCTGATGGAGACTCCTGATGCCCCCACCCTTGGGGGCAGATACAATGGGGCAGACAGAGGAGAAGCGGGATAAAGTAGATTACATGTTAGTGGTAAGCAGTGTGGGGACATACCAGGCAGAGATGGGAGGTGATGAGTGTGAGCACTACTTTAGACCTGGGAATCAGGATCGGGAAGGCCTGGAGAAGATGACATGTAAACAAAGATCTGAAGGAGATGAGGGAGGGATCCATGCCCAGATGTGGGGGGAAGGGCATGTGCAAAGGCCCAGGGGCAGGAGCAGGCGGGGTGTGTTTATAGATATCTGAGGCCAGCCAGGCTTCCTTGGTGCCTCAGATGGTAAAGGATCCACATGCAATGTGGGAGACCTCGGTTTGATCCCTGGGTTGGGCAGATTCTCTGGAGGAGGGTATGGCAACCCACTCCAGTCTTCTTGCCTGGAGAATCTCCATGGACAGAGGACCCTGGTGGGCTATAGTCTGTAGGGTCGCAAAGGGTCAGACACAACTGAGCGACTAAGCACATAGCAGGCTGGAGCAGAGTGAGAAAGGGGCTGTGGGAACGGGTTGCACAGGGCTTGTGGGTTGTGGGGAGGAGTTCACCTCTTACCCTGGGTGAGGTGGGAGCCATGAAGAGTTCAGAACAGAGGAGGGACGCTGTGACCTGGTGTCTGGGCGCTTATCAGTTGGGCAGTTTTTACGTTCTGCTATCTCTGTGTCTGAATTGTCCCTCTGTCTTGGACCTTCGGTGTTTCTGAGCCTGGGGAGGCTATTACTGTTTCTTTGCCACTCAAGTCCCTGTGTCCTTGCGTCCTGGCTTCCACTCAAGTGAGAAGCAGAGGCCCTGGGTTTTGCCCTGGGAGATGGACACTGTAGAGCTCAGGGTAAGAAAAGCAGAAAAAGGTCTTGGGGCTGCCATGTTGTTAGTTGTTAAGTGGTGTCTAACTCTTTTGCCACCCCATGGACTGTAGCCCGCCAGGCTTCTCTTTCTATGGGATTTCCCAGGCAAGAATACTGGGGTGGGTTGCCATTTCCTTCTCTGGGGGATCTTCCCAACCCAGGGATCAAACCTGTGTCTTCCGGATGGCAGGTGGATTCTTTACCCATGAGTCAGATTCTACCCACCACCGGGGAAGCCCTGGGGCCCTGGAACCACAAACAGATGGCGTAAGTCTTCCCGCCACCCTCTGACAGGGTCTGCAGAGCAGTCTAGTGCGCACCCAGGTGTCTACATGCTGAGACCTAGGCCTGTGTTCATCTCCTTGTTCGCTGAAATCATTCCTTCCACAAATGCCACATTAACCTGCACGTTAGACTGTCCCCCAGGTTCCTAATGAACAGGCTCATTTAAAACAAAGATTTGTAGGGACAACTTAAAAATACAAACTCATATAGCTAACGGTTAGGACTCCAGGCTTCCACTGCAGGGGGCATGGGTTCGATCCCTGGTCTGGAACTAAGATCCTGCAAGCCATGTATCCAGAAAAAAAAAGTGATGGTCATTGTCACCATTCCAGGTTGGATTTTATTTTAAAGAATACAAGTGAAAAAAAAAAAAAAGAACATTGCATTGCATACAGTAACATTTGTCCATATTGTTTTGTGCTCAGTTATGTCCGACTCTTTGCAACCCTATGGACTTCAGCCCACCAGGCTCCTTTGTCTGTGGGATTCTCCAGGCAAGAATACTGGAATGGGTTGCCATTTTCTTCTACAGGGGTTCTTCCCGATCCAGGGATCGAATCCACATCTCTTGCATCTCCTGCATCGAATTGTCTCCTGCATTGCAGAAGGATTTACCATTTGAGCCACCATGATGGATGATATGCGTTCAGAAAAATGCCAAGTTTAAAAGAGTAATTATGAAACAAATTCCAGGACTTTCCTGCTGGCCTACTGGTTAAAACTCTGTGCTTCCAATGCAGGAGGTATGGGTTCCATCCCTGGTCAGGGAACTAAGATCCCACATGCCTTGCAGTGTGGCCAAAAAATTGAAAAAAAAAGAAACAAATGCCATGGAAAAAGTCACTTGGGTCAAAACAGGGGCTGTCTCTACCTTCCTGAGCCTTCCCACTCGAGCCACCCTCCCAGGTGATCTGCACCTGGTTCTGCTCCTTAGGGAACTACCATGCTGATGGCTGCTACTATCATTTCCCCACTTGCATTATAATTTCTTCATTTACTTTGGCTCCCTGTCTGCTCTGAGTTGGTTTTGCCTGTTTAGAACATCCCATAAATGGAACCGCATGGAATGTCGAGTCCTCTGTGGCAGCGAGATGTCAGGAGAAGGGCTCATCTGTGTTGCTACTTATAGTCAGACGCATCCCTTTTCATCTTTGCATACTATTCCTCTGCTTGTGTATGCTCCATCTTCAGTCAAGGAACTTGTGGGTTGTTTCCCTTTGAGGTTGTCATGATCAGAGCGACCATGAACAGTCTTGTTTCCTCCTGAGTATCTTCACCTCAAAGTGGAATTGCTGGATTGGCATGTTTGCAACTTTGCTTGTTCATTTACAGATGGTTTTCCAAAGGGATTCCCCCAGCAGCAGATGAGAATTCCTAATCCTTGGGGGCATTCATATTATTTGCCTTTAAATTTTGCCAGCACTCATATTATTTGCCTTGCCAGCACTCACTGTTCGCCTTTAAGTTTTTCTGCCAGTCCAGGAGGTGTGTGTATATAGGGTGGGATATGACGAGGAATCTCTTTATGGTTTTATTTTTTCGAATTTTATTTTTGGCTGCTCCGCGTGGCTTGTGGGATCTTAGTTCCCCGACCAGGGCTTGAACTCATGCCTCCTGCAGTGTAAGCGCAGAGTCCTAACCACTGAACCACCAGGGAATTCCCTCTTTATATGCGTGTGTGTGTTTTAAAGGTTTTTCAAGTGTATTTACCTATATGTATTTTGGGCTGTGCCGGGCTCTTTGTTGCTGCTTGAGGACTGTTCTCTAGTGGTGGCGAGTAGGGGCTGCTCCCTGGTTGCGGCGCTCTGGCCTCTCATTGCAGTGGCTTCTCTTGCAGAGCACAGGCTCAGTAGTTGTGGCACACGGGCTTAGCCGCTCCGCTGCCTGTAAGATCTTCCCCAATCAGGGGTTAAACCTGTATCTCCTGCACTGGCAGGAGGATTTTTTTTTTAACCACTGAGCCACCAAGAGAGCCCTATTGCTTTGTGTTTATTCACTTTCTTCCCTCACTTTTTGCAGACTTATGTCAAATTCCAAGGCCTATGTCCTTCTTATTTCTGGTTTTATCATCCTCCTTCCCTGTAGGGGTAGACCTCTGTTAATCTGACCAGCCCTAGGGGGAGGTCCAGAGTCTCACATGAATTCCTAGTGTTGCCACTGCTTCCTCTTTCCCCTCAGGCACCTCTTTAGAATCACATCAGGTTGTCAGGTTTTCACCTTAGAAAGATTGATGTCCTCAATCGAATTCTGAGACCCGTTCCTGAGAAAACCCACTAAATTCAGCTCAACATTTTGCCTGCCTTTTTGTAATGTGGTCCACAGGGACATCTGAAGCACATCTGATGTGGGAGTGAGACAGAGGAGTGGGTAATGACTCCAGGTGAGGGTCCTGAGCATCCACAAGGGCGGGGCTGTGCTTAGTGAGACGCAGAGGATGGTGGGAAGGCAGGTTATCTGTGTGTGTGTAGGTTGCTAAGTTGTGTCTGACTCTTTGCAACTCCATGAACTGTAGCCCGCCAGGTTCCTCTGTCCATGGAATTCTGCAGGCAAGAGTATTGGAGTAGGTTGCCATTCCCTTCTCCAGATTCTCTGTATGGGCCCGGTTCATCTGTGTAGCATAGATTTGAAGGTTTGTTGGTGTTCAGATGGTGCTGAAGGCCGAGACTGGATGGGACCGCTCTGGAGGCAGGTAAAGGGCAGGTGTTTCGCCGTCTCTGTTCTTGGCTCTGCTCCCTGTCACGGGCGCCATGGCATGCCTAACGCTGAAGGACTTTGACCCCCAGCTGACCAGGGTTCCATTCTGGGCACTGCTGTGTGACCCCGCGTGCCTCACGACCCCTCTCTGAGCCCCACTCACCTTTGGTTTACAAAAGCAGGGTCAGAAATTCCAGTTTCCCAGGATGCTCTTTGAGGCAGTGTGGTGACAGCAACTCTTAATTAAGCACTTACTGTGTGTCAGGCCCTATACTCAGAACAGCTCGATAAGCGGTGGGTACCAGGGTGGCACAGTGGTAAAGAACCCGCCTGCCAACGCAGGAGATGCGAGACACATGGGTTCTGTCCCTGGGTCGGGAAGATCCCCTGGAGAAGGAAATGGCAACCCACTCCAGTATTCTTGCCTGGGAAATCCCACGGATTAAAGGAGCCTGGTGGGCTGTAGTCCATGGGGTGGAAAAAGAGATGGACACGACTTAGCGACCAAACAGCAACAAATACCACTAAGCCCAGAGGCCTGGAGAAGAGGTGTCCTTCACCCATGCTCGCCCAGCTCCAAGTGCAGAGCTCTGTGACTCAGTAAACTAGTTCCTGTGGCCATGCCATGGTGGACTCAGTGGTTTCCCACCCTGGGGCACTCACTCCAAGGCCAGTGACCAAGTGAAGCTGGACGTTCAACCCCCGCTCCCCTCCCTGCTTTGCAGCAGCAGCTGCAGAACAGCTGGGCCCAGGGCATAGACAGGTTCCCTGTTCCAGCATCTTTTGTAAATCACCCCAATCCTCTGTACCCAGGCTTCCAGAGGAAGCGGCCGGGACTTGGGGAATTTGAGGACAAGAATCTGGTGGCTCTGAGGGTAAAGAACCTGCTTGCAGTGCAGGAGACCTGAGTTCCATCCCTGGGTCGGGAAGATGCCCTGGAGAAGGAAATGGCAACCCACTCCAGTGTTCTCTCCTGGAGAATTCCATGGACAGAGCCGCCTGGCAGGCTACAATCCATGGGGTCACAAAGAGTTGGACATGACTGAGCGACTTTCACTTCCCCTGATTTTTAATATCCTTTGATATTCCTGCAAGCTAGTCTTCCCTCTTCGCCTCCCCCCCCACCCCCATCCAATAGAAATAGTTGACACAGAAAATAAATAGAGTCCAGGGTCAGAGAAAGAAGGAGGCTGGCGTCTCACATCGGAGAGCCCATGTTGAATCAGGGTCATGTTCGAGTTCTGTTTGACCCACACAGATTTGAATTCAGAGGCCTCCAGATTCTGCTGAAGCTCCCAACTGACCCCACCCCCACCCCACACCTGTCTTACCTGGGCCCACCCTGCACATCTATCTCATTGGTGACACGTGGGCCACATTTGCAATCCTTAGCACTTTTAATTTCTTTTTGTTTCAGTAGTTTTAAAAAAAATTTATTATTTATTTCTTTGGCTGCACCGGGTCTTACTTGTGGCACTCAGGATTTTTAGTTGCGGCATGTGGGATCTTAGTTCCCCAACCAGGGATTGAACCTGGATTGGGAATGTGGAATCTTAACCACTGGACCCCCAGGCAGTCCCAGGCATAACTTTTTGTTAAGCAGATTTCCAAACAATGAGAAAAGAGAGAAGCAGGAGTGACTGAGGCCTGAATGTCCCACAGTTGCTTTCTTGATTTTAAGAGACGCTGAGGCCCAGAAAGATTGTCCCACCTGCCCAAATCCACACAGCTAAAAGATAAGGGACTTCCCTCAACTTATGGTAGATTTAGGCAAGTTGGACTGAGAGGGAGATAAGAAAAGATTCACTCATTCCATCAGAAAAAAAACCAAAAAACATTGATGGGAATTCCCTGGCATTCCAGTGGTTAAGACTTGGCACTTTCACTATCAAGAGCTTGGGTTTGGGGAGGAACTAAGATCCTGCAAGCAGTATGGCATGGCCAAAGAAAATAATTTATTGAGCATCTACTGTGTGGGGTCCAGTGCCGGGGCCTTCATGGGGACAGCACAGTCCTAGTCTTGTTTGTACAGAGCCCTCGGGGAGCAAGAGTCTCCAGGCCCAGAGCACAGAGTCCAGCCTCAGAGCCTTGGCACTCACTGTTCCCTCTGCCTGGCACACATTCCCCCAGATAACTGCATGGCTGTCCCTTCCTACAGGCTCAGCTGAAGGAATTGAGAGTTTGGGGAACGCCTGCCCCTGTTGGGTCTGTTCCCAATTCCTTCTCCTCCTTCCCTCCTCCTCCTCCCATGCTGGCTCTCTCCCCTGTGGGTCTTGCCCCCTGACCCTCAGTCTCTGCTGTGACTCTGAAGGCCAGCATGGATGCAGACAGCCCAGGAAGGTCACTGCACTGTTCTTGGTGGCTGGGTTGTGCTCCCAGAGTCATGCTGGCCTCTTACACACCGTCGCCTCAGTCTTAGACCCCTCATAGGGTGTGTGTATGAACACCAGGCCCCCTGCTCAGCTCCACTGCTCTGTGAGGGCAGGGCTGCTCCAGATGGGTAAACTGAGGCCCAGGGGCAGGAGTGACTCGTCTAGCAAGGGTGGAACGGGGCTCACCTTCTTGATAAGGGGTTGGGGTGGGCAGAGATCCCCTAGATGAGGACGTGGAGGCCTTTCTGCAGATCTGGGAGCCTGTCCTGATGGGAAGAAGAAAGAGTGGGATCAGTGACCCCCAGGTGCTGCCCAGCCGCAGTCCCCTGCCCCCTTACCTGTGCTTGGGAGAGAAAAGGGGGTGATACGACTGCCACAGCCTTGGGGGCACCCATGCTGAGATCTGTGCATCCTGGATCCTGGGTTCTCTTGGCCTGTGGCTGGATTTTTTTTTTCTTTCCACAGCCTGGATTTTCCTCTCCTAGCATGAATCTGTGGGCCCCAAAGCCCC
>SJYX01018852.1:178402-194239 GCA_006410675.1 Oreotragus oreotragus | reverse complement strand
GGGGCGGGGGGGGCGGGTGTGTGTGCACGGCCTGCCTGAGGCTTCAACTCTTAATCCTCTGTGATGGGCAATGACCTGAACAGCCTCCAGCCCCAAGGGAAATATATCAGCCCTGTAACTGAAAAGTTAAGAATCATAATTATCAGCATTTATGAAGTGCTTTTTTTTTTTTAAGTTACCCAGTCATGTGCAACTCTTTGTGACCCCACGACTATAGCCTGCCAGGCTCCTCTGTCCATGGAATTCTTCAGGGAAGATACTGGAGTGGGTAGCCATTCCCTTCTCCAGGGGATCTTCCCAACCCAGGGATCGAACCCAGGTCTCCCGCATTGCAGGCAGATTCTTGCCATCTGAGTCACCAGGGAAGCCTTATTAAGTGCTTGGTGTACACTAAATGTTTTATACTTGTCCTCTTTCATCTGGTGAAGCAGGGCAACAGCACCCATTTTGCAGATAGAGAAATTGAGGGGGCTGTTCCCTGGTGGTCTAGTGGTTAGGATTCGACTAACCATAGCTATCACTGCTGTGGCCCAGTTTTAGAACCTGGTTGCAAGGAACTGAGATCCCGCAGGCTGCCCAGTGCCGCCAAAATTTAAAGAAAAAAGAAACCAAGGCATGCCTGGCTTAGTAGAGGGCTTTCATTGGCCTTTTGAGTTTTGAACCTGTATTTTGTCAACCAATATTTATTGAGTGCCTACTTTTACCAAGAATCATATAATTACTGTTATTGTTTCCATTGTTAGCTGTTTATGAATGTAGTTGGGGAAACTGAGGCCCTTAGCTGCTGGGGTTAGAGACCCAGGGTCACAGAGCTGAGCTGGGATTTAAAGTAGAGTAATCTGCTTCTGGGGGCTTCCCCGGTGGCTCAGCAGTAAATAACCTGCTTGCCAATTCAGGAGTGTGGGTTCAATCCCTGGGTCTCGAAGGTGCCCTAAAGGAGGAAATGGCAACCCACTCCAGTGTTTTTGCCTGGGAAATTCCATAAACAGAGGAGCCTGGCGGACTCGAGTCCATGGGGTCACAAAAGAGTTGGATACAACTGAGCAACTCAACACCAACAAATCTGCTTCTGACCAGAGCTGAGTCTAGAAGGTCTGGCAGATCCTGGGCTAGTAACAGCCCCAGTGAGAAGAACTCTCTCTCCCCTGGCAACAGTGAGCAAAGTCCTCAAAGGCTCTCATTGGCCCAGCCCAGGCAAGGGCCTGGGCTGACTTTGTTGTGTTCTGATTGACCAGGCAAGGGCCATGTGATGCCCAGACTGGGAAATAGTCTTCCCAACCATAGTAAAGGGTGACACCCATTTTGCAGATCAAGAAACAGGCATGGCAAGCTTAGTAGAGGTCTTTCACTGGCCGGCTGAGTCTTTTTCAACTGATATTTTTTTGAGTGTCTACTTTTACCAATAATAATCATATCTCCAGACAGAAGTTTCTAGAAAGAAGGTCAGCAAAGCTCTCAGGTGACCCTTGTCATGGTGACCTCAGCCCCTGGTCCTGAGCATGCCCATTCTCTCTTGGCAGGATGACCCCCGACACTCCTCAGGCTCCCTGGACGACACCCCACGAAGCAGCGGTGCCTCTGGCATCTTCGACCTGAGGAACTTGGCGGCGGATTCTTTGCTACCCTCACTCCTGGAGCGCGTGGCCCCAGAGGACGTGGACCGGCGTAATGAGGCACTGCGACGGCAGCACCGGCCCCGCGCCCTGCTCGCGCTCTACCCCGCACCTGATGAGGTGGGTGCCCGCTCAACTGCACAGCCCCTGAGATCAGTGCACAGCCCCTGAGATCACTGCACAGCCAGTTGACGTGTACCCCTGTGTATGATCCCAGTGAGATTTCCTGGGTGCCTAATGTATACCCTGCATTTTAATTCAGTAGCTCTTATTGGATTCTCCTATATTGTATACCCCTGTATTTATCCAGCCGGCATTTATTGGGAACTTACTATATGCTGCTGAATTTACTCAACCAATATTTATTGTATGCCTACTGTATAGTCTTTAAACAAACGGCATTCATTAAGCTCCTGTTATATATGCCTGTGTTTATCCACCTAGTGTTTATTGGGCACTCACTGTGGTGTTCAGCCCCTAAGTCGTGTCCAGCTCTTTGCGATCCCATAACTATAGTTCACCAGGCTTCCCTGTCCTTCATTATCTTTTGGAATTTGCTCAAACTCATGTCTATTGAGTTAGTGATACCATCCAACCACCCCATCCTCTGTAGCTCCCTTCTCCTCCTGCCCTCAGTCTTTCCCAGCATCAGTGTCTTTTCCAATGAGTCAGCTCTATTAATGACTATTATATATTGTATATCCCTTTATCTACCCAGCATTTATTGGGCTCTTACGGTATACTCATTTATTCAGTCAGTGTTCACTGTATGTATACTGTATAGTTTTCTGTTTAATCAAACAGCATTTGAGCAACTAATAGTTATTGAGCATCTGTATATATCCAACTAACTTTTATTAAGCACCTAGTATATACACCTGTGTTTTGATTCAGCCATTTACTGAGTGCTTGCTGTATAGCCCTATAATTATTTAACCAGTTCTTACTGGGTGTCTAGTATGTATGTCTGCTACTGCTGCTGCTAAGTCGCTTCAGTCTTGTCCGACTCTGTGCGACCCCATAGATGGCAGCCCAACAGGCTCCCCTGTCCCTGGGATTCTCCAGGCAAGAACACTGGAGTGGGTTGCCATTTCCTTCTCCAATGCATGAAAGTGAAAAGTGAAAGTGAAGTCGCTCAGTCATGTCCAACTCCCAGCGACCCCATGGACTGCAGCCCACCAGGCTCCTCCATCCATGGGATTTTCCAGGCAAGAGTACTGGAGTGGGGTGCCATCGCCTTCTCCGATGTATGTCTAGCCAGCGTTAATTAGATACTTTCTGTATACATCTGTGTTTGTTCAACCACATTATAATAGGTACCTACTACATGCTTCTGTATTTATCCATTCAGGATGTGTGAGTGCCTGTTATGTAGCAGCCACGGGGATACAGCCGTAAACAAGATAGACCCAGTCCCTGCCCTCTGAGTTCAGTCTGGTGGAGAAGAGACCTCCCTACAGGAAATGACAGCCCAGAGTAGTGCCATGATGAGCCGTGTGTCATTGTCCCTCAGGGCTTCCCAGGCGACATTAGTGATACAGAACCTACCTGCCAATGCAGGAGATACTAAGAGATGCCATCGATCTCTGGTCAGGAAGACCTCTCCCCTTGCACCCCCTGGAGGAGGGCATGGCAACCCACTCCAGTGTTCTTGCCTGGAGAATCCTAGGGACAGGGGAGCCTGGAGGGCTACGGTCCATAGTGTTGCAACGAGTCGGACACAACTGAAGCGACTTAGCATACACGCACGCACGTTGTCCCGCTCACAGCCCTCCATGTCCCAGCCATGGGGCCCCCTGGATCTAACTGAAGCGACTTAGCACACACGCACGCACATTGTCCCGCTCACAGCCCTCAATGTACAAGCCATGGGGCCCCCTGGATCTAACTGAAGCGACTTAGCACACACGCATGCACGTTGTCCCGCTCACAGCCCTTCATGTCCCAGCCATGGGGCCCCCTGGGTGTAACTGAAGTGACTTAGCACACACGCACGCACACTGTCCCGCTCACAGCCCTCCGTGTCCCAGCCATGGGGCCCCTTGAATCTAACTGAAGTGACTTAGCACACACGCACGCACGTTGTCCCGCTCACAGCCCTCCATGTCCCAGCCGTGGGGCCCCCTGCATCTCACTGAAGCGATTTAGCACACACGCACGCACGTTGTCCCGCTCACAGCCCTCCGTGTCCCAGCCATGGGGCCCCCTGCATCAGGGCCTGGTGAGGACCTGGAGTGTCAGATACCTCCAGGTGGAGGAAGGCTTCCTGGAGGAAGTGCCAGCTAAACTGTGACCTGCTGATGAGCAGGTATTGGCCAGGCCAGGAGGAAGGGAGAAGGAGGGCATTCCAGGCTGGGGGAACAGCATGTGCAAAGGCTCAGAGGCCAGGGACTGAAAGCTTAATCAGGCTGAGGGTAGAGCTGGTCTCAGGCCACACGTTCCAACGCCTCCCTGGAGGACGTGTCCTAGCTGCCCCTTCGGCTCTTGGCAGGATGAGGCCGTGGAACGCTGCAGCCGCCCAGAGCCACCGCGAGAGCACTTCGGACGGAGGATCCTGGTCAAGTGTCTGTCGCTTAAGTGAGTGTGCTGATCCGCCCTCCCTTCAGGCACGCCAGGGGGGACCATGCGGGTTACGGTGAGGCACACAGTCGGCGCTCACTGTGCGAGCCATGCCGTTACTGTGAGCAGCCCTGGGACCACGAGCACCCCCATAGACTTTCAGGCTGGGAGATAAGACTTCTTGCATTATTCAGAGCCACTAACCCTAAGTTCCGGTTGTGTGCCAGCCTCAGTTCTCAGCCTCCCATGTTTATTTTTTCTTTCTATATGTATGTGTGTGTATTTTTAATTTGAATTTTTAGAATTTATTTCCATTTCTTAAAACCTTTTGCCGTGCTGGGCCGCGTTGCCGCGCCGCTCTTCTCTGGTCGCGCGGGCGGGGCTGCTCTCTAGGTGCCGTGCTTCGGCGTCTCACTGTGGTGGCTTCTCATGTTGCAGAGCGTGAGCTCTAGGCGCACAGGCTTCCGTGCCTGCAGCACTCGGGCTCAGCAGTCGTGGGGCACAGGCGTAGTTGCTCCGGGGCACGCGGGGTCTCACCGTACTGGAGACCAAACCTGTGTCTCCCGCACTGGCAAGCGGATTCTTGACCCCTGAGCCGCCAGGGAAGCCCTCCACGTGTATTATCTCTGACCTTCACCACAACATCACGTTGTGGGTCCGAGAGGGAAACTGAGGCATAGGGAGGTGAAGTCATTGTGCCCAAGATCACAGTGACTTGTGAGGCCAGAGTCTGGCCCTCGCCCAGTCTGCAGCTGGCACCCAGGCCAGAGGGGGCGCTGGTGACCCTGGGCCTGGCTTCTCGCCGCCGCAGCCATCGGCCCTGGGCCCTGGGGAGCAGCCAGAGTGCGTGGGAATGGAGCGGAACAGGATGTGGCCTTGGACCCAAGCCCGGCCCTGCCCCTCCCTACCCTGAGTTCCTGCCTGGATGGGGGCAGGAAAGGGAGGCCCCATCTGGCCTGAGGCTGTGGTGGGCCTCAGGCCGCCTGCCTCCAACACACAGGCTGGGAACCAGCTCTGTAGGCTCATTCAGTCATTCAGCCAACAGTGAGCGTCTACTGTATGCAAGTTGTATAACTGGGATGACCACAGGGGGCTCTCTGGGTGGGAGAGACAACACGCAAAGGTCTGGAGAAAGGAAGAGTGAGGCCAAGAGGTGGGTGGGTTTGGTCCACGCAGGGCAGTGGTGAGCCTCAAATTTTAAGGTGGTTTTCTTTCTTTTTCTTTCTGGCGGTGCTGGGTTTTGTTGTGTGCCCTGGCAGCGTCGAGTGGGGGCTGCTCTCCAGTTGTGGTGCTCAGGCTGCTCATTTCGGTAGCTCCTCGTTGTGGAGCATGGACTCTAGAGCACAGGCCAGTCCTCAGTTTCCCCTTTTGCAAAATGGGACAGACCTTTCCTACAGGTCCTTAGATGGTACTTCTTTGTGACCTAGTGGGAATCGGATGCCCTCCCCTCCCAGTGCACCAAGGCTGGGCTGGACCTCAAGAGGGAGAGGGCATATAGAGATGGGAGGGTCAAGGTCAGCCGCTGCCAGAGAGCCCCCACTCATTGCAGGTTCGAGATTGAAATCGAGCCCATCTTTGGCATCTTGGCCCTGTACGACGTGCGAGAGAAAAAGAAGGTGGGAGCCCCTTTCTTCCCCTTCCTCTCACCCGCTCCTCTTCCTTGCTGCAGGGTGATGGTTTCCTGGGGGTGGTGGCTCAGCTGTTTCTTGTGCCCCTAGATCTCAGAGAACTTCTACTTTGACCTGAATCCGGACTCCATGAAGGGGCTACTGCGGGCCCACGCCACCCATCCTGCCATCTCGACCCTGGCCCGCTCTGCTATCTTCTCTGTGACCTACCCCTCGCCTGACATCTTCTTGGTCATCAAGGTATACCGACTGGGGCTGGCAAGGGGGTGATCATGGTGAAGGCCACAGGTGAGGTCCCTGCTCTCATAGAAGAAGACATGTCACCAAGAATGGTGATCAGGGCTGTCATGGGGGAAGCCTAAGAGGAAGCCTGAGCCCACAGGGAGCTTCTGAATGAACCCAGGTGGGGAGAAATCACCAAGGGCTTCTTGGAGAGGTGACAGCTGAGCTGACACCCATGAGTAGGCAGCCTGGGGAGAAATGGCATCCTGGCACATGTGGGAAGACATTTAAAATGGTTTTTTTTTTTTTGGTTGAGTTTTTCAGCTTATTAGGGGTGAGAAAACTTAATTGGCGCATGGTTTGGAATTTTGTTTCCAGGAGTGAGCTCAAATTTCCTTTCCCCAAACGTTCAATTAGTTTTTGATCAATTAATTAATGACATTAATTGGACACCTTCAGGCAGGCACTGCTTCCAGTCAGTCAGGCTTCACAAGGATTCTGGCCTTTGTGCCTCACAGCCCAGGAAGGTGGGGGTTGCCATGGGGCCCATTTTACAGATGGGGAAGCTGAGGCACAAAATCCAGAAGGAATGTGCTCGAGCCCCCGAGTGGTCAGGATTAGAGTCCAGGCCTAGAGCCGTGCTTGGAGTGGACTTTGCTTATACTAAGAAATAAAGATATAAACATGGGAGGAAAGATGGAGTCGGGTTTGGGGGTGGGGGCAGCTAGTTATGAAGGCTGACAGCTAGTACTCAGTCCAAGGGATAGTGGGAGCCATGGGAGGTGTTGGAGCGAGAGCCCTAGCTGGGTGGAATGTTTGGGTGACGGTGAAGGTCAGAGAGATTGGGGGTGAGGTGGGGGAGGTTGGGGTCCTGGCAGCACCTCACTGGGCTTGCCTGCCCCTCAGCTGGAGAAGGTGCTGCAGCAAGGAGACATTAGCGAGTGCTGCGAGCCCTACATGGTGATGAAGGAGGTGGACACAGCCAAGGTGAGTGTGGGAGGCTGGGCCGAGTGTTGAAGGGGTTACCCCGGCAGAGCAGATCCTGGATTCAGCAGGCCTGGGACACTGAGCTTGTTGGGGGCGGGGTGTATCCGGGGTCTCCTTCCAGAACAAAGAGAAGCTGGAGAAGCTGCGCCTGGCGGCTGAGCAGTTCTGCACCCGTCTGGGCCGCTATCGCATGCCCTTCGCCTGGACGGCCGTGCACCTGGCCAACATCGTGAGCAGCGCCGGCCAGCCAGACCGCGACTCAGACTCAGAGGGCGGTGAGGAGGCGGGGCCGATGGGCCAGGGGCGGAGCTACCAGGGTAGGGAAGGGGCGCCCTCTGCTGGCCGGATTAGGTACCAGGCCCGAGTCTGCAGTGTCTTGGCTCCCCGCTCCCTTCATTTCTGTCGCTCTCCATCACTGTCTCCCCTAGAGCGCCGACCCGCCTGGACTGACCGCCGCCGTCGGGGACCCCAGGACCGGACGAGTAGTGGGGACGACGCTTGCAGCTTCTCTGGCTTCCGCCCAGCCACACTCACCGTCACCAACTTCTTTAAGCAGGTGTCATGGCTGGGGGGAGGGGTGGGGTGGGCAGGGGGCTGAGAGGGGGGACCCCACACATCCCCATTTCCCTCTTGCGGCCGCACGATCCCCGGGGATCCCCAAGCCCCTCAGCCCTGGTTCACTGGGGCGGGTTCGTGCAGGAGGCTGAGCGGCTCAGTGACGAGGACCTCTTCAAGTTCCTGGCTGACATGCGGCGCCCGACATCCCTGTTGCGACGCCTGCGTCCCGTGACCGGTGCGTGGTGTGCCCCGTACGTGACACGTGTCACTCATGTAGTCACTCAGACCCACATCTGCTGTGCCAGATCTTGGTGACCATGATAGACAAAGCCCTGACTTCAGGGGCGGACCTTCCAGTGGGGGCCAGAGAAACAGAATAAATAAGACAGGTAGTGGGTCAAACGGGGAACGTGGGCAGAGCTGCTCAAAGATGGGAGGCAGCAACGGGAGCGGAGGGTGACTTCCTGCCACAGCACCTGAAAGATGGAGCCACCAGAGGGCATTGTGGGAGAGTCAGAGCCCTGACCTGAGCTCAGCGAATGTGGGTGGGGGAGGGGACCCCAGCTGGAGACTCCCAGGAAGGTGCAAACTGGCTGCCCCTCCCCAGCCCAGCTCAAGATCGACATTTCCCCGGCCCCCGAGACCCCGCACTTCTGCCTCTCCCCGGAGCTGCTTCATGTCAAGCCCTACCCAGACCCCAGGGGCCGGCCCACCAAGGAGATCCTGGAGTTCCCCGCCCGTGAGGTCTATGCCCCCCACACCAGCTACAGGTACAATCTCTGGGGCAGCCGGGCACTTGAATATGGGGGGCATCATGCGGAGTGAGGTCTGCTTCCCCTGCAACACACACAGACGCTGGCCTGAGATGCCACTGCTCTGCTTTAATAGGGAATGTATAGGCATGAAGGGGCATATCCTTCCTCCACCCCTCGACCATCCATGTTCTCTGCCTGCGTCCCCGCCTGCTTCCCTCTCTGCTCCATGACTGGAAGCGGGGCCCAGCGCCCTGGCTGACCTCAGCGGATGGGCAGCTCCTCCCTGTGCAGGGGCCACATGGGGCAGGGCTGTGTCCCTCGGTGCATGACTGGTCCTCACTTCTGCCCAGGCTCAGGCTCAGGCTGGGAGCGCAGCCATGTGGAGTCTGGGAAGGAGGTGAGGCTTAGCCAAGGCACAGGGATAGCCCTATTCCGCTGCCCTCGCACACCTAGACCCCCGCCAGGCTCACCTCTCCTGAATCTGTCGCAGCCGCTGCTGCTGCACCATCATCTCCTGCTTCTGTCGCTGCACATGACCCGTGAGGACCCACACGATGTGGCTCTGCTCATCAGCATGGGCCTGTGGGTCAGGACAGAACCCTCAGCTGGGGGCCCGCTCACCTCCGATCCCTGGATTCTGCCCAGACTCTCCCGCTTCCCACTGTATCTGTGTGATCCGCAAGCCACTGCCACTCCTTGGGATTGTCACTGTCCCTCTGTGGGATTGTTCTGAGCATGACAGAGATTGTGATGATTTAGTCGCTGACTCTTGCAACCCCATGGACCGTAGTCCACCAGGCTCCTCTGTCCATGGGATTTTCAGGCAAGAATACTAGAGTGGGTTGCCATTTCCTTCTCCAGGGGATCTTCCTGACCCAGGGATTGAACCTGTGTCTCCTGCATCACGAGTGGATTCTTTACCTCTGAGCCACCAGGGAAGCCCATGATAGAGATTATTAGAGGGTATAAAACAGTGCTGGGTACATCATAGGTGCTCCAGAAATGCCCTCGTATGCATTTATTGAATAACTACTATGTGCTGCATCCCAGGTTGAGGATTTTATCTGCACTGAGTCCCTGGCTCTATTTTGAGACATAGTCGTTGTTCTTATTTACAAATAAGGCAACTGAGGCATGGGAAGGCACATGGCTTTTGCCCAGGGTCACATAGCATAGAGGCCAGGGTACCAGAAGCCTTGACTGGGTCTGGGGGGTCTCTGGGACAGAAGGTTCAGAAATGAGGTCTGATTGTGAATCGAGGTCTTGATTCCCCCAGAGCCAGGAACCCCTTACCTTTAAGGCCTCGAATTCTTGGCGGGCATGGCCCAGCCACACGCCCTTCAGTTGAACTTCTAGCCGCTTCATTTTCTCCCGCAGCACCTGCTGTCCCCGGGCCACCTCCCCCAGCGCCTGGGCTGTGGCCTCTGCCTGCAGCTTGAGACCATCCTCTTCTATCTACCAATAGACCGTGGATGTTAGTAGGATGAGCTACTGAGATCAGCCTGATTTTAACATTGGAAATCCTGTATTCCAGGAACCCCCTCACTCCTGGGAAAACCCCAAAGGTCAGCCCAGGCATAACTGCACCATAAACTCTTACCCACCCCACAGCACCCCAACTGCAGCACCCACCTGCATCTCCAGTAGACTCGCATGTAGCTCTTGGGCTGCATCCTGGCCCTGGCTGACCTCCTTCCCCAGGAGCCCCAGCACCTGGCCATAGAGGCTCAGGCTGTTCCCGGCCTTTGTCAGCTGTGCCTCCGTGGCCTTGTACACGCCGTTGAGAGCCTGGCTCAGCTGCAGGGCCCCGTGGAAGAGCAGGGTCAGCTCCTCCTGCTGCGCTGGCTCTGAGCCACTCATGAAACCCACCAGTGCCAGCTGGGCCGTCGTTGCCAGGGCGCACAGCAGGCACAGCACGAGCACAGGCATGGCTGGAGGGCTGGGGAGGGTGTGGCCGCAGCCCCAGTGGGGATGCCTTTTATGCCGTAACACCCCCCCACCCACCCTTAACTTCAGGTCAATCATTAACCAGCCAGCTGGGCGCCTCGTGTTGTGCAAGGGCCTGGAGGTGGCACCACAGTTGCATCAGGCGGATGTCCAGCCAGCCACGCTGCAATCACGCTGGCTAGGGCTTGGGGCCAGGTGTGGGCTGGGGCACTGGTGAGAGGATAGGCCCAGGCCTGGCTGGAGAACCCTATGGCTCCTAGCCTCCGTTTCCCGTCTGTGGATGGGCACAACAGTAACGACAATGACAGGCTTTTATGATCGCCAGTGGTTCACCCGGAGCTGCCCCACTGCTATTACCCAGTAGCTGGTCTCATAACCTTCTCACAAGCCTGCAACGCCCGAGTCTTTGTTGACCTGGATAAGAGCTAGGGGAGCAGGTGGTGGAGATCCTTTCAAGGCCACACAGCCTGACTCCAAGACCTCCACGTGCCCTGGATCAATGCTCACTGCTGATTTTCTCCCTGGATGACTGACTGGGGGCAAGTGCTTGTTTCCCTGCCTGTGACTGTGAAATGGGGGATGATGTGAGGTTCCCCCGCAATAGGCTGCTGGTAAGAAATAAATGAGTCATTTCACGTCAGGTGCTTAGGAAAAAACCCAACACACAGCTGGCCCCACATTAGTGTTTGGTGCAATTATTGACATTATTGTTGCTTAATATCATTGATATGACAAAGGCTCAGCTGGGAGGCTTGATACCCTCATTATATAGTTAGGGAAGCGGAGACCCAGGGGGCTGCTGGGGCTTGTACAAGCTTACTCTGGAGGAGGGAGGCAGAACCCTGACCTCAGCCCGGCTCTTGCCTCCAACTCTCACCTCCATTTCCCCAGCTGAGAGAGAGGCCATATAACTCTAGGGGCCTCTTCTGGGGAAGGGGCAGTCAGGCTCCTGAGCTGGATGAGGGGCAGGTCAGCCTGGGCCTGAGCACCCGTGTCTCCTCTGCCTCACCATGCGCCCTCAGTGACCCTGAAGTCCCTCTGTATTCCCACCCTCTGTCACTGTTTCCCCATCTGTGCTCTGAATGGTACCCATCTATTGCCCACTCTCTGCACTCGCATCTCCCGCCTGCTGCCCGTCACTGTCCCTGACCCAGCCCTCCGTGTCCCGGTGGGGTGGCCACTGTCCCGCAGGCTCTCTGTCCCTCTGACGTGGACATGCCCCTGCCCCCGCAGGAGCCTGCTGTACGTGTACCCACACAGCCTCAACTTCAGCAGCCGCCAGGGCTCTGTGCGCAACCTCACCGTGCGAGTGCAGTACATGGCAGGCGAGGACCCCAGCCAGGCCCTGCCGGTCAGTGGCTGGACCAAGGGAGGTGGACGGAGGCGGGGGGCGGGGGTTGGTCCCCAGCCAGTCCCTCATGCCTTTGCTCCCCCCAGGTCATCTTTGGCAAGTCCAGCTGCAGTGAATTTACCCGTGAAGCCTTCACACCGGTGGTCTACCATAACAAGTATATGGGCTGGGGTGGGGGGCTGGTGGGGATACAGATGGGCAGGAAGAGGGGTGGGGGGATGGGCAGGCTCCTGGAGTGCAAATGAGGGCACCTGAGGCAGACAGCAGGAAGTGGGGCCCGGCAGAGGGGGTGGGACAGGCAAGGGGGAGCCCAGACCCCAGCAGAACCCCCAGCCCGGCCCCGCAGGTCTCCCGAGTTCTACGAGGAGTTCAAGCTGCGTCTCCCCGCCTGCGTGACTGAGAACCACCATCTGCTCTTCACCTTCTACCACGTCAGCTGCCAGCCTCGGCCTGGCACGGCCCTGGAGACTCCTGTGGGCTTCACTGTGAGCCTCCCGCCGCCTCTCCCCATCCATGCCCCGCCCTCCCGGCCCTTGTCCGGCCCCACATCCGACCCTCCCGTCTCTCCCCAGTGGATCCCACTGCTGCAGCACGGCCGCCTGAGGACAGGCCCCTTCTGCCTCCCCGTGTCGGTAGACCAGCCCCCGCCCAGCTACTCCGTGCTCACACCGGATGTACGTGCCCTGGACCCCATGCCAACCAGCACAGGGTCCCAAGAACCCCAGTCGTGCCCTGCTTTCCTTCCCATAGCACCCCGGGTGCCTTGTCCCCTGTTGAGGCCTCATCACACCCACCCCTGTTACTAATCCTGTGTGTCTTCCTGCCCCATGTGTATCCCTCCCCGCTGTGGGGTGACCCTCCCTTGTTAATGCCCCCCCACCTCTGCACTCACTGTTCCCCACTGCCTCGCTGCTTCAGGCCCCTGTTTGCAGCCATGCCTGCCTGACATCTCCCTGGAGCACTTCCTCCCCTGGGAATGCTGTGTCAGCCTCGCACAAACCCTTTCATTTGCACCAGGCCCTCTCATTATGCTGTCTTCTGTTCATTCCCTCCAATAACATTCAGCCTCAGTCTCCCTTCTCCTATGAGCATCCTGGGCATCCCTGAGCCTGCCCAGTGGACCCCTATCAGTGCTGCCCACAATCCGCCCCCATCTCTGGGCCGGGCTGCGGGGCCAGGGGGCAAGGTGCCCGGCAGTTCCCCCAGGCAGGGCCACAGTCAGGCCACAGTGTCGCAATGGCTGAGCTGGTGGCCTGAGTTGGGGCGGGGGAGGGCGGGCACATGCCCACCTGGCGTGTTCCTCCCGCAGGTGGCGCTGCCGGGCATGCGCTGGGTGGATGGTCACAAGGGCGTGTTCAGCGTGGAGCTCACAGCTGTGTCCTCTGTGCATCCCCAGGTAGGGGGCGGGGCCGCAAACCGGGAGTCTAGCCCTGGGGTTGGGCAACACTTTCCTCTGTCCTGGGAGGCCTGGCCTTGGGCCATGGACGTGACTTTGGTCAGCAAGGCTGGCTCCCAGGGAAGCTGCTGACTCAGGCGGGGGTGGCCATGCCAGTGGCCATTGCAGCTGGAGCTTTGGCCGTCTTTGCATGGTCTCTCCTCTTCCCCCTGCCCCCGGTTTGCCCCTTGCTATGTCTGTGATCGCGCCTGTCTTTTTCTATTTATTTACTTGTGGCTGCGCTGGGTCTTGGTTGCTGCGCACACCTTCTCTAGTTGCAGTGAGTGGGGACTCCTCTCTAGTTACGGTACATGGGCTCCTCTTTGCAGTGGCTTCTCTTGTGGAATGCAGGCTCTCGGGCACACGGGTTTTAGTTGCAGTGTGCAGGCTTCAGTAGTTGGGGCAGAGCCTGGGCTCAGTAATTGTGGTGCGCAGGCGTAGTTGCTCCATGGGTGTGTGGGATCGTCTCGGGCCAGGGTTCGAATCCACATCCCCTGCATTGACAAGTGGATTCTTAGCTATTGGACCACCAGGGAAGTTCCCTCCTCGTTTCCTTTCCATTCACTGGTCTCCAGCCTCGGTGTCTTGACCCGCTCAGTCTCCCACTCAAACCCCGGGTCCTTCCCTGTTCCTACCCCGCTCGCCTGGTCCCCCACCAGGACCCCCACCTGGACAAGTTCTTCACCCTGGTGCACGTCCTGGAGGAGGGGGCCTTTCCGTTCCGGCTGAAGGATGCAGTGCTGAGCGAGGGCACCGTGGAGCAGGAGCTGCGGGCCAGCCTGGCGGCCCTGCGCCTCGCCAGCCCCGAGCCCCTCGTTGCCTTCTCCCACCACGTCCTGGACAAGCTTGTTCGTCTGGTTGTGAGACCCCCGGTCATTGGAGGCCAGATTGGTGAGCTGTCACAGCCTGAGACTTTAGTTTCCCCATCTAGAGAGTGGGCCCAGTGTCTAGTGGTGACCTCCCATAGCCCATTTATCTCTTTGGGCTCAACTTTCCAATCTGAAAAATGGCCCCTCAGTCCCCTAGTCCCCTGACCTTTTGAAGACCACATGACCCCCTTGGACCCTGAAGTAGGAGCTTGGAATTTCACCTCTGCCCTGCCCGGTAGTGAACCTGGGTCGTGGCGCCTTCGAAGCAATGGCCCATGTGGTCAGCCTCGTCCACCGGAGCCTAGAGGGTGCCCAGGACACCCGTGGTCACTGCCCACTGCTGGCTGCATATGTCTACTACGCCTTTCGACTGCCTGGCACAGAGCCCAGCCTCCCGGGTGGTGAGTGTTGGTGGGAGACTCTGGGGCACAGGAAGTACCTGGGAGGGAACCATCCTAAGCAAAGGGAAGGCATGTGCAAAGGTCCTGAGGCTGTACAGGCCTTGGTTGGTTTGCACAATGCATAGGAGAGTGAGAGAGAGAGAACTCTGTACCCCAGCCCCAGGACTGTGGTCTCTATAAATTTTATTGACAAGCAGTTCGGCCAGTTAGCAAGCAGCGACTGGAGCAGAGCAGCCTGGGTTTGGCTCTCAGTTCTGTCTGTGAACTCTGTGACCTCAGGCAATGCCTTTACCCTTCTTGGCCTGTCTTTCTATCTTTTAAACAATGATAATACTAGTGCCCCTCTCGTGGGGGTGTTAGTAATAATAAGTGGCAAATGAAAGTGTTAGTCACTCAGCGACCCCATGGATTGTAGCTCACCAGGCTCCCCCATCCCTGGGATTCTCAGGCAAGAATATTGGAGTGGGTTGCCATTTCCTTCTCCAATGCATGAAAGAGAAAAGTGAAAGTGAAGTCGCTCAGTCTGTCCGACTGTTAGCGACCCCATGGACTGCAGCCCACCAGGCTACTCCGTCCATTGGATTTTCCAGGCAAGAGTACTGGGGTGGGGTGCCATTGCCTTCCCCGGGCTGAGCCACTATTACACCCATTTTATGGGTGAGGAACCTAGAGGTTTAGAGGCAGAAGGTGACTTTGGGGACTTCCCTGGAGGTCCAGTGGTTAAGACTCTGTGCTTCCACTGCAGGGGACGTGGGTTCAATCCCTGCTTGGGGAACTGAGATCCTTCATGCTGCATGCTGCAGCCAAAAGAAAACCCCATAACAACAACAACACAAAAAAAGGAAGTGACTTCGCCAAGGGCATCCGACTGGGAAGGGACAGGAGGTCATCAGGGCAGGTGGGCAGGGGGCTGAGCATATTCCTTCCGTCCTCAGGGGCCCCTCCAGTGACGGTGCAGCCTGCCACGCTGGCCCGTGGCCCTGGCCGCCCCACCAGCCTCTACCTGGCGCGCTCTAAGAGTATCAGCAGCAGCAACCCCGACCTGGCTGTGGCCCCTGGCTCTGTGGATGACGAGGTCTCCCGCATCCTGGCCAGCAAGGTAGGCGCGCGGCCCTTGCTGGCGCCAGCCTCAGGGGTCATGGCCGCCGTGTGGGTGGGTGGAGGATCTCAGTTTGAAGGAAAACAGATCGACAAACAACAGCACGGATGAAGACTGAGCCTGGGGCCTCCCTGGTGGCCCAGTGGGCAGGACTCCGCACTTTCACTCCCAAGGGCCCGGGTTCAGTCCCTGGTTGGGGAACTAAGATCCCCCAAGCCATACGTGTGTGTGTGTGTGTGTGTGTGTGTGTGTCTGTAAGATCCCACAAGCCACACAAGCGTATGTGTGTGTGTGATCTCACAAGCCACGTGTGTGCGCGCGCTAAGTCGCTTCAGTTGTGTCTGACTCTTTGTGACCCAGCGGACCTTAGCCTGCCAGGCTTCTCTGTCCCTGGGATTCTCCAGGCAAGAATA
>SJYX01018852.1:152380-175201 GCA_006410675.1 Oreotragus oreotragus | reverse complement strand
CGCTAAGTTGCTTCAGTTGTGTCTGACTCTTTGTGACCCAGCGGACCTTAGCCTGCCAGGCTCCTCTGTCCCTGGGATTCTCCAGGCAAGAATATTAGAGTAGAGGTGTGTGTGTGTGTGTGTGTGCGCGCGCCCGCCCGCTAAGTCGCTTCAGTTGTGTCTGACGCTTTCTTTGTGACCCAGCGGACCTCAGCCTGCCAGGCTCCTCTGTCCCTGGGATTCTCCAGGCAAGAATATTAGAGATTCTCCAGGCAAGAATATTAGAGTGGGTTGCTATTTCCTTCACACAAGCCACACAGAATGGTTAAAAAAAAAACTTGACCCTGGACAGCAGGGCTGGGCTCTGGCTGGCAGTTCGGGAGCTGTAACTTGGATCCTGAGGCTGACCCACGGATGGGTGACTGGAGCTTGAAAAAGGAGCAGCGTGTATGTAGCGCAGCGGGGTGTTTCCACATGTGGCACACGCATGTATCCACAGGGGGGCGCCCGTGTGCACATTGCCCACCCGCATTGGAACATGGTTGCGTGTACTTGTGTATTCCATGTACAGACATATATGGGAGGCATATACACACATACCCTGTGCGTGTTTTGCACACATGTATTGCAGGGTCACATGTGGGTGTCCACGTGGGCACATGTGTGGCCCAGGGCAGTGAGCACGCTCCGTGTTTGTCGCTGGTTTCCCTGCCCTCTGCCCACAGATGCTCCCACTTACCCATGTGTCTCCAGGGTATCGACCGCTCACACTCCTGGGTGAATGCTGCTTATGCTCCGGGAGGCAGCAAGGCTGTGCTGCGACGGGCCCCCCCTTATTGCGGGGCCGACCCCAGACAGGTGCCCTCCCTACCTGACGTGCCCCTGCACGTGCATCACCCCACCTCAGCATGGGCTCCTCCCACCTTCCTGGCTGCTGCCGACTAACCTAGGGGGGCTGCCTGGAGGAGGCGGCAGACTCACCCCCCCACCTCCTGCCTTTGTTTGGGGCTGTGGCATGGGTGTNCCTGCACGTGCATCACCCCACCTCAGCATGGGCTCCTCCCACCTTCCTGGCTGCTGCCGACTAACCTAGGGGGGCTGCCTGGAGGAGGCAGCAGACTCACCCCCCCACCTCCTGCCTTTGTTTGGGGCTGTGGCATGGATGTTGTGGATGTTGTGGATGTTGTAGGCAACACGGGCATCTTTACAAGCCTTTTGCTGCCACATAGACCACAGCCTCAGGCAGAGACGGAAGGGACAGAGTAGTGTCCAAATAGCATGCAAATAATGTGCAGTGACAGGAAGGGAGGGGCAGTATGCAAATAGCATGCAAATGACCCAGCCACTCTAACCTCACTTCCTGCATGGCCTCTCTCTCTCTCCCCTTAGTCCACTCTGTTCAGGAGATTCAACTGTCCCGTTGACACAGCAACCTGAATGATGCCCAGAGGGCAGAACTGAACCTTGGCTCCCTCACCCCATTTCAGGCAGAGGGACCCCTTCCCAGGACCCTGGTTGTGGGGAGGGGCTTTGCCATCAGATAGTCCTGGGATGAGTCCTGGTTCTGTTAGGGGCTCACTCTGCGCTCCAGGCTTTGAATTTTCAGAAGTAGTAAAAACTCTGTTCAGTGCAGTGGCCCCAAGCCTGGGAAGGAGTTAGGGCATCACAGGTAGGACGTCGTTGAGGGAGAGATCCTCCGGCCAGCCTCATCCTTGAGCTGCTGGCTAGTCAGGAAGATTGATGCCTATCAAACAAACGCATGACTATGTAAGTGCAGGAGGTGGAAACGTCTGCAAGGAAGTGAACCAAGATGGCAGTCTGAAGAGTCTCTCTCCTAGAAGGTGACCTAAAGAGTGAGATAGAGCCAGCCAGGGACGAGTGGGCGTTCCAGGTGGAGGGAAAGGCTCTGGAGAGGTTGGGAGCAAGCTCAGAGGCCCCTGGGCACCCAAGGCTAGATTCCCTGCACACTTGGCCCCAGGCCACGTGTTCCAGCTTTGTGCCTGTCACCTAGGCAACCTGCACGGCACTGTTCACAGCTTGAGCAGGGGAACTTCTGGGCAGGCTTCTAAGATTTCTGAGAGTCTGGCTTCATGGGCCTTTCCAGCACCCCCTTGACGTTTTGAACAGGCCTCCCCACAGTGCCCTCGGTTCTCTGGGGTGTCAGCTGGGCTTGGAAGGGCACACTGCAGGTGGCAAGGTGTCAGAGGGCAAGCATTCCGGACTTCAGGAGGAGGAGGGGGGAGGCGGCAGTGAGGCTGGTTTTGGCAGGCTTTGGCAGTGGGTGGCCCTTCTGATGCAGGCCAGGGAGCCCAGGGCGTGTGGCTGGAACTGTGGGAGCTGTGGGGGCCCCCACAGGCTCGAGGCAAGGGCCTGGGCAGTTTCCAGGGCTGGGCCAGTTCCATCATTGGGTCGTCTCCTCTCCCTGTCAGTGGCCTCACTTTCTGACCAGCCAAGGAGGCGGGGAGAGTGGAGCTTGAGCACTCCATGCCCATTTCACAGATTGGGAAGCTGAGGCCTGGCGAGGCCCAAGTAAGGCTGGAGTGGGGCCAGGCCTGGAACCTGGAGCTCTCGGCTGCTCCTGCTGCCTCTCATCATTTCACCTGCTCTGTCCTTATCTTTCTTTTCCTTCTTTCTCCTCCTCCATTCTCCTCTTTAATCCCCTTTGTCTGTACTCTGTGCCCCTGTCTACACTCTCACTCCACCTTGTTGACCTCTCTCCATCGGTGAACTCATGGACTCACTCACCCTCCCCCCTCAACCCCGCTCGCGCTCCCTGCCTCTGACCACGTTATCCTCTCCATCTATGTTGATTTCATTCTCTCCATCTACACGCCCCCGCCCCTACCACTTGTCTCTTACTTTTGTCTGCCGGGTCCATCCATGCTCACCTCCGACGGGCTCCCGTCCACATCCTCACCTGTCCCCTTCACCCTGCTTGTTGCCTCCTTACCGTGCCTTGCTTATTCTCATCTCTTCCCTCACTTTCATGCCTTCTCCGTCTGAATCCACACACTGCTCTCTTTATTTATTAACACTGCTCGTTCCATCCACGCCCCCACTGTCCGTTCACATGGTACACCTCCCCTCCATCCACGCCGCTGACCGTCTCTCTCCTCCATCCGTACCGTCTGTACCCACACTAACCGCCCCCACCCCCCACCATCCCATCCCCTCGCCATTCCATCATAGGCCATCGACCGCAGCTCTAGCCGAACCTCTTCCTGCCTCGAGAGCTCCTCCTCGTCCCCGCCCACCACCCAGCCGAGACCCACTGTGCAGAAGGTAGTCGGAGACGGGGTGGGTGACTCCATTTTGGGATCCAGAGCTCCCTTGACCCCCCAAGCCCAGTGGGGTGTGGAGAGCCCGGGAGAGGGCACACTGACCCCTTCTGGCCCCTCTCCTCCTGCATGGCCTCCCACTGCTCTAACCCTGAGCCATCCAGCTGCATCCTCCCCTGTCACACTGCGGGTACAGCGTGGGCGCCTCTGCACCCCGTGACCCCTGTCCCTGCCCCCAGCTGCTGCACGAGGAGCTGGCCCTGCAGTGGGTGGTCAGCGGCAGTGCTGTGCGCGAAGCCGTCCTGCAGCACGCCTGGTTCTTCTTCCAGCTCATGGTGAGACTCCCTGTGCCCGCCCGAGGGCAAGGGCCCCTGGAGAGACTCTCTTACGGGAGAGAAACCCCCTGAGGTTGTACCTAAGCTCCCTGAGAAATGGCCCCAAGAGACCCCCCACGTGGAAATAAGAGATGCCTAAGGGAGTCTCTCCCTGGAGAGCCCCTGAAACTTACCTGAAACCCCTTCCCCTGTGTGAAGGATTTGCCCCCCACTTTTCCTGTGACACCATTGAGGAGACCCACCTCATCCCCAAGAGACAGAAGGAAACTATTGAGATCAGACTTGAACATGCCCCCAGACTCCTCAAGAGGTGCCTTGAACTATTCCTGCTGACAGTAACCTCCCCCACCTCAATATGGTGGGCCTTGAAGCCCCACCCTCATTCCTGCCACCCAACTTTGACCACTGGAGACCAGTTCTAGCCCCACACATGCTCTCTCTGAGCCTCCTACCCTTCTAGCTAGCCCTCACTTAGGCCCCACCCATGGCCTTTTCAGGCCCCGCCCACCATTCTCGGGCCCCACCCACACGGTCAGGTCCCAGGATCCCTTATGCCCACCTTTAGCCCACCTCAAGCCATCACTCACAGTCCCCCAAGTTCCACCCCCTTCTGGCAATCCACCTCCACTCCCCGTCCTCTCGCTCGGCCCCCAGGTGAAAAGCATGACGCTGCACCTGCTCCTGGGTCAGAAGCTGGACACACCCCGCAAACTTCGCTTCCCTGGACGCTTCCTGGACGACATTGCAGCCCTGGTGGGCTCTGTAGGCCTGGAGGTTATCACCCGCGTCCACAAGGTGAGGGGTGCGGGGCCGCCACGGTGTGTCGGGGGGCGGGGGTGGGGAAGACGAGGAGCCAGCCAGGTTGGGGTGCCAATCTGCCCTGTGCTTCCTGGCTGCAAGACCACAAATCCCATTCACTGGATGGGTCTGTTCACTCAACATCTGTTTTTAAAGCACCTCCTGTGTGCACAGCCCTGGGCTGGGAGCTAGAGACAGACAGTGGTGACCAAAGCAGACCCAGTTCCTTGCCTTCATGGAGCTGTTCGGGAGAGATGTGAAGGAGGTAAAGGAGCAGTCTATGTGATATCCAAGGAAAGAATGTTCTAGGCAGCGCGAACAGCAGTTGCAAAGGCCCTGGGGCAGGACCTGCCTCTGCTAGAAAGCAGTGAGCAGTTAGAAAGCCTACGCTTCAGGCTGCAGTGGAGTTAACCAAGGGCGGGAATGAGAGTTGGCGAGGGCAGGGAGGTGGCAGGGCAGACCCGTTAGCCCTTAGCACAGTGCCAGTATACAGCAAGTACTCAATTAACGGACATTGATATTTGAAACTTTGACAGTTATCCAGACGCTGAACCACTAATTCTAGAGCTCACAGGAGCTGTGCAATGATAATAATAAAATTGTGCATTTGTTGAGCACTTGCTGTGTACCTGAATACTTTAGGTGGATCCCATCATTAAACTCTCCCAGCAGCTTCATGAACTTACTGTTTTCTCCATCTTACCAATGGAGAAACTGAGGCAGAGAATGACTAATAACCTGATATCACATGACCGGGAAGGGGCAGAATGGAGATTTGAACCCTCACCACCAGCTTCAGTTGGGAGAGTAGGGCTTCTGGTGGACCAGAGGGCATGTGCCCACTGGCTGTGGCCAGAATGTTCGATTTTTAAAATAATTTTGTTTGATTAATTAATTTTGATAGTATAACTTTATTTACTTAATTAATTTATTTGGGGCTGTGCTGGTAAAGAAAGGCTCGCAGCTTTCTTTAGTTGCGGAGAGTGAGGTCCGCTCTCTAGTTGCGGTGTGCAGGCTTCTCGTGGAGCCCCGGCTCTAGGGCATGCGGGCTTCAGTAGTTGCGGCGCGTGGGCTCTGTAGCTGTGCCTCCTGGGCTCTAGAGCACAGGTTCAGTAGCTGTGGCCCATGGGCTTAGTTGCTCTGAAGCATGTGGGAATCCTCCTGGATCAAGGATCAAACCCGTGTCTCCTGCACTGGCAGGCGAATTCGTAACCACTGAGCCACCAGGGAAGTCTAGAATGTCTGATTTCCAAAGCGAAAGGGGACTTCTGTATTTGATGGGAATTTCCCAGATGTTTGAAATGCCAGTCCAGCCTAAGCTGGCTCTTGTGCAATTCCCTGTGACCTTTGGGCTGATCTCAAAGGCCTTGACCTGGTTGCACTAAAGTCTCCCTAAGAGCTAAGTTTCGTATTACAAGGAAACCCCTCTTCAGGAGGGCTTGGGGAAGAATAGCACCCTTGAGAAGCAGCTTCGTCATAGCCACGGGGGGGGCATCTGGTGACGGGTCCCAGCGGTCACTCTTCACTGGACATTTATGGAGCATCCAACAATATCAGGTTCAATGCACCAGGCAGACCCTGTCTCTGCCCTCCTGTGGACTTCGAGCTCAAGCGGGTTTTGTGTTTTGTCTCTCTGTCACAGGACCTGCGAACCCCTGAGGCTAACTTGTGAGGTCATAGGGTAACTCAGGAGAACAGGAGGGCAGCTGGGCCTTGAGGCCATATCAGCCTCCTTGCGGTTCCTCCCCTTGCTGGGCACTTCCTGCGCCAGGGCCTTTGCACTTACTCTTCCTTCTTTCTCCTCCTTCAGTTTCCCCTCTCTCTTCTTACTTGATTAGTTTGTTTTTGGCTGTGACGGGTCTTCATTGCTGTCAACGAGTTTTCTGTGGTGGCAGCAAGCAGGGGGCTATGCTCCAGCTGCAGTGCTCAGGCTTCGCATTGTAGTGGCTTCTCCTGTTTGGCCACCTGATGCAAAGAGCCAACTCATTGGAAAAGAACCTGATGCTGGGAAAAACTGAAGGCAAAAGGAGAAGAGGGTGGCAGAGAATGAGATGGTTAGATAGCATCATCGACTCAATGGACATGAATTTGAGCAAGTTCCCGGAGATAGTGAAGGACCGGGGAGCCTGACATGCTGCAATCCATCAGATCGCAAAGAGTCAGATACGACTTAGCGAATGAACAACAACTCTTGTTGTGAGCACAGGCTCAATAGCTGTAGAGTATGGACTTAGTTGCTCCAAAGTGCGTGGGATCTTCCCAGTCCAGGGATGGAATTTGTGTCCCCTGCATTGATAGGCAGATGCTTAACCACTGGACCACCAAGGAAGTCCCCAGGCTTCTCTTGAAATAGCATCCTGTTAGGTGTCTTTGAAACATGTTACTTTTATCAATTAGGGCAGAGGTTAATTTGCTTGAATATCATCACAAGCGGTTTAAATGTGACCAGAGTGGGTTGCAAGGAGCTCCGCAGTGTGGGCCTGGCCATCTCAGTTCATCATAGTAGCCACCACATCAGGTATTTCAAGGTGGTGGGAACGGGAGGACCTGCCACATCACTTTTCTCAAATTCCATTGGCCAGAATATGGTCACATGATTTTTCTCAGTTGCAAGGAAGCCTGGGAAATGTAGCCCCTACCCAGCTCTGAACTCTGAGAAAGGGCCCCAGTACCTAAGAGAGGATATGAGCGGGGGTCAGCAGCCAGTCTCTGCCATCTGCGTCAGCTTACTGAAATCTGGTGAGAGAGGGGACTTCCCTGGTGGTCCAGTGGCTGAGACTCGGTGCTCCCCATGCAGGGGGCCCGGGGTTTGATCCCTGGCCAGGGAGCTAGATCTGCAACTAAGACCTAGCACAGCCAAATAAATAAATACATGTAAAACTAAGTAAATAAAATCTGGTGAGAGAAGAAAACAGTGCCCTCAGCAGAGCTGGATGGAGAGTAAACACCTACCTGGCGGGGAGGGCAGGGCTGTCAGAGGGAGGAGGACAACCAGGAAGGCCAGGAGTCTGGAGCTGAGACAAGGGCGTGTCAAGGAGGCCCAAGGCTTTGCGGCAGTGATCCGGCTCCCGGAGGTCACTGGAGGCCTTGGCGAGAGCCAGGCCCAGGGCAGGGACTGAGGCTCGATGGGGCGAGTGGGCGTGGGCTGACAGGCCCTGTGCCCCCAGGACACGGAGCTGGCCGAGCGCCTCAACGCCAGCCTGGCCTTCTTCCTCAGCGACCTGCTGTCCCTGGTGGACCGCGGCTTCGTCTTCAGCCTGGTCCGGGCTCTCTACAAGCAGGTAGGAGTGGGCCTGGTGGGCACGGCGCACCTGCAGGAACGTGGCGGGGCTGGCAGTCCTCTGCGGGACGTGGGTGGGGGGTGGGCAGAACCATGTGCTGTCGCCTGCCAACCTCTCCCCTGCAGGTGGCCACACGGCTGCAGTCAGCCCCCAACCCGGCAGTGCTGCTGACCCTGCGCCTGGACTTCACGCGCATCCTGTGCAGCCACGAGCACTACGTGACCCTCAACCTCCCCTGCTGCCCTCTGTCGCCCCCCGCCTCGCCCTCGCCCTCTGTGTCCTCCACTGCCTCCCAGGTGGGCTGGCCTCACTTCTGGCGCCTCTTCTTGACCCATCGACCTCTTGCCTTCCGGCCCTTCCTCTGCGGTTCCCTCATCTCTGTCCATTTCACACATAGGCCACTGCTCAAGGGATTGACCCCTTTTTGCTGACCCTTCACCCCTGACCCTGCATTCTCAGCAACTTCCCAGGAGGACCAGCTTCTGATTTCTTACTTCTGACTCCCAGACTGGCATTCCATCTGCCATTTCTAAGATCTCTGATTTTGGACTCAGCCCCCTGTCATCTCACAGATGAGTTAACCCCGACCTCTCCCCTCTGACCGTTGACCCCCTGATCCCCTGTTTTGTCCCCCATCCTCTCCAGAGCTCCACCTTCTCCAGCCAGGCCCCAGACCCCAAGGTGATCAGCATGTTTGAGCTGAGCGGGCCTTTCAGGCAGCAGCATTTCCTGGCCGGGCTGCTGCTGACGGAACTGGCCTTAGCCATGGAACCTGAGGCTGAGGGGTGAGTGCAGGCCCTGTCTGGTCCCTCGGGGTGGAGGGTAGGGTGCAGGAGCCACGCCCACTCCATCCTGAGCACCTCACTACTTTACAGGGCGTCCCTGCTGCACAAGAAGGCCATCTGTGCTGTCCACAGCCTGCTCTGCAGCCATGATGCCGACCCCCGCTATGCCGAGGCCACCGTGAAGGCCCGGGTGGCTGAGCTATACCTGCCACTGCTGTCACTCGCCCGGGACACACTGCCACGGCTGCATGACTTTGCCGGTCAGCAGGGCAGGGTGGGGCAGGGTGGGTTCTACCATCCCACAAGGCTCAGGTCAGGAAATGTGGGCAAGGAACAAAAAACCTGGGTGTTAGCATCAGAGAAGTGGCTTTAAGTCCTGCCACAGGGCCTCAAGAAAGCCATTAACCTTGCTGAGCCTCAAGTTTCTCACCTGTAAAATGGGGACAGTGGTAGTACCAACTACTCCTAGGATTTTGTGAAAATCTGGGGAGGTATAGGACTGGAATACTGTCAGCGCACGATAAACGGGAGATGAATTATCTGTTCAAAAGAGGTGGGAGGAGGAAGAAGTGGGGAACATCAGGGTGAGAGGGCAGTTAGAGCCTTGTGTCCATTAATTTGCACATTGACCAGCACCATTGATAAACAAGTGTGCACTGTGGTTGAAACACACAGACTTGGAATTGGTGGGTTGATGCCCTTTGTCATTTCGGGGAAACTCTCAGTTTTTATCTCTTGATTTTTTTTTTTTCTGCCTCGTTTTCTCTCTTCTCTCCTCCTGGGACTCCAATGACACGTATGTTAGACCTTTATGATCCTGTTAAACGTGTCTGCTATGCTCTGTTCTGCTTTTCATTCTGTTGGCTCTCTTGTGCACGAGTTAGGAACCTTTTCACCTGTGTTTGAGCTCACGACCTCTGTCTTCTGCTATATCTGGTCTTCTGTTAACGCCCTCTGTTGAGTTCTGAATTTCAGATGTTTTATTTTTCACTTGTAATATTTGATGTTTTTTGTTCTAGATTTCAGCTCTCTGTTGATATTCTCCATCTTTTTATCCTTGTTTGTGCATCTTTTCTACATTTTATCTTTAAAATTTTATTTGTTTATTTGGTTGCACCGGGTCTTGGTTACAGCACTTGAGGTCTTTAGTTGAAGCACGTGAACTCTTAGTTGCGGCTTGTGGGATGTAGTTCCTTGACCAGGGATTGAACCCAGACCCCCTGCATTGGGAGTGCCAAGTCTTAGCCACTGAACCACCAGAAAAACCCTCTACTTCTTATTTCAGTGTCCTTGTTTACTCGCTTCAGTATTTGATCATCTCTGTGCTGTACCTGCTTCTGTTGTCTTTTCTCCCCTGTCAGTCACATTTTCCTGCCTCTTCACATCTTCTGATTTGTTTCTTGTATTTTGGACGTTGTGTGTAAAAGGGCCATCAGGACTGAGGCAATATATCCTCTTTTCCCAGTGAGGGTTCGTCTTTCCTTCTCTTAGGCAGATAGGATAAGGGGGTGATCGTCTCAATCCAGTCAGAAATCCATGTTAAACTAGGCTGGAGCTTGAGTAAAATTCGGTTGACCTTGTATCTCAAGAATCCCTAGGCTGAGACCTATTCTGTATTTGTTGTAGCAACTCTCTCTGATGATACTGTTTTGGGGGCGAGTGGAGAGGATAATCTTTTAAGATCATAGATTTGGAACCAGACTTTTTAGGTTAAAATTTTAGCTTTACCATTTCCCTACTGTGTGACCCCAAGCAAGTAACTTAACCTGTCTTGACCTCAGTCCCTTCTTCCACAAAGTAAGGATGATAAAAGCACTTATCTCATAGGGCTGTGTTGAAGATAATAGTTTAAAGTGCTTAGAATACCACCTGATACGTAGGAAATGCCATGTCCGTGTCGGCTGATGCTATAACAATAGCAGCAGCAGTTATTATTACGGTTGTCACCATCATCATCTTTACAATGACTGCTCCTGTGCACCAGGCCATGTTCTAAGCACTGAGCATAGAGCGGCCAGAGCAGATAGATATAGTCCAGGCCTTTGTGGATCTTAGTTGCATGATGACTGTCTCTAATTGCAAATACAATAAGTGAGCTCTGGGAGTCAATAACTAGAGACTGCACCCTGGTCTGGGGGGGGTGGTATCAGGGAAGGCTTCCGTGAGGAGGTGACCTCTGAGCTGAAATTTGAGGAAGAGACAGAACTAACTGAGTTCTCTTGGGTCTCTTGTTCCAGAGGGCCCAGGTCAACGCTCAAGACTGGCCTCTATGCTCGACTCAGACACAGAAGGGGAAGGGGATGTGGGAGGCACCATCAACCCCTCAGTGGCCATGGCCATTGCAGGTGGCCCCCTGGCCCCTGGCTCCCGGGCCAGTGTCTCCCAGGGCCCAGTGACGGTGAGTACTGGCCTTGTCCCCAGAGACACCATCATTCCAGAGGGCCCAGGTCAACGCTCAAGACTGGCCTCTATGCTCGACTCAGACACAGAAGGGGAAGGGGATGTGGGAGGCACCATCAACCCCTCAGTGGCCATGGCCATTGCAGGTGGCCCCCTGGCCCCTGGCTCCCGGGCCAGTGTCTCCCAGGGCCCAGTGACGGTGAGTACTGGCCTTGTCCCCAGAGACACCATCTAATATCCGACCATCTTTGTGCCTGTATCTAATGTCTTTTCTCCCTTATCAATCACATCTCCCTACCTCTTCACATGTCTTGTGATTTTTTATTGTATTTTGGACATCATGTGGCCAATAACCCATTAATAGAAGTTAGGTGATAAAGTACCAATTGGCCAGTTCTCACTTTACTATGAAGAAAACGAAGGTCAACTCTCTTCCTTCTGAGCCCCCTGTCCCCTCTCCGGCCCCAGGCTGCTCGCTCAGGCTATGCCCTCTCTGCTGAGTCCAGTCGGACCTTGCTGGTGTGTGTGCTATGGGTCCTGAAGAACGCTGAGCCGGCCCTGCTGCAGCGCTGGGCTGCGGACCTGACCCTCCCTCAGCTGGGTCGTGTCTTGGACTTGCTGTACCTCTGCCTGGCTGCCTTCGAGTACAAGGTTCGAAGGTCGGGCAGGGGACTGGGGCATAGGGGGCAGGTTGAGGACACATGACGGGGCGGGGGGGGTGGTCCTGGAGTGGCGTGGGCTGGGTGTGCAGGGGTGGACTGTGTACCAGTTGCTGGGGGGAAGGGGTAGACTGTTTCAGTGCTGTAAGTTACCAGCCAACTGCTCCTACAGTTTTGCCTCTGAGAGGAGTTCCTGATAGAAATCAAGGAATAATAAGAGTCTATGTACCTTTCTCAGCTCCCCTGGTGGCTCAGTGGTAAAGAACCTACCAGCCAGTGTAGGAGATGCAAGAGATGTGGGTTTGATCCCTGGGTTGGGAAGATCCCCTGGAAGAGGAAATGGCAACCTGCTCCAGTATTCTTGCCTGGAGAATCCCATGGACAGAGGAGCCTGGCGGGCTACAGTCCAAAGGGTTGCAAAGAGTCAGACATGAGTTAGCAGCTGAGCACACGAGCACATGCTGAACCAAAGCAAAAGGGAAAATTTCCTTCATGAACAGAATCCGGGAGGTGCTGAGAGCTTGCTGTAAAGGGGAGAACTGTGTTTGCAAGCACAGGTTCCTGGAGGGATTGGGCCAGAAAAAGCAGACCAAGTTAGCCCACAGAAAAGGACAGAGTCAACCCCGAGCCTGTTCTCTGCCGTCTCAGGGGAAGAAGGCCTTTGAACGCATCAACAGCCTCACATTCAAGAAATCGCTGGACATGAAGGCCCGACTGGAGGAAGCTATTTTGGGCACCATCGGAGCCCGACAGGAGATGGTGCGACGGAGTCGTGGTGAGAGGAAGATGTACCCCAACACGTGTCCCCACTCAGCGCCTCCCACACTTGGTACAAGGGTCCCCGAGACGGCAGCCGTTCCCGCCTGTCTGTCTGGCTCACTTTTCCCAGAAGTCTGCACTTTATCTCCGTGCACATGGCACATGGGTTTCCGTGTTCACGTCTAACCGCGTCTGCTCCGCAGGCGTCCACGCCACCCAGTGACCTCACAGGGACCCCGTGTGTGTATCTTTTCATGGTCACGCGTGTCCTTATGTCTTTGCACATGTGTGAACACCCTCCTGCGTGTCTCAGAGAGGAGCCCGTTTGGGAACCAGGAGAACGTACGCTGGCGGAAGAGCGTCACACACTGGAGACAAACCTCGGACCGTGTGGACAAGTGGGTGAAGGCGGGACCTAGTTCACAGGGGTTAGATCAGTTTCCAGAGAACTGCGCCCCCAGGGCAGATAAAGGGAAAGCGCCCAGCTGTTGGGGGAGGAGTCTGGCCAGGAGAGGCCCTCCCAAGCCCCTCCCATCCCCTCTAGGACCAAGGATGAAATGGAACACGAGGCCTTGGTAGACGGGAACCTGGCAACCGAGGCAAGCCTGGTCGTCCTGGATACACTGGAGATCATCGTGCAGGTATGGCTTGATCCAGCATCTCCATGACTTCTGGCCCCACCAACGGGCATTGTGATCTCTGACTTCAGAACCCCTCTCCCTCCCTGACTCCATAACCACCCCAGTCTCTAAGAGCTGGATTTCTGGCCTGCCAGACGGTGATGCTGTCAGAGGCCCGGGAAAGCATCCTAGGCGTGGTACTGAAGGTCGTGTTATACAGCCTGGGCAGCGCCCAGAGTGCCCTCTTCCTGCAGCATGGCCTGGCCACACAGCGGGCTCTAGTGTCCAAGGTGAGTATCTGACAGCCACGCCTCTTAGACAGTCACTGCCCCGTCACTGAGCACCTGCTGTGTGCCCAGATACACTCCTTAGCCACAGTTTGCAGAGGAATTGAGGATCAGAGTGGCAGAGTCAGCTACCTGGAGTCACACAGCAAGGGCTTAAAGTGGCTCAGATGCTGAAGCCTGCTGGTTTGGTCAGAGAAGGCAGAAGAGCCGTGTGCTTCTGCCCAAGTCCCCATGGGGAACCGTCTGAGTCAGAACAGGGAGAGGCTCACTGGTGTCTGTTTCACCTTGGGGGCGGGGCCCAGTTCCCAGAGCTGCTATTTGAGGAGGACACGGAGCTGTGTGCCGACCTCTGCTTGAGGCTCCTGCGCCACTGCGGCAGCCGCATCAGCGTCATCCGCACCCATGCCAGCGCCTCCCTCTACCTCCTCATGCGCCAGAACTTCGAGATTGGCAACGTAAGCGGGGAGCGGGGGGCGTGGTCCACACGGGCTCCAGGGAGGGCCGTTGATGAGGGCTCTCGATTAATTTCTTTGATAAGTTGCATTTGTTCATCTACTTTTGCCAGGCCGGGCTATATTGGACTTTGTCCAGTTCTGGTGCCCGGGCTTCTCATTCCAGTGGCTCTCTTGCTGTGGTGTGCAGGCTCCAGGCCTGTGGGCTTCAGTGGTTGTGGTGCACAGGCTTAGTTACCCCGTGGCATGTGGAATCTTCCCAGACCAGGGATCGAACCCGTGTCCCCTGCATGGCAGGCAGATTCTTAACCACTAGACTACCAGGGCAGTCCTGAGCAGGGGTCTGGATCAAACAGACGCGAGGCAGAAGGGGAGAGGGGTGAGGCCAGCAGGCTGTGAAGGCCCACGGGCAGACGCGCTCTTCCTCCCGGCCCACCCAGAATTTCGCCCGCGTGAAGATGCAAGTGACGATGTCGCTGTCGTCCCTGGTGGGAACAACACAGAACTTCAGTGAAGAGCACCTGCGACGTTCACTCAAGACCATCCTCACCTATGCCGAGGAGGACGTGGGCCTGCGGGACAGCACCTTTGCCGAGCAGGTGATCCCCCGGGCCCCGGCCCCACCTTCCACAACCAGGGTCTTTGCCCCACCCTCTTGACCCCCGACCCCACCACTTTGGCCACATCACTCCTGGCCCTTCCCCCACCCCAGGTCCAGGACCTGATGTTCAATCTGCACATGATCCTGACTGACACGGTAAAGATGAAGGAGCATCAGGAAGACCCGGAGATGCTTATCGACCTCATGTACAGGTGAGGAGGGCCGGTCGGACCGTGGCCGTTCACAGGCGAGGGGAGAGGAGATTGTGGGAGGGAACAGGTGAGCGAACAGGTAACAAGAGAGACCAGTAAGGATGGACAAGTGATGAGGGACCAGGAAGGCAGACAGCTGAGGACCAAGAGAGAGGGAAGACAGGTGAGGTACGGGCAGGTAAATGAGCAAAAGAAAAGGGTACCAGAGGAACATCCAGATCAGGGTGACAAAGCAGAACCAGGGCAGGTGAGGCAGACAGGTGGGGGAGGCAGGTGAGGCGCCGACCCACGAAGGGATGACAGATCAAGAGAGCAAAGTGTTTTGGAGGAGAGGAGTATTTAGTAAGAAGCTGGGGAGTGGGAGATGGGGGCCCAGGTAATGCAGACAGGGGAGGCAGGGGGCATACAGAAGGGAGGGCTCTAGGCAGACAGGTGACATGGTTCCGGGTTCCAGGTAGAGTAAACTGACGAGAAGGACAAGTGAGGGGTGACACTTGTGAAGGGATGGACAGGTGTGGAGTGGAATAAGTTAGGAGACAGGTGAATAGAGGAAGAGAGGCAATGATGGACAGGTGGATGGGAAGACAGGTGAGAGCTGGACAGGTGAGACAGGTGAATGGGGTACAGGTGAGGAGATTGGCTGGTCAGTGGGAGACGAGGAGGAGGACTGCTGAGAAGAAAGATGAGTAGAACAGTAAGTGAGAAGACAGGTCAGTAGGTGAGACAGGTGAGGGGAGGGATAGGTGACTGAAGATTCAGGTGGGGTCATCTGGGGCAGATGGCCGGGGTAAGAGAGGGGCAAAGTGAGTCTCCACCCTCCTCCACCTCCCATCGCCCTCACCGGGGCTCTAGGATCGCCCGGGGCTACCAGGGCTCCCCAGACCTGCGGCTGACGTGGCTGCAGAACATGGCGGGGAAGCACGCGGAGCTGGGCAACCACGCGGAGGCCGCGCAGTGCATGGTGCACGCGGCCGCCCTGGTGGCCGAGTACCTCGCGCTGTTGGAGGACAGCCGCCACCTGCCTGTGGGCTGCGTTTCCTTCCAGGTGAGTGGCGCGGGTGGGGGTCGTGGCGGGCGGGGTGCGGCACGTGTGGGTGAAAGACCAGGCTCTGAGCCCACCTCCCACCCCAGAGCATCTCGTCCAACGTGCTGGAGGAGTCCGCCATCTCCGACGACATCCTCTCGCCCGACGAGGAGGGCTTCTGTTCCGGGAAGCACTTCACGGAGATGGGGCTGGTGGGGCTGCTGGAGCAGGCGGCCGTCTACTTCACCATGGTGAGGCCCAGGGCCCGGGGCAGCGGCCTACTTGCTCTTGGGCCCCATACCTGCTCCCGGAGATTCCAGATGGAGCTGCTGCGAGGACGCTTTCTGGGCGGGAGACTTGTGGGGGAGAAGGATTTGGGTCTCTGAAGCCGCTTTCCTGCCTTTCTCCCCTTAAAACTCTTGGTACATGTGTAAGGCTTGAGTATGTTCAGTGACCATTAAAAAAATTTTTTTGTTTTGGTCACACCTGGAGGCTTTGGGGAACTTAGTTCCCTGACCAGGGATTGAACCCTGGTCCCCTGCAGTGAGAGCGTGGAGTCATAACCACTGGACCACTGGGGAAGTCCCTAAAATTCTTTTCTGTTGTGAAAAATTTCAAGAACACATAAAAGAAAGTTGTGTCCCCACCACCCCTCATACCCAGCACCCAAAATCAGTGACCACCTATGTTTCCCATCCTGTTTCAGTTCTTTGCATTGAACCTTCTTTTTTTTCCTTTTTTTAATTTTACTTATTTGTGTGTATGTATTTTTTGGTGGTTCTGGGTCTTCACTGCTGCACGGGTTCTTCTCTAGGTGTGGCACACGGGCTTACCGTGACGGCCTCTCTGGTTGTAGCTCACGGGCTTCAGTTATTGCGACTCCCAGGCTGTGGCGCACAGGCCCAGTGGTTGTCGTGCATGGGCTTAGTTACTCTGCATCATGTGAGATCTTCCTGGATCAGAAATCGAACCCATGTCTCCTGCATTGGCAGGTGGATTCTTTACTACTGAGCCACCAGGGAAGCCCCTAGAGGTTTTTTTGATGTTGTGTTTCTTGTTGTTACTTTGCTGGAGTCTCAGAGACAAAGGCCTTGGGAATAAGCCAGATGGTGGACACAGACCTTGGACAGTCAGCAAATAGCTCAGGACACCTGTTGTGTGCCAAGCTTGATGTTGGCCCTGGCTGGCACTCAGGAGTGCCTATTACCATGCGCCAGCAGGCAGTTGTGTGTGGAGGCCTTAGGCATCATGCCAGAAGGGCTTACATTCAGGTACTGGTCCTGGGGAGCCCCTCCTATCTCAGGTTCAATTTCCTGTCTGAGGGATGGGGGAAAAAGAAAATGACTCCTCCTACCAATGAAGGAACATGGATAAAGCATAGATGTATACAGCACCTGGTCCACAGTAGGATGATAGAGATCACAGAGGATGCCTGTAAGGGCTGAGTGGAACGGCTGGTACCCCATCTGGGGCAGATGCAGTCAGGGTGGGCTTCCTGAAGGAGGTGATAGAAGATGGCACCCTGGGGGAGTGGGTAGGAGCGTGGTTGGTCCAGGCAGGAGAGAAGAGCAGGGTAGGTGCTGGAAACCCTGCATATCCCCACACCCCCATCCCCAGGGCGGGCTCTATGAGGCTGTGAACGAGGTCTACAAGACCCTCATTCCCATCCTGGAAGCTCACCGCGACTACAAGAAGCTAGCTGCCGTGCACGGCAAACTGCAGGAGGCCTTCACCAAGATCATGCACCAGGTGGGCCCAGGAAGCACCCCCAGCCCCAGCCCCTGTCGACCCCTGCCATCCCCAGCTGACTTCCCCCCTTCTCTCTCCCACCACAGAGTTCCGGCTGGGAGGTGAGTGGCCACCTACATGCCCCTGGGACCCCCATGACAACTGGTCAGCAGTGGTCAGGGACCACCAGGGGGCGCTGGCGGAACACGACTGCCTGGCCACCGGCTCAGTGGGCGATGACCAATGACGCACCCCCACTGCTTCCCCCCAGGTCCCCCTCCCTGCCCCAGATCTCCAGGGCAGCTTGTGACTCACCCAGCTGGGAGCTCTCCAGTGACACCCTTCCCTCGGGCAGGGCCAGCTTGGTCACCGCCTGAAAGGGGCCTCCCGCTCCCGCCCTCTGCCTCTGTTTCTTTTTGTCTCTATCCCTTGGTCTCTTCCCATCCATCTCTCCCTGTCTGTTTCCTTGTTTGCTCACTCTGTGTGTGTCTCTGAGTCTCTCATGCCTCCTTGTCTCCTCAACTTTCTCCAGGATCTCTGCTCATTTGCTATTTCATGTTCCCCCTCTCTGCCTCTCCCCTACTTGGGTCTATTTTTAGGCATCTCCTAGTTTGGGGAGAATTTTCTGGCCAAAGATGGCAGGAACCCAGGGCCAAGGCGGGAGGGCTGGGTGGGGGCCGGGCAGGGCAGGCGGGTCTCCTCCCTCCCCGGATTTCCCTACCCATAGAATGATTGTCATCGGGCTGCATAACCAGGACCCTGGGGGTTGGGGGCTCTGACCTCTGACCTCTGCAATGACTTTGTCTCTCTGCCCCTGGCTCCCACCTCCCTCTCCTGGTGCCCACCCTACCCCACCTGGATCCGCTTTGGTGAGTGAACATGAGCCACCCCGGTCCTTCTTGGTGGTGGGTCACCTACCTAGGGTGGGAGGAGGGGGAGTTCTCTTTCCAAACTTAGATCAGGGAGGGGAGGGGATGCCCTGGAACAAGGGAACCAGAGCCTCTGTCCCAGAGCAAGAGACAACCATGACTTCCTTCAGCCACGTGTGCATTTATTGAGCACCTACTGTATACCTGGGGCTCAAGAATCTACCTGCCAAAGCAGGAGACGGGAGTTCAATCTCTGGGTTGGGAAGATCCCCTGGAGAAGGAAATGGCAAACCACTCCAGTATTCTTGCTTGGGAAATCCCATGGACAGAGGAGCCTGGCAGGCTGCAGTCTTTGGGGTTGCAGGGAGTAGACATGACTTAGCAGCTAAACAACAACTATATACCCAGCCCCACAGACATTGAGAAGCGAGCTGTGAGAAATAGAGCCCTGTTCCTCATTGCGTATTGAGATCCATACTCTGAAGAACTGCATGGAGCAAGAGGGAGAATCAGAAACTCAGGGTTTGTGTTCAATGAGAATAAAGATTGAGGGGGCAGCAGATAGGCTGGAGAGAAAGAGTGAGAGTGTGGGCAGTGGACAGTCGGCCAGGTCCACATCTCTGCCTGTGATGTAATGTTCTTGGGGTCCCTCCAGTCCTCCACCCATGCCCCCATCTAATGCACATGGGGCTGGAGGACACGTGTCTCTGGGGTAGGGGCCTCCCGGTCAGTAGCAGCTTTCCCACAGCCCCAGCGCGTGTTTGGGACATATTTCCGTGTGGGCTTCTACGGCACCCGCTTTGGTGACCTGGATGAGCAGGAGTTCGTGTACAAGGAGCCATCCATCACGAAGCTGGCTGAGATCTCACACCGGCTGGAGGCACGTCCTGGAGGTGGGGGGTGGTCAGGGCACTGGGCCACCCTGGGGCTGAGTTGGGGCTGCAGCCGTGTAGCCCTGAGTCAGCCCTGTGTCCCCAGGAGTTCTACACGGAGAGGTTCGGGGAGGATGTGGTCGAGATCATCAAAGATTCTAACCCTGTGGACAAGACCAAGCTGGACCCACAGAAGGTGAGGGCTTCCGACCATCTGCCCAGGGTCCCCCAAATCCTATATTCAGAGACACTGTGCACCACATCCTGTGGCCCTTCAAATCCTATTTCTCTAGGAAGCTCCAAAGCTTGTCTCTCTCAGAGACCCTAAAATCCTATTCCTCAGGGATTCTCATACATCCAGATGAAATGTGAAAGTGTCAGTTGCCCAGTCAGGTCTGATTCTTTGCAATACCATGGACTGTAGTCCACCAAGCTCCTCTGTCCCTGGGATTCTCCAGGCAAGAATACTGGAGTGGGTAGCCATTTCCGTCTCCAGGGGACCTTCCCAACTCAGGGACTGAGCCCTGGTCTCCTGCATTGCAGGCAGATTCTTTACTGTCTGAGCCACCAGAAAAGCCCCAGTTGAGACATAGGGAGACTTGAGAACCCAAAGCCCGCAGGCCCAGGGAGGCTCAACCCCCTTTCTACAGGGATGGGGCCCCTGTGGGAGGCCAGCAAACCCCAGCTGTGTGTGTGGGGCTGAAACCCTTACCCCTGGGCCCCGCACCCCAGGCCTACATCCAGATCACATACGTGGAGCCGCACTTTGACACCTATGAGCTCAAGGACCGTGTGACCTACTTTGACCGCAACTATGGGCTGCGAACCTTCCTGTTTTGCACACCCTTCACGCCAGACGGGCGTGCTCACGGTGAACTGCCAGAGCAGCACAAGCGCAAGACACTGCTGAGCACGGCCCACGCCTTCCCCTACATCAAGACCCGAATCCGTGTTTGCCACCGGGAGGAGGTGGGCGGCCCAGGGAGTGGGGAGGTGAAGAGACCCCAGACCAAGGGCGGCAGGGGACCCCCAAATTCCAGCCTCCAGGCCCTAGTTGGCAGACTGAAGCCCCTCCCCCCAGACCTCATTGACCCAAGTCTGGACTAGAACCAGGCCAGAGTTAGCAACAGCACACCAAAAGCAGCTGAACCTTGACCTTTACCCTGCCAGACCCAGGCAGGCAGGAGCCCCCAGACCCAGTTCCTTACACAGGCTCTTGGACCCCTATGAACCCCCAGCTAAGATCCAAGTTGCCGCAGGCTGGTTTGCGTCAGGGCATCTCCAGGCCCCACCCAGTGGTGCGTGCCCATCCCTACCCCACAGACGGTGCTGACCCCGGTGGAGGTGGCCATCGAGGACATGCAAAAGAAGACTCGGGAGCTGGCCTTCGCCACTGAGCAGGACCCTCCTGATGCCAAGATGCTGCAGATGGTGCTGCAGGGCTCTGTGGGGCCCACTGTGAACCAGGCACGGCTGGCGGGGGAAGCAGGCTGCCCAAAGCCCCATGGGGGGGCAGGGGGTAGTGGAGTGCAGACGGCCTCATGAGCCCCTGTCACCCCACAGGGACCGCTGGAGGTAGCCCAGGTGTTTCTGGCAGAGATCCCAGAAGACCCCAAGCTCTTTAGGCATCACAACAAGCTGCGGCTCTGTTTCAAAGACTTCTGCAAAAAGTAGGCCTGACCCCATCCCCAGACAGGGCCCCTCTAACCACCCCCTATTATGACTCTGCCTACCTGACTTCCCAGCACAGCCAGTCTATCAACCTGACTCCCCTTTATGGCTTCTCTGATTTCCATTAAGTCATGTCCATCATCTGACTCAGTGGACATGAGTTTGAGCAAGCTCCAGGAGATAGTGAAGGATAGGGAAGCTTGGTATGCTGCAATCCATGGGGTTGCAGAGTCAGACAGGACTGAGTGACTGAACAATATATCCACCTATCAGACCCCCATTATTACTCCTCTGCATGCCTGATCCCAGCTCATGGCCTTTTCACCTCTCATTTTTTTATCTTTTTTTTTTTTTTTTGGTTGCACTGGGTCTTCATTGCTGCACGCAGGCTTTCTCTAGTTGTGTCAAGTGGGGGTTATTCTCGTGGTGTGTGGGCTTCTCGTTGCGATGGCTTCTCATTGTGGAGCTTAGGCTTTAGGGCCCACTGGCTTCATCAGTTGCAGCGCGTGGACTCAGTCATTGCGGAGTGCCTCTCTACAGCGCGTGGACTTCAGTAGTTGTGGCACCTGGGCTTAGTTAGTTGCTCCACAGCATGTGGAATTTTCCCAGACGTTGCTCCACAGCATGTGGAATCTTCCCAGACCAGGTATCGAACCCAAGTCCCCTGCATTGGCAGGCGGATTCTTTACCACTGAGCCATCTGGTCCTCAGGTGTGAGGATGCGCTGCGGAAGAACAAAGCCCTGATTGGGCCGGACCAGAAGGAGTACCATCGGGAACTGGAGCGCAACTATTCCCGCCTGCGGGAGGCTCTGCAGCCTTTGCTCACCCAACGCCTGCCCCAGCTGCTGGCACCAAACACAGCCAGCCTCAGGTGCCTAACCCGAGTACCCCGCCCACGCCAGAGAGGGCGAGATGGGGCAGGCAAAGCCCGGCAGAGTGTGGGGGCTACCATACATGTGCCCATCAACACAGGTGCTTGGGGCTTTGCACGTGCATGTGAACACTTGCACATGTACATAATATTCAAGCTCTGAGCCACCATTTCTGATCCTGGCTAGGTTATTTCTCAGGCATGTGACTTCATTTTTCTGAGCCTCAGTTTCCATATCTGTCAAATGGGTGAGATTCATACCTCCAGTGGTGGATTCTATGAAGGAATCTCCAGTTCCATGGCTGGATCAGAACCAGCGTTAAAGGAGTCAGGATGACCATAGAAGGGTCTTAGGAGGGAGAGGGGGAGGAGGGGAAGGAAAGTAGTGGGAGGCAGAGGAGGAGGTGATGCTGGAGAGCATTATGGAGTTGGGGACCATGTGCCTGTGTTGATCTACTTAATTCCTCCCTCCCCCAGGAACTCCTTGAACAGAGCAAGTTTCCGGAAGACTGACCTCTGAGCCCACAGGGCCTGGAGCCACTCCCAGGACCCTGGCCTCAGCTACCCGTGCCTTCCTGACAGTCTCTCCCACTGCCCACTTGGCTGTGAGGCGCCCACATCGTGCACGGGGCTGGGCCCTCTGTTCCTCTGTTCTCGTCTGTGTGCACTGATGCTTCTTGTCTTTTCTAATTTAAAATGGTTTTTGTAAACAGCCTGTGTGGCGTGGTCCCTGGGGGCTGGGTCCCAGGTGCATACTCGACCTAATTGTTGATGAGGGAACCGGGAACTAGCTGGGTGCAACAGGCAGCAGTGACGACCCATGCAAGTTCCTGCCCTTGTAGAACTGACATTCTAGTGGGGAGGGCAACACACAAATGACAATGTCATGTGTGTTCATGGGGAATAACAGTGACATTTGTTAAGCCCTTGCCCAGAGCCCAGATCTGTATAATTGCCACCCAGAAAGACACTGTCCCATCTATGGGCCTGGCTGCATGAGGGACAGCCTGCTTCGTGGGTACAGAATCATCTCAACACCACTGTCAGGCAGGCAGCATTCTTATCCCGGTTTACAGATGGGGAAACTGAGGTAGCCAGTAGTTAGAGGCTTGGTGGTGTTGAAGTTGGAAACCAAATCTGGCTAGCCATGGAGCCCAGGCCTTGGCTGAGGTCTGCGGCCTCGCGCTGACCCACCCCTCCTTTCCCGCCCCGCGGTGGTCACGTCACTGTACCGGGCCTGCGCTGGGCCGCTGGGGGAGGGGTGACCTCCCGCAGTCACCAGCACCACCGCCGCCCGCCCTCCAGGAGCTGGACTCCGGCCAGCCCCGCCCTCTCCCG
>SJYX01018852.1:101241-148135 GCA_006410675.1 Oreotragus oreotragus | reverse complement strand
TCCTCCCTCCCTTGTCCTCCCTCGCCCTCCTCCGAGGCCGGGCCGGAGCCAGGCCCCAGGCGGCGGGAAGGCGGCCGGGCGTCCGGCCGGGCTGGGCCTCGGCCTAGCGGCTGGGCCGGCGTGGGGAGCTGCAGCTGTTTGCCATTAGCTGGGGACCCCGCAGACCCCGCCCCCTCCCTGCACGGGGCGGGGTCCTCCTCGCCCCCGTTTTTGGGACGGGGAGAGGAGCGGGAAGACCCCAGAGACGTTCAGGCTGGCCTGGGGCGGGGGCTTTAGGGAGACCCCTTTGAACATTCGGGCCGCCTCCCCGGGACCCCGCGTTACTTCCCTGAGCCACCTACCTGTCCCCTCGTGGAGTGGCCTGTCTCCCTTTCCATATCTCTCTGCCTTGTCTCGAGTACTCGCCATGCTCCAGGGAAGGTGATCCACAGACACCCACCACCACTACGCTTTCCGCCACCATCTGCTTTCTCCAGCTTTAGCCTGTCACCAATCCACATGGAGCATGGTCACATGGCTTCAGACCTCAGTTTCTGCCTGGAAGATGGGGATGTGGGTGGCTTGGCTGGCAGTGAGGGGAATCTACCAAGCTAAGGATTCAAATCCAGACCCAGCTACTTCCTCAGGCTAAGTGACCCTGGGCAAAGTCGCTGTGTATTTCTTTCTTTTTATTTTGGCAGCCCCACGTGGTATGTGGTACCTTAGTTCCTTGACCAGGGATCGAACCCATGCACCCTACATTGGAAGCATGGAGTTGTAACCATTGGACTGCCAGGGAAGTCCCCATTGTGTGTTTCTGTGTCCCAAAACACTTCATCTTACCCAAGACCCCGTAATACACGGTGATAACTACCCCCATGGTAGGGTTGTCATGATGATCAAAGGAGTTGCCTGGATGATAATTATAGTTATACTGTTATTCACCCCACCCCTTTCACTCCAGGGGTCTCCACAGGGGTACCATTTCTGCTTCCTGCCTCTAGTCTCTCTCAGGTTCCCAGAAAATATTTTCAATCACTTCCCTGTTGTGCAGGTGGAAAGCCAGGTTTCCTACAATTGGATGACTGTGTGTTCCAGGCACTGAAAGGAGAAGTGAGGACAGAGACGTAGAGAGAAAGGGCGGGAGAAGTGCAGAGAGACAGAGACGTGGAGAGACAGAGAGAGACGCGGAGAGAGACAAGCAAGAGGCTAAGCAAGGAGGACGTAAGACAAGACAAGCTCAAGCTCGGCTGCCCCTGAAGCTCCAGCCCCACCTTCATGCCCAGCAGGTGCTCCACCTGGCCCATCCTCCCAGGTACCCACTGCCCAGGCACCACAGCCTGAAAAGGGAGGGGTGGGCCGGAACCTCTGCAGCAGGGTGGTTAGAGGTCAGACAGCAGAAAGGACTGGCCAAACTCGGTCAGAGTAGGGGACAGAAGTACCCTGGCCATCCTCCAGGTCTGGGGGTGCAGGTTAGTGAGAGGCCCTGATTGTCTCTCCCCTTTCCAGCCTCTGGCACCCCCTCACTTCCTCCCCCCACCCCCATGACTTCCGGGGCCTCCACCCGCCTTCTATCCTTGCTGTGCCCCCAGCCCTCGAGCCGGACACATCCTGGGGGGGCGGGGGGGGGTGAGCAGGAAGTTCTCGTGTAGCTCGGCAGCGAAACTGTTTATTTTTAGAGAAAATTGTTTCCATAAAGGGGAAAGGCTTTGCTCCTTGCTGCCTCCCCCCAACTTTCCCTACCAGCCCCCCGCCACTGCCCAGGCTGACCCAGCTCTGTTTGCGGGTCTCCTACCCTGAGCTCTGTTTCTCTTTATGCCCCTGTGTCTCTGTCTCCCCAGATCCTTGCAGCAAGGCTGGCTGTCTCCCCATTAGTGCCCCCATCTGCCCACCTAAGCCCCCATCTGTCCTGGTAACCAGTTCTTGCCTGGGCTGAGGGGAGGGGGCACAGGAAGGGGGGCGGCTGTCGGACTTCAGCACCCCATCCCCCCCGCCCCTGGTGGGGGGCCTTGTGGAGGCGGGGCTGTGGGAACAGCTGGAGCCTGTCCAGGGGCTGGACAGATGTGCGGGCAGACCGTGAGGCTTGGTTTCTTTGTTCCAGGCTGTGGGGGCCCCCCGCCAACCCTTTCCACAGACGGGTGTGTGCCTGTGAGAGGGTCCCACACCCAGGGAAAGAGGGAAGTTGGTGGGGAGAGGACAGTGGGAAGGGGTGGCCACCTCCCCTCCTCCTGCGGACTCCTGACTCTGGGTGTCATCACACCCTCTTCACCCTCTTCCCAGGTAAACCTCAGCCAGTGCTGCAGGTGGTCTGACTCACAGTCCCCCCCAGAGACACCTGAGGAGCTCTGCAGGCAAGAGGATGGCCCAGGTCCTGCACGTGTCAGCCCCCTTCCCAGGTCAGGGGTCTTGTGGGGAAGAGGGCCCAGCCTTGGGGTTGGAGGTGGGGCATGAGGGACACAGGCCAGGTCCTGTGTGGCCTGGAGGAGAGAAGGGGGCCTGACTTGAGTGGGGCTGAGGGTAGGACACAGCTCTATCCTGAGAGCCTGAATGGAGACAACTCGGTTCTGCCCTCGACAGTCTAATGGGAGAGACAGGGTTTTTCAGGAAAGGAGGTTAGTCTGAGTTGGGAGACAGGGTCCTGACTCATTTGGGAGGTTGGAAGCACAGCCCTGCCCTGGGAGGGTCCAAGGGGGACACAGGGCCTTGCCTTAGGCTGGGGAGGTGGGGAGGGGCCTGAGGTTTACACCTGAGCATTGAGCAGCCAGTGGTGTCCCATCCTTTGGGCCAATAAGCCATGACTCACCCAGGGGCATCAGTTTGCCCCCAGGAGGGGACCACAGTGTTCAGAGGTGCTGGCGTCTCTCTCTACCTCAGGGACCCCCGGCCCAGCCTCCCCGCCTGCCTTCCCCTCTAAAGAGCCTGAGGTCCCCTACTCGGTGGAGACGCCCTACGGCTACCGCCTAGACCTGGACTTTCTCAAGTACGTGGACGACATCGAGAAGGGCCACACCCTGCGTCGGGTGGCCGTGCAGCGCCGGCCCCGCCTGGGCTCCCTGCCCCGTGGGCCTGGCTCCTGGTGGACGTCGACCGAGTCTCTGTGCTCCAATGCCAGCGGGGACAGCCGCCACTCGGCCTACTCCTACTGCGGCCGTGGCTTCTACCCGCAGTACGGCGCCCTGGAGACACGCGGTGGCTTCAACCCGCGAGTGGAGCGCACGCTGCTGGATGCCCGTCGCCGCCTGGAGGACCAGGCAGCCGCCCCTGCCGGTCTGGGCTCCCTGACCCCCAGTGCGGCCGGCTCGACGAGCTCACTGGTGGGCGTGGGGCTGCCACCCCCGACACCACGGGGATCGGGACTGTCCACGCCGGTTCCGCCCAGCGCCGGGCACCTGGCCCATGTGCGGGAGCAGATGGCGGGGGCCCTGCGGAAGCTGCGGCAACTGGAAGAGCAGGTGAAACTGATCCCCGTGCTCCAGGTGAAGCTGTCGGTGCTGCAGGAGGAGAAGCGACAACTCACGGTGCAGCTCAAGAGCCAAAAGTTCTTGGGCCACCCTGCAGGAGCCCGGGGCCGTGGCGAGCTCTGCCTGGACCTCCCTGAGGCCCCCGAGGACCCAGTGATGCTCGAGACCCGGAGCGTGGGCACCTGGGTCCGAGAGCGGGACTTGGGCGTGCCCGATGGGGAGGCAGCCCTGGCCGCTAAGGTGGCCGTGCTGGAGACCCAGCTCAAGAAAGCACTCCAGGAGCTACAGGCAGCTCAAGCCCGGCAGGCCGACCTCCAGCCCCAGGCCTGGCCGCCGCCAGACAGCCCAGTCCGTGTGGACACCGTCCGGGTGGTGCAGGGGCCAAGAGAGGTGGAGGTAGTGGCCAGCATGGCAGCGGGGGCCCCTGCTCAGCGGGCCCAGAGTCTGGAGCCCTACGGGGCAGGGCTGAGGGCCCTGGCGACGTCCAACGGGGCCGAGAGCCCCCCTGTGTTCCGCAGCCATGAGGTGATGGAGACAGTGTTCCCAGCGCCCACTGCATCCACCAGCAACGTCCATCAGGTGAAGAAGATCAGTATCACAGAGCGCAGCTGTGATGGGGCAGCAGGTGAGCAGTAGTAGGTAGGGGCAGATGGTAGAGGGTCCCTCCTTTTCCTCTGAATGCTGGGGACCAGCCCCAGCCCTGTCCTTCCACAAGCAATCAGAACCTCAGTTTCTTCATCTGTGCCAAGGAGACACTCGTGCTGCTGACCCAGTCCCTCTAGGGACCATGTGAAGAAATTAAGTATTTGAGGAGTTAGGTGTGTGCTCATGTCCGGAGAATCCCAGAGACGGGGAAGCCTGGTGGGCTGCCGTCTGTGGGGTCACACAGAGTTGGACACGACTGAAGTGACTTAGCAGCAGCAGCAGCAGCATGTCTAGAACGTTATAAATATGTAGAAAATAGGAGGTATTTGGGTGAAAGTCCCCAAAGTTGTCAGTTGTTGGGCAAAAAAAANCTGGTGGGCTGCCGTCTGTGGGGTCACACAGAGTTGGACACGACTGAAGTGACTTAGCAGCAGCAGCAGCAGCATGTCTAGAACGTTATAAATATGTAGAAAATAGGAGGTATTTGGGTGAAAGTCCCCAAAGTTGTCAGTTGTTGGGCAAAAAAAAAATTCTTCCCTGATTGGCAAAAACCAGTCTCAGGCCATGAAAAAGGAAATGTGTTGTTCATGTAACTTAGTGACAGCTTCAGGCATAGCTGGATCCAGGTGCTCAAATGGCCTCAGGAATCTCTACCTCCTGCTTTCTCTTGCTCTGTGCATCCTGGAAGCCTCTCTCTCAGGCAGGTAGAGGTGCTCACACCACTCCTGGCATCTGTTGAGCCAGCTCATAAAAGGAAAGGGAGCCCCCCAATCCAGATGGCACTGGCAAAAGTCCCAGGGGTGACCCTTCTTGGTTGGTTAGGGTCATTTGCTCCTCACTGAGCTAATCACTGAGTCTCTCACTCCCCAGGCCCAGATCCTGGAAGTGGAGGAGCCCCGCCCATGTCCAGTGGGAGGAAGGGGATGCTCCCTGGAGGAACTGCTGAGTCCTCTTGCTCAGAAAGGGGATGTGGGATGTTCAGGATAGCAGCTGCCCCACCACCGCCGTCCTGAGGCCCCTGGGAGACGCTGCCAGAATGACTCATAATCCAGACAGCTGTTCTTTATCTAATGCCAGTCTGGTGCTGACGGCTCTGCTAAGTGTTTCACCCACCGAGAAGGTTAAGACAGCGGGCTGTGTAGCAAGGTTACCTGGGTTTAAATTCCACTCCTTACTGTGTGACCTGAATGATCAGCCTCACTTCTCTGGGCCTCGGCCTCCCTGTCTGTGAAGTGGCCTTGTAGCAGTCCACACCTCTAGGATTCTTCTGAATTAGTGCAAACATACAGTAAGCACTTAACCATCGCGTGTTGCTACTTCTGCTGTTAGTTGTAGTATCACTAAGCTGTGTCCGATTCTTTCCAACCCCATGAACTGTAGCCCGCCAGGCTCCTCTGTCCATGGGATTGTCCAGGCCAGAATACTGGAGTGGGTTGCCAGTCTCTTCTCCAGGGGATCTCCCTGACCCAGTCTCCTGCATGGCAGGCAGATTCTCTACCATCTGAGACACCAGGGACGCCCAGAATAGCAGGTTGCTATTTCCTACTCCAGGGGATCTTCCTGATCCAGGGATTGACCCCATGTTCTTTTGTGTCTCCTGCATGGGCAAGCGGATTCTTTACCACTGTGCCAAATGGGAAGCCCCCCTACTAATGATTTTCAGGTCAGTTCTTGTCATAACTGGGGAAACTGAGGTTTGCGGAGAAGCTTCACATATCCTTTGTCAAACGTCCAAGATCTGAGACCAGGCTGTTCTGAACCTATAGCACGTCTCAAAGATTCAGCCGATTTCCTCGTCTAAGTCTCAAATTTATCAGGTGGCCAGAGCCCTGTAGAGGCACCAGAGGGTACAAGCTGGAGGGCGGGGTCCCAGCTGTGTTTTCTTGCTTCCCCATGTTCTTCCTGGCCAGCTGTGGACTCCACCCCTGTGTTCTGTGTCTATCCCAAACACCCAGCCCTGCGACCCTGGCCCCCAGCCAGAGGCCCCACCCAGCCCAGCCTCCGGATCTCTTAAGAGGCAACCTCCATTCCAGACGTGCCTTCCAGTGCAGCCACAGGGCCTCCTGCCTGCAGGACACACAGACCTAGCCAGGTCCCCACCTTGTGCAAGCGGTCACCCCCCAGAAGTTCTTCCTTGAGTCTCACTTAACTCCCTCTTGCTGCAGCCAGCCCCAGTCTCTGCCTCTGTTAGGCAGAACTGGCATGTACTAATTCATTTCATTGCCTTCTCATCCAGGGAATATTTACTGAGTGCCTGCCATGTGCTAGATTTTTCTAGGCACTGGGGACACAGCAGTGAACAAGACAGACGAAAAGCCCCTGCAATAAACAAATAGCCCACCAGAAACAAGTGAAGAAAAATCGCTTCAGAGAACGCATGTTTGAAGCAAATAAAACAGGGATGTGGGATGGGTGGTGGTTGGATGGCGTGGAGGCCCATGTTCAAATTCTGGCTTCCTTGCTCCCTAGCTCCGTGCTCTTTAACCTCTCTTAAACCTGTTTAACCTCTCTGTGCCACATTTGCGGGGTTGGGGTGGGGTAGGGTGGTGGTACTGACCGCCCAGTGGCACCAGATCAGTGTGAGCTAAAATACATCAGTTGGTGCTGAGTGTTCAAGATGGTATCAGGCACTGGTGCTTGCTCAGGGGTTAGCTGTTGGCTCTTTGAGCCAAGATGTGAGAGAAAAGAAGCACCTGGGTGGTTTCTTGACAAATGTTTTGTTTTTCTGTTTTTTGGCTGCACTGCATGGCATGTGGGATCTTAGTTCCCCACCCAGGGATTGAACTCGTGCCCCCTGCAGAGGAAGCACAGGGTCTTAACCACTGGACTGCCAGGGAAATCCTTGACAAATGTTTAGACCACTTAGGTCGGTCATGCATAGGTCAGTAAGGAGGCTGGGAGGAGTCCAGCATTTCTGCCACCTAGAATTTGCTTGCTGCAGTGAAGAGCAGGAAGGGTGAGAGGCAGCTGTCGCCTCAGGCTGGCAAAGGTGGATGAGACGGGCAGAGGCCCAGAGACCGCTGTAAACTCTCATTCACCCCTCACCTTTCAAAGGCACCACAGAGAGATTCCTGGGAGAAGGGGCAGCCAGGCACGTGCATCCGTGGGGTCTCTCCAAGGCTTTGAAATTTCCTGTTATTGTTTGAAACACAGTCCTATGAATGCAATTCATATTCTTTGTGAAAGGTTGGGAAAGTACAGAAGACTCTGTAAAGTGAGAGTCGCTCAGTCGTGTCGGACTCTTTGCGACCCCGTGAACTATACAGTCCATGGAATTCTCCAGGCCAGAATACTGGAGTGGATAGCCTTTCCCTTCTCCAGGGAATCTTCCCAACCAGGGATCAAAGCCAGGTCTCTCACATTGCAGGCGGATTCTTTATCAGCTGAGCCACAAGGGAAGCCCAGTAATACTGGAGTGGGTAGCCTATCCCTTCTCCAGTGGATCTTCCTGACCCAGGAATCGAGCCAGGGTCTACTGCACTGCAGGCAGATTCTTTACCAACTGAGACAGGAGACTCTAGAAGACTAAATAAGGGCTCCATAAACCCACCACTGCCTAGACACAAATGCTATGGATACTTCTTTCCTTCCGATTTTTTTTTTTCTCATGAAGAAAATAATATGTATTTTTGGAGTCTGGCACCATGTACTGATGGAATTTGTTGTGTTGCCTTATTTTCTATGTAAAAGCATTTAGGCAGCCCACTGTAAGGGGCTGCATTATGTGATGTCCTTTTTGTATCTTAACTCATTAACACCCCCAGTACCGCTTGGAAGCAGGTGGTGTTTCTATCTCTATTTTACAGATGTGGAGACTGAGGCACTGAGTGGTAAAGGAATTTGTCCATAGTTTTCAAAGCCAGGATTTAAATCCTCTGATTTCTTTGATTTAACATTATCCCAGGGACATTTCATCATGTTATTAAAAATTTTTAGGGGAATTCCTTGGCAGTCCAGTGGTTAGGACTCCAAGCTTTCACTGTCGAGGCTGTGGGGTTCAATCCCTGGTCAGAAAACTAAGATCCTGGAAGCTGCAAGGTATGGCCAAAAAAAAAAAAAAAAAAAAACTATTGGAACATGCAATTTATCTTTTAACAGCTGGGTGACTCTTTACTGTCAAAAAGAAAGAAGAAAGTGTTAGCTTCGTCCGACTCTTTGGAACCCTATGGACTGTAGCCCACCAGGCTCCTCTGTCCATGGAATTATCTAGGCAAGAATAGTGGAGTGGGTTGCCATTCCCTTCTCCAGGGGATTTTCCCTACCCAGGGATCAAACCCGTGTCTCCTGCATTGCAGGCAGATTCTTTACCAGCTGAGCCACCAAAGGTGCCATGCAAATTTCCTTCTGTAGGAACCTTTCATCTCCTGCTTTTTTTTCTTTTAGGCTGCCCCATGCGGCTTCCCAGGATCTTAATTCCAGGACAAGAGATTGAATTTGGCCCTTTCAGTGAAACACCAAGTCCTAACCACTGGGCCTCCAGGGAAGTTCCTGGAAGAGCATTTTTAAGGACCATGATAACTGTTAGCAAATTGCTTTATTCCTCCCGACCCCACTAACCCCACGCTGTGGACTCTCCCTTCCTGCACAAGTTGGCCAAGTGATTTAAATGTTTTAAAATTTTCTTTTGGACTTAAGGAGTTAATCTAATTCTTGGCCCCATGGCCCAGGAATTTCACCAGCCCCACTGAGCTAGGCATGACACCTCTCTTGTTTGACTTTAATTCTTTTTTCACCTTTGTCTTCCACCCTCAGTGCTGAGGACTGATAAATATTTTCAGCTTTGTGGGGCATCTGATCTCTGTTGCAATGACTTGACTCAATTCTGCTCAGTTCTTTTTTCCCTCAGCTTTACTGAGGTATATTTAATATACAAAAATCTGCACGTTTAAAAAAATTTTATTTTGTATTGGTATATAGCTGATTAACAATTTTGTGACAGTTTCAGGTGGACAGCAAAGGGACTCAGCCATACACATGCATGTATCCATTCTGCCCCAAACTCCCTTCCCAGGCAGGCTGCCAAACAGCTCTGAGTAGTTTCATGTGCTATACAGTATATCCTTGTGGGTTATCCCTTTTAAATATAGTATGTACATGTCCATCCCAAACTCCCTAACTATCCCTCCCCTCATCCTTCCCCCTGCCTCCCTGGCAACCGTAAGTTCATTCTCTAAGCCTGTGAGTCTCTTTCATAATCTGCACATTTTTAATGTATACATTTTGATGAGTTTAATGTCTCAGCTCTACCTTTGTAGCATGTAAGCAGGGTAGCCAGTACATCAATGAACTAATGTGGCTATATACCAATAAAACTTAATGTGTAGACACTGAAACTTCAATTTCCTGTAATTTTCACGTGTCCCAAAGAGACTCCTCCTTTCAGGTTTTTCCCAACCATTTAAAAATGTAAAAATCGTGCCTACGGGCCGTGATTCAGCACCCCCTGCTCTGTCACACACCCCCACCCCATTGTAATATCATTCCTTGCAACCCACCTTCCAGAAGCTTATTTAGATATTTGAGTATTCTTGAAAAATATGCCCTAGGCATGTTTAATTTCCTAAAATGGTATTGTGCCTTAGGAAAAAAAAAATCTCTTTCTGTTTCTTGTTTTTTCCTCTCTACGCTATTTTGGAACTCTCCCCCCTGATCCGGCGGTTTGTCACTTCTAATGACTGCATAGATTTCTGCTGTAGGGATGTGCCACACTTTCTTAGATGACCCCCTCCTTGGTGGACACCTGGGTTACTTCCAACTCCTGGCTGCTTTGAATAGTACTGGCTTCGTCCTTACATGTCCTGTCCTGTGGGGTTGCTGGGTTACAGGAAAGGCACAACTTCAATCCAGATTTTGTTTGATTCTCTCTGGAAAGTTCTCTCTGGCCACACTCCCACCAACCATGGCTGGGTCTGAAGTGTCCTTTCTCTACATCCGCGGTAACATAGTTTATTTATCTTTCTAATTTTTTGCTCATTTGTTGCAGTTGTCCAAAGTGGTATCTCCTTGTTTTAAATAGCATTCCTTTGATTGCTGGTGAGGTTGAGCATCACCATATATGTTTCACAACTCTCCTTAGTGAATTGCTTAGTCGTAGCCTCTATTTTTTTCCTTTGGGGCAATTTTGAGATGTTCCTGGCATTTTCCAGAATAGGGGTTCGTGAATTGTAGCCTGCAGGGCCATATGAAGCCTGGTGCCTGTTTTCATACAGCCCATGGGCTCAGAGTCGTTTCTGGGTTTTTGAATGGTTGAACAATGTGAAAAGAGTAATATTGTGTGATATGAGCACCATTATATGAAATTCAAATTTATTAGAACACAGCCAGGCCCATTCATTTATGTACTGTCTAGGGTTGCTTTTGTGTTGTTTGCAACAGACCTTATGGCCCACAACATTTATTATCTGGCCCAGGACAGGAAAATTTTGTTAACGCCTATTCTAAAAGATAATTCTTTGCCTGTTTTTGGCATTATGACTATCTTTCCACAGGCTTTACTCTTCTGTCAACTAAATTTAAGAGGTTTTTTTTTTTAAACAAAATAGTTTTAACCAAGAGTTTTTTAACTCTTAATTTGATGTCGTTAAACTCATCGCAGACTTCTTTCTTTAATTTTTAACTCTTTCCACTTTATCTAGGTGATTGACATATAAATTATATTATGTGCTGTGCTCGGTTGGTCAGTCAGTCATGCCCGACTCTGCAACCCCATGGACTGTAGCCTACCAGGCTCCTCTGTCCATGGAACTCCCAAGGCAAGAATACTGGAGTGGGTTGCCATTTCCTACTTATTATATATTATTATAAGTAATGCTATTCATATTAGTTGAGGGTGTACACATTGATGACTACTATATGTATATATGTGTGTGTGTCTGTGTCTGTGACAATATATACATGTATATATGTATGTATATATTACAACAATGATTACCACAGTAGGTTTAACATCCATCACATCACAGTTTTAATTTTTTTTCTGTGATGAGAACTTTTAAGACCTGATCTCACAGCAGTTTTCGAATATATGCCAGAGATTTGTGGGTTCAGTTCCAATTTTCGAATATATGCCAGAGATTTGTGGGTTCAGTTCCAGACCTCCACAATAAATTGAGTCCCACATTTTTTGGTTTCCAAGGGCTTATGAAAGTTATATCTACACTGTAGTGTAGCCTATTAAGTGTGCAATAGAATTATGTCTAAAAAGACAATGTACATACCTTAATTTTTTAAATATTTTATTGCTAAAAAGTGGTAACCATCGGCTGAGCCTTCAGCAGGTCATAATCTTTTTGCAGTGGTAACATCAAAGATCACTGATCATAGGTCACCATAAAAAATATAATAATGATGAAAAAGCCTGGAATATTCTGGGAATTACCAAAATGGGACACAGAGATACAAAGGGACCAAATGCTGTTAGACAAATAGTACCCGTAGGCTTGCTCCATGCAGGTTGCTATTGGGCGTCCCAGGTGGCTCAGTGGGGAAAGAATCCCCCAGCCAGTGCAGGAGGCTCAGGTTCAATCCCTGATCTGGGAAGATCCCCTGGAGAAGGCAGTGACCACCTACTTCAGAATTCTTGTCTAGGAAACCCCTGGACAGAGGAGCCAGGTGGGCTGCAGTCCACGGGGCTGCCGAGAGCCGGACAAGACTGAGCGCAAGCACTCCTATTTCACCCCCACTTCCCTCACCTGGGGTCTGTGCTGAGCCCTCTTTCCTCACCTCCTTTGGCCTGTTTCTTCCTGCAACCATGCCCTGCTGATTTCATTCTTGTGGCTTTGGGAATATGTGTTACTCTCTCCTAAGCCCACTTCCCCGTCCCTGTCCCTTTTAGCTGGCCAGGGAGGGGCCAGCTGGCCACGGACTTTTGTTCTTCCATATAAATTTCCATATAAATTTTGGTAACAGTTCGCTCCATCTCCCAGTAGAATAGCAATAATAACTATTATCAATTCTGTTACTTTATTTTAGTATTGCAGTGTCTGACCTTGAACTTCTCATGACTGGAAGGAGCCATCCCAGCTTTTGAGGGCAGAGCCTGCTCTTCCGTGGGGCAAAAGGGGCCATAGCACTCCTCTGATTCACTCTTTTTCTTTTTTTTTCCACTTTTGAAAAATTTGGGGTAAACAACATAGAACATAAAGCTTACTCTCTTAACCATTTCTCAGTGGCAGTAAGCACATTGCTGTGCAACCAGCCTTACCATCCACGTCCAGAACTTTAATTTTGATTTATGGATCTATTGGCCGGGGCTGCGCCTTCATTGCTGCGAGGGCTCTCTCTAGTTGTGGCGCTCGGGCTTCTCACTGCGGTGGCGCCTCTTGTGGAGCACAGGCTGTAGGGTGAGCGGGCTTCAGTAACGGCGGCACGTGGGCTCCGCAGTTGCAGCCTGTGGGCTCTAGAGCGAAGCCTCAGTAGCTAGTCGGGCTTAGTTGCCCTGAGGCACGTGGGATCTTCCGGGACCAGGGATCTAACCCGCGTCCCCTGCATTGGCAGGCACATTCTTCACCACTGAGCCACCAGGGAAGCCTCCCAGAACTCTTCCGACTTCCCAAATTGAATCTCTGTCCCCTTTAAACGCTTACTCCCCATCCTTCTCCCCCAGCCCCTGGCACCTGCCACCCTACTTTCTGTCTCTATGGATTTAACTCTTCTGCGGGCCTCGTGTAAGTGGAATCATGCAAATCAGGCCACATTTGTTCTGTGACTGGCTTCTTGCCCTGAGCATAATGCTGTTAGTGCTGGTCTCTCAGTCGTGTCTGGCTCTTTGCAACCTCATGGACTGTAGCCCTCCAGGCTCCTCTTGTCCATGGAATTCTTTAGGCAAGAATACTGGAATGAGTTGCCGTTTCCTTCTCCAGGAGATCTTCCCAACCCAGGGATCAAACCCAGGTCTCCTGCATTGCAAGCGGATTCTTTACCCTTACGGTCTGAGCCACCGGGGGAGCCCGGAGTATAATGTTACTTTACCTGAATTTCAGTAACAGACCTCCCAGGTGTTTCCATCAGGAAGCCTGGCTTTGGGCGACAGTGATACTTTCCACTGTTTCTTGATACTTTCCACTTGACCACATAGTGCTTTTGTTTGTCAGATGTGAATTTATTGACAAGATTGAAAAAAAAAAATCAGATTCCCGTAAAAACCTGGCGTTTGCTCTCGGTTCCCCACGGGAGTTGGAGCTCCCGACTCTGGAATCCGCCTGGCCCGACCCGCCCTGGGCTGGGGCGCTGTCGGAAGCTTTTATGGCCAATGTCTCATCCGTTCGACGTGCTCTGCTTGTGTCGAGTATTTACTCCCTGTTCCTAGCTCAAGTTGAATGTTGCTCATGGACTTGAGGGAGCAGTTGCTGCGGTTGTCAAAAAAAAGTTAAAGGGAATTAAAATGAATTGGTCTGCAGACCCCGTGGTCAGTGGCAGGAAGGGGACATGCTGGGAAAGTGGGGACATGGAAGCCACACGTGGCCTGGGATGGGGGGGCCTCAGTGGATTCTGAGACCCGGGCAGCCACTCAGGGTCTCAGGACTTTTGTTCCTGGCTCCAGGCTGGTGATCCGGGGCTACAACTCTCTGCCGACTCCACTCCTGTTTTTGCAGTGGGCACCCTTGGGATCCTGAGTCCTACAGTGTCACTTTTGTTCTCAGACCAACTTGGCCGTTTTTTTTTTTTCCTAATTATGATAAAATTAGGAACTATTAGGATGTAACATAGGGTTTCCCTGGTGGCTCCAACGGTGAATAATTTGCCTGCGATGTGGGAGACCCAAGTTTGATTCCTGGGTTGGGAAGATCCTCTGCAAAAGGGAATAGCTACCCACTCCAGTATTCTTGCCTGGAGGACTACAATCCATGGGGTCACAAAGAGTCACGACTAAGCGACTAACACACACACACACACAGAACATAAAAGGTTTCATTTTAACCATGTCTGAGTGTCCATTTCACATTGTTATGCAACTGTCCCCACCATCCACCCCGAGAACATTTTCAGTGACCCAGAGTGAAGCCCGCCTGGGTGGGGTTTTAACTTTCCAATAGCCCTTATTGTTTTGTTCTTTTTCTGGCCACCCCCTGCGGCTACCCTTATTGCTTCTTTATCCTGATTATTAAAAGGAAAACCTGCTTAATGTTTAAAGAAGCAGAAAGCCAGAATACAAAATGTTATCTGCAGCGCCACGCTATAGATATTTATAATATTGAAATAATATTATATTATAAATTATAAAATAATCTATAATAGTGAAATAATATTATAAAGTGATAATAGTAAGTCTTATCGAAAGGTAGCTGAGAGTTCTCTTGGCTTAACAAATGTTCTTCGTGCTCTTGCTGTGCAGGTGTTGTTTGAAGCCCCCTCTCTCACGCTACTGTCTTTAGTGTGTATGGCATCATGATGTAGGACATGTCGTGTCTGAGACACAGAGAGGTTAATGACCTGCCTGAGGTCACACAGCTCTCTTGCGGGAGATTTGAGTCCTGACCATGACCACTATTTTCAGCTGTAGTTTCCAGACAACACTCATTATGATGTCAGAAGGGAGGTCACAAGCCAGGATTACAGGGGTCATGTGATCTTCCCTGACCCTGACCAGCTGTGAGGCAGGCGGCAAACCAGAACTGGAACGGATCCTGCCACTTCTTTGCAGGGTGACCTTAGGCCACCCTCAGGGTCTCAGCTTCCTCATCTGTAACAATCCAGCTTCCACATGGGAAGTTTTGATGAAGTAATGCAAGAATTAGCCCTCGGAGCACCTGGCCCAGCTTAAGGGACAAGAGGCAGCTGTCATTACTGTTCTTGTTTTGCTGTTGTTACCTGCAGTAAACTCCTCTTCTCCTGCCTCTGCAGGTCACCCCCAGGCTCCTGCAGAATCGTCCTTATCACCCCCGGAGTCTGAGGGGGCCACCCAGGCACAGCCAGAGAAGAACACAGGCCAGGTGCCTGCCCATGATGACACCACCATCAAGGAGCCCATCAGGCAAGCAGCCTGTCAGGAATTGGAGTCTGAGGAGGCTGGGGGTGCAGGTAAGTGGGAGAGGCTGCACGGAGCGCCAGCCACCAGAAGCCCAGGCGTGGGGTCTGGCTTTGGGAGACTCTCACGACACCACCCCTCCCCCTCCAGGAGGGGCACGGGCAGGCGTGCGGTCCATCATGAAGCAGAAAGAGGAGCCCACAGACCCAGAGGCCCACCGGAGGAGCCTCCAGTTCGTGGGGGTCAACGGCAGGTGAGAGATCCTGGGCTGAGCCCCTCACTTTGATTCATTCATTCAACCAAAGCACAGGAGACGGGTGAGGAAACTGAGGCACAGGGAGGCCTGGTGGACTGACTCCAGTCAGTCCAGTGCTGAGCTGGGAGCTCCTGGTCCACTGTGACCTGGAGTACTGATGGGCGGTCCCAACCCAGCGTGGTTGGAGCAATGATGGGGATGCTCAGGCAGTGAGGGGGGCCTGGCGGAGGCAGAGATGGCCCTGGGGAGAGTCACCGACAGAGGGGAACACTTGTGCTGCAGGACAAGCAGACCCTTGCAAGGCGCAGAGTCGGGGGTGGGATCTCCTGGTGGAGGACATATCCTGGATAAAGGCTCCAAGGCAAGAGGAAGCCATGACATGAAAAGTAGGAGAGGACTTCCTGGGTGGTCCAGTGGTTAAGACTTCACCTTCCTGTGCAGGGGATGCAGGTTCAAACCCCAGTTGGGGATCTAAAATCCTTCTTGCTTCACAGTCAAAAAACCAAAACATAAACAATATTGTAACAAATTCAATAAAGACTTTAAAAATGGTCTGCATCCAAAAAAAAAATTCTTAAAAAAGATGAAAAAAAAGTGGGAGGCCTGGGGAGCAGAAAGAGTTGGGGGCCTTGAATGCTAGGCACAGAAGCTTAGACTCTGTCAAGAGATAGCAAAAAGCATGAGGGTCCTATTTGCAGTAGGGCGAGGGTCTGAATCAGTATAACACCTGTGTAAGGAGCAAAGTGGGTTTCCCTGGTGGCTCAGATGGTTAAGAATCTGCCTGCAATGTGAGACGGAGAAGGCAATGGCACCCCACTCCAGTACCCTTGCCTGGCAAATCCCATGGACGGAGGAGCGTGGTGGGCTGCCGTCCATGGGGTCGCGAAGAGTCAGACAAGACTGAGCGCCTTCACTTTCAAGTTTCACTTTCATGCATTGAAGAAGGAAATAGCAACCCACTCCAGTGTTCTTGCCTGGAGAGTCCCAGGGGCGGCGGAGCCTGGTGGGCTGCCGTCTCTGGGGTCGCACAGAGTCGGACATGAATGAAGCGACTTAGCAGCAGCAGCAGCAACAATGTGAGAGACCCGGGTTCGATCAGTGGGTCAGGAGGATCTGCTGGAGAAGGGAATGGCAACCCACTTCAGCATTCTTGCCTGGAGAATTCCATGGACAAAGGAGCCTGGTGGGCTACAGGCCATGGGGTCGCAAGAGTCAGATACAACTGAGAGACTAACACACTTTCTAGTATAAGGAGCAAAGTGTAAGAGGTCCTGGAGGGTAAAAGGGAAAAGCAGTGCCCCTCCCCGACCCCCCAAACATGATCACCATCACAGGCAGTGTTTACTGAGCACTTATTGCATCCCTGGAACCCTGTCAACTTCATCGTGCCACCATACCCATTTAATGGATGGGGAAACTGAGGCCCAGAGAGGTCAAGTGCCCCTCCCCTACCACCTACAGTGTCTCCCCCAGGTATGAGTCTTCCTCCGAGGACTCCAGTACCGCAGAGAACTTCTCGGACAATGAGAGCACAGAGAACGAGGCCCCAGAGCCAGAGGAGAGGATTCCAAGTGTGACCGAAGCCCCCCAGCTCAGGGCCAAGGAGATGGCGAAGGCCAAGACGAGCCGGGAGGAGTCTCAACTGTCCCAGCAGTCTCTGCACACGCCCACAGCTGAGGGGGCATCAGGATCAAGTGCAAAAGATGAGATCCGGTCAGTTTTCTGGAGGGGAGGGCTTCAGGCAGGGCCTGGCGGGCAGAAAGGGTGACCTCTGCCTTAGATCCCACCGTTCAAGCCCTCTGAGGGCAAACTCCCATCAGTCATGTACACCTTAGTCTCAAATAGTGAACCCACGCTTTCTCTTTCTGGACATCTGAAGATCTGGTGGCTTTGATAAAGGGCCTGAGGGGGGCAATTTGGGCTGTTGGGGTTAGGGTTTAAGGGGCAGGCTAAGTCTGATCTTAAGTCACCCACCTTCTTTGGGACATTTTGCCCCACCTGTCCATCCTGTGTATGTCTCCTATGTCTCCCCTTGATGAAAAATCCATCCTCAGAAAAAGATTTCCATCTGCCACTGGCTATTTGGAATAAAGTTTGACCCATGTGTCCATTTTCTCTTGGGGTCTGTGTGTTCCCCATGTCTGCCCCTTGGGGTGCCCTGTAAAAGTGTCTGAGAAGGAGAGGGTCTGAGATTCCACCACTCGGGAGCCCTGGCAGGACTGGGTGAGGGCCACGGGGCAGAGTGCTGAGACCCTCTGTGAGCACCCCAGTTGGACATGGTGGGTGGAGGACACCCAGGAAGCTGAGGCGAGTGCTCCTAAGATAAACTCCCCTACGTCTGCCCTTGGCAGGATGGAGCTGAGTCCTGACCTCATCTCAGCCTGTCTAGCCCTGGAGAAGTACCTGGAGAACAACAAAGCCCTTACCGAGCGGGAGCTGGTACGGTGGGGCCCTGGGCCTGAAAGGGGGTCACTCCTTTCCCTCCACCCCTATCCTGGCCTCTCCTCGTCCACAGTGTCTCTCTGTGCTTAGGATCATGGGTACCCCAGGATCCTAGCTGGGAGCTGGTGAGTGAGGTGCCCTGAGACTTGAGTCGTGGTCTTTGGAGAGGTGCCAGGGAGGAGGAAGGGCCAAGGATGGTCACCTGCCAGCAAAGCTAGCCTTGGTTCCTGTTCCTTCCCGGGCTTGAGGAAGGGGAGTATTTCCTGCTGCTGTATTTCTTCTGATGGGTGTGTACACTTGACCTTAAGATCCCATCCAGGGTGGAGACGCTCACACCTTCCTCTGGGGACATCCTAGGACCACGGGGTCTACACTTCCCTTTAGGGCAGGGGACACTATGCTTTTCTTCATCCCCTCTGGTTCAGGGTGGGCTTCATCTGGGCCGGGGTGGGCTGCCGTGACCCTCACCCCCCGCTTCTCCCCGGCCCGCATCCAGAAAGTGGCCTACACCACGCTGCTGCAGGAGTGGCTGCGCCTGGCCTGCCGCAGTGACGCCCACCCGGAGCTCGTGCGGCGGCACCTGGTCACCTTCCGGGCCATGTCGGCGCGGTTGCTAGACTACGTGGTCAACATCGCTGACAGCAATGGCAACACAGCGCTGCACTACTCCGTGTCCCACGCCAACTTCCCCGTGGTGCAGCAGCTGCTGGACAGCGGTGAGCCCTGGGGATCGGCGCAGGGGGCCACCCCGGTCTGGTGTTCTGATGGGGGAGATGCTACCCTCCTGGTCTGATGGGGGCGGGTGCCCTCACAGCCTGATGGAGGAAATGCCACCCTCCTGATGTGATGGGAGAGCTATCACCCTCCCAGTCTGATGGAGGAGACATTGCTTCCCAGTCTGGTGGAGGAGATGCCACCCTCATAGTCTAAAGGAAGAGACACTGCCTTCCCAGTCTGATGGGGGAGACGCCGCCCTCCCAGTCTGGTGAGGAAGATACTGCCCTCCCAGTCTGATCAGGGAGACGCCGCCCTCCCAGTCTGATGGAGACACCGCTCTCCCAGTCTGATGAGGGAGATGCTGCCCTCCCAGTCTGATCAGGGAGATGCTGCCCTCCCAGTCTGATAGGGGACACGCAGCCTTCCCAGTCTGATGGGGGAGACGCCGCCCTCCCAGTCTGGTGAGGAAGATACTGCCCTCCCAGTCTGATCAGGGAGACGCCGCCCTCCCAGTCTGATGGAGACACCGCTCTCCCAGTCTGATGGGGGAGATGCTGCCCTCCCAGTCTGATCAGGGAGATGCTGCCCTCCCAGTCTGATAGGGGACACGCAGCCTTCCCAGTCTGATGGGGGAGACGCCGCCCTCCCAGTCTGGTGAGGAAGATACTGCCCTCCCAGTCTGATCAGGGAGACGCCGCCCTCCCAGTCTGATGGAGACACCGCTCTCCCAGTCTGATGGGGGAGATGCTGCCCTCCCAGTCTGATCAGGGAGATGCTGCCCTCCCAGTCTGATAGGGGACACGCAGCCTTCCCAGTCTGATGGGGGAGACGCCGCCCTCCCAGTCTGGTGAGGAAGATACTGCCCTCCCAGTCTGATCAGGGAGACGCCGCCCTCCCAGTCTGATGGAGACACCGCTCTCCCAGTCTGATGGGGGAGATGCTGCCCTCCCAGTCTGATCAGGGAGATGCTGCCCTCCCAGTCTGATAGGGGACACGCAGCCTTCCCAGTCTGATGGGGGAGACGCCGCCCTCCCAGTCTGGTGAGGAAGATACTGCCCTCCCAGTCTGATCAGGGAGACGCCGCCCTCCCAGTCTGATGGAGACACCGCTCTCCCAGTCTGATGGGGGAGATGCTGCCCTCCCAGTCTGATCAGGGAGATGCTGCCCTCCCAGTCTGATAGGGGACACGCAGCCTTCCCAGTCTGATGGGGGAGACGCCGCCCTCCCAGTCTGGTGAGGAAGATACTGCCCTCCCAGTCTGATCAGGGAGACGCCGCCCTCCCAGTCTGATGGAGACACCGCTCTCCCAGTCTGATGGGGGAGATGCTGCCCTCCCAGTCTGATCAGGGAGATGCTGCCCTCCCAGTCTGATAGGGGACACGCAGCCTTCCCAGTCTGATGGGGGAGACGCCGCCCTCCCAGTCTGGTGAGGAAGATACTGCCCTCCCAGTCTGATCAGGGAGACGCCGCCCTCCCAGTCTGATGGAGACACCGCTCTCCCAGTCTGATGGGGGAGATGCTGCCCTCCCAGTCTGATCAGGGAGATGCTGCCCTCCCAGTCTGATAGGGGACACGCAGCCTTCCCAGTCTGATGGGGGAGACGCCGCCCTCCCAGTCTGGTGAGGAAGATACTGCCCTCCCAGTCTGATCAGGGAGACGCCGCCCTCCCAGTCTGATGGAGACACCGCTCTCCCAGTCTGATGGGGGAGATGCTGCCCTCCCAGTCTGATCAGGGAGATGCTGCCCTCCCAGTCTGATAGGGGACACGCAGCCTTCCCAGTCTGATGGGGGAGACGCCGCCCTCCCAGTCTGGTGAGGAAGATACTGCCCTCCCAGTCTGATCAGGGAGACGCCGCCCTCCCAGTCTGATGGAGACACCGCTCTCCCAGTCTGATGGGGGAGATGCTGCCCTCCCAGTCTGATCAGGGAGATGCTGCCCTCCCAGTCTGATAGGGGACACGCAGCCTTCCCAGTCTGATGGGGGAGACGCCGCCCTCCCAGTCTGGTGAGGAAGATACTGCCCTCCCAGTCTGATCAGGGAGACGCCGCCCTCCCAGTCTGATGGAGACACCGCTCTCCCAGTCTGATGGGGGAGATGCTGCCCTCCCAGTCTGATCAGGGAGATGCTGCCCTCCCAGTCTGATAGGGGACACGCAGCCTTCCCAGTCTGATGGGGGAGACGCCGCCCTCCCAGTCTGGTGAGGAAGATACTGCCCTCCCAGTCTGATCAGGGAGACGCCGCCCTCCCAGTCTGATGGAGACACCGCTCTCCCAGTCTGATGGGGGAGATGCTGCCCTCCCAGTCTGATCAGGGAGATGCTGCCCTCCCAGTCTGATAGGGGACACGCAGCCTTCCCAGTCTGATGGGGGAGACGCCGCCCTCCCAGTCTGGTGAGGAAGATACTGCCCTCCCAGTCTGATCAGGGAGACGCCGCCCTCCCAGTCTGATGGAGACACCGCTCTCCCAGTCTGATGGGGGAGATGCTGCCCTCCCAGTCTGATCAGGGAGATGCTGCCCTCCCAGTCTGATAGGGGACACGCAGCCTTCCCAGTCTGATGGGGGAGACGCCGCCCTCCCAGTCTGGTGAGGAAGATACTGCCCTCCCAGTCTGATCAGGGAGACGCCGCCCTCCCAGTCTGATGGAGACACCGCTCTCCCAGTCTGATGGGGGAGATGCTGCCCTCCCAGTCTGATCAGGGAGATGCTGCCCTCCCAGTCTGATAGGGGACACGCAGCCTTCCCAGTCTGATGGGGGAGACGCCGCCCTCCCAGTCTGGTGAGGAAGATACTGCCCTCCCAGTCTGATCAGGGAGACGCCGCCCTCCCAGTCTGATGGAGACACCGCTCTCCCAGTCTGATGGGGGAGATGCTGCCCTCCCAGTCTGATCAGGGAGATGCTGCCCTCCCAGTCTGATAGGGGACACGCAGCCTTCCCAGTCTGATGGGGGAGACGCCGCCCTCCCAGTCTGGTGAGGAAGATACTGCCCTCCCAGTCTGATCAGGGAGACGCCGCCCTCCCAGTCTGATGGAGACACCGCTCTCCCAGTCTGATGGGGGAGATGCTGCCCTCCCAGTCTGATCAGGGAGATGCTGCCCTCCCAGTCTGATAGGGGACACGCAGCCTTCCCAGTCTGATGGGGGAGACGCCGCCCTCCCAGTCTGGTGAGGAAGATACTGCCCTCCCAGTCTGATCAGGGAGACGCCGCCCTCCCAGTCTGATGGAGACACCGCTCTCCCAGTCTGATGGGGGAGATGCTGCCCTCCCAGTCTGATCAGGGAGATGCTGCCCTCCCAGTCTGATAGGGGACACGCAGCCTTCCCAGTCTGATGGGGGAGACGCCGCCCTCCCAGTCTGGTGAGGAAGATACTGCCCTCCCAGTCTGATCAGGGAGACGCCGCCCTCCCAGTCTGATGGAGACACCGCTCTCCCAGTCTGATGGGGGAGATGCTGCCCTCCCAGTCTGATGAGGGAGATGCTGCCCTCCCAGTCTGATAGGGGACACGCAGCCTTCCCAGTCTGATGGGGGAGACGCCGCCCTCCCAGTCTGGTGAGGAAGATACTGCCCTCCCAGTCTGATCAGGGAGACGCCGCCCTCCCAGTCTGATGGAGACACCGCTCTCCCAGTCTGATGAGGGAGATGCTGCCCTCCCAGTCTGATCAGGGAGATGCTGCCCTCCCAGTCTGATAGGGGACACGCAGCCTTCCCAGTCTGATGGGGGAGACGCCGCCCTCCCAGTCTGGTGAGGAAGATACTGCCCTCCCAGTCTGATCAGGGAGACGCCGCCCTCCCAGTCTGATGGAGACACCGCTCTCCCAGTCTGATGAGGGAGATGCTGCCCTCCCAGTCTGATCAGGGAGATGCTGCCCTCCCAGTCTGATAGGGGACACGCAGCCTTCCCAGTCTGATGGGGGAGACGCCGCCCTCCCAGTCTGGTGAGGAAGATACTGCCCTCCCAGTCTGATCAGGGAGACGCCGCCCTCCCAGTCTGATGGAGACACCGCTCTCCCAGTCTGATGAGGGAGATGCTGCCCTCCCAGTCTGATCAGGGAGATGCTGCCCTCCCAGTCTGATAGGGGACACGCAGCCTTCCCAGTCTGATGGGGGAGACGCCGCCCTCCCAGTCTGGTGAGGAAGATACTGCCCTCCCAGTCTGATCAGGGAGACGCCGCCCTCCCAGTCTGATGGAGACACCGCTCTCCCAGTCTGATGAGGGAGATGCTGCCCTCCCAGTCTGATCAGGGAGATGCTGCCCTCCCAGTCTGATAGGGGACACGCAGCCTTCCCAGTCTGATGGGGGAGACGCCGCCCTCCCAGTCTGGTGAGGAAGATACTGCCCTCCCAGTCTGATCAGGGAGACGCCGCCCTCCCAGTCTGATGGAGACACCGCTCTCCCAGTCTGATGAGGGAGATGCTGCCCTCCCAGTCTGATCAGGGAGATGCTGCCCTCCCAGTCTGATAGGGGACACGCAGCCTTCCCAGTCTGATGGGGGAGACGCCACCCTCCCAGTCTGGTGAGGAAGATACTGCCCTCCCAGTCTGATCAGGGAGACGCCGCCCTCCCAGTCTGATGGAGACACCGCTCTCCCAGTCTGATGGGGGAGATGCTGCCCTCCCAGTCTGATGGGGGAGATGCTGCCCTCCCAGTCTGATAGGGGACACGCAGCCTTCCCAGTCTGATGGGGGAGACGCCGCCCTCCCAGTCTGGTGAGGAAGATACTGCCCTCCCAGTCTGATCAGGGAGACGCCGCCCTCCCAGTCTGATGGAGACACCGCTCTCCCAGTCTGATGGGGGAGATGCTGCCCTCCCAGTCTGATGGGGGAGATGCTGCCCTCCCAGTCTGATGGGGGACACGCAGCCTTCCCAGTCTGATGGGGGAGACGCCGCCCTCCCAGTCTGGTGAGGAAGATACTGCCCTCCCAGTCTGATCAGGGAGACGCCGCCCTCCCAGTCTGATGGAGACACCGCTCTCCCAGTCTGATGGGGGAGATGCTGCCCTCCCAGTCTGATGGGGGAGATGCTGCCCTCCCAGTCTGATGGGGGACACGCAGCCTTCCCAGTCTGATGGGGGAGACGCCGCCCTCCCAGTCTGGTGAGGAAGATACTGCCCTCCCAGTCTGATCAGGGAGACGCCGCCCTCCCAGTCTGATGGAGACACCGCTCTCCCAGTCTGATGGGGGAGATGCTGCCCTCCCAGTCTGATGGGGGAGATGCTGCCCTCCCAGTCTGATGGGGGACACGCAGCCTTCCCAGTCTGATGGGGGAGACGCCGCCCTCCCAGTCTGGTGAGGAAGATACTGCCCTCCCAGTCTGATCAGGGAGACGCCGCCCTCCCAGTCTGATGGAGACACCGCTCTCCCAGTCTGATGGGGGAGATGCTGCCCTCCCAGTCTGATGGGGGAGATGCTGCCCTCCCAGTCTGATGGGGGACACGCAGCCTTCCCAGTCTGATGGGGGAGACGCCGCCCTCCCAGTCTGGTGAGGAAGATACTGCCCTCCCAGTCTGATCAGGGAGACGCCGCCCTCCCAGTCTGATGGAGACACCGCTCTCCCAGTCTGATGGGGGAGATGCTGCCCTCCCAGTCTGATGGGGGAGATGCTGCCCTCCCAGTCTGATAGGGGACACGCAGCCTTCCCAGTCTGATGGGGGAGACGCCGCCCTCCCAGTCTGATGGAAGACACGCTGCCCTCCCACGCTGGTGAGGGGATAGAGGCCCTACCTGTGGCCCCAGTGTACTGGAAAAGGCAGCCATGGTCTTATGGAAAACACGTGGCCCTTCCACCACCCCAGTAACCCCTGTATGACAAAGGTGACACCCCCGGAACCCTAATCTGAGGAAAGGAGGTGCCTTCCCATCTGGGGCTCAGAGACAAGTCATGGTCCACAATTAGACGTGAAGAAATTAGACGTGACTCTCCACTAGTCAATCTGATGAAGGCAGAGCCCACAGTCTAATGGAGGAGACATAGGCCCAACTGAAAGATGACTAGGGGGCCTTTGAGATTAATGGGGATACAGAAATCCTACTTTCAGCCCTAAATGTGGGAGCCCAGTCTGATGGAGGAGTCACAGACTTCACTGTTAGGAGCCCCTCCCGTAGTAGAGATGGGGACTCAGGAGCAGAATGGGGTGGTCAGTCTAAGAAAAAGAAGAAATGAGTCCACACCTAGACTAATGGAGGAGACGTGATGCCCAGTGCTCATTATGATAGTGAACAAGGCTTCCAGTCTGATGGCAGAGACGAGGCCTGGTCCTCAGGGCCGCTCCCCCAGCCTTGAGGTAGACCCACCCAGCATCACGGGGGTCTGAGACCCGATCTCCTTCTGGCCCCCTCCCGGCAGGTGTTTGCCAGGTGGACAAGCAGAACCGCGCCGGCTACAGCCCCATCATGCTCACCGCCCTGGCCACCCTGAAGACCCAGGATGACATTCAGACCGTCCTACAGCTCTTCCGGCTTGGAGACATCAATGCCAAAGCCAGCCAGGTATAGGCCCTCGGCCACCTGGACAGCCCTTCCCACTTATGACGTCCTAGCCCTGCCCCGAGCCCAAGGCGAGAACCCCCACTCCACAGGCAGAGAAACTGGGGCACAGAGAAGTGTTCGTTTCCTCGAGGTTAAACTAGAGGAGGGGGACTTGAACCTCGGGGTCTAGCTCCAGAGCTCCGTTCTTTTTTTTTTTTCTTTTCAGAGCTCCGTTCTTTTTTAAAAGAAATTATTTATTTGGCTGTGCCAGATCTTAGTGGCCACGTATGGGTTTTAGTTCCCTAACCAGGAATCAATCAAACCTGAGCCACCCTACTTTGGGAGCTTGGAGTCTTAACTACTGGATGACCAGGAAGTCCCAGACCCTGCTTGCTTTTTTACTGATTTATTTTTAATTAAAAGAATTGTATTAGTAGTTTAGGGTTTTTTTTTTAATGGAATATAATTGATTTATAATGTGTTATTTCTGGTGTAGAGCAAAGTGATTCAGTTGTATATATACATATATATAGATTATTTTTCATTATAAGTTATTACAAGGTATTGAATATAGTTCCCTGTGCTATATACAGTGGGACCATGTTGTTTATTTTATATACAGCAGTGTGTATCTGTTAATCTCAAGCCTCTAATTTATCTCTCCTTCCCACCTTTTCCCCTTTGGTAACCATAAGTTTGTTTTTTTTTTTTTTACTATGTCTGTGGGTCTGTTTCTGTTTTGTAAATAAGTTCATTTGTATCACTTTTTTAGATCCCACACATATGCGATATCATATGCTATGTGGCCTTGTCTGATTTTCTTTGCTCAGTGTGACCATCCCTGGGTCTATCCGTGTTGCGGCAATGGCGTGACTCCGTCATTTCTTACGGCTGAGTCGCATTCCATCACCACATTGTGCCATACCTTGGTCTCTCCATCTGTCGATGCTTTCACGTCCTGCCTGTTGTAAAAGTGCTGCGATGGGCACTGGGGTACAAGGATCCTTCTGAATTAGGGCTTTCATCTTTTCCGGGTATAGGTCCAGGTGGTTTACTTTTTTTAAAATTGAGGTGAGATGCACATATGATGGACCCTTTTAAGATGACCAAGCCGGTAGCATTTAGCACAGCTGCAGTACTGTGCAACTTCTACCTCTGTCTGCCTCCAGAACACCTTTACACCCTGACAGGAGCCCCGGCACCCGCAGCTGTCACTTACTCCCACCTTCCCTCCCCCAGCCCCTAGCCCCCTCAGCCTGCTTTCTGTCTCTGCGGATTTGCCTGTTAGGGATATATTATATAAATGGAATCATGTAGTATTGTGTCCTTTTGTGTCTAAGCTCTTGTCACAGAGCATAATTTCTTTCTTTATTTGGCTTTGCCTGGTTTGTGGCATGTGGGATCCAGTTCCCTGAGCCTGGATGGAACCCAGGCCCCCTGCACTGGGAGCTGGGAGTCTTAGGCACCGGACCACCAAGGAAGTCCCTAGACGTTGGTTTTTATTGAGATTTAACCTCGTAGCTCAGTCAGTAAAGAATCTGCCTGTGATGCAGGGGACCTGGGTTCAATCCCTGGGTCAGGAAGATCCCCTGGAGAAGGAAATGGCAACCCACTCCAGTGTGCTTGCCTGGAAAATCCCATGGACAGAGAAGCCTGGCAGGCCACAGTCCATGGGGTTGCAAGAGTCAGACAGGACTTAGCCACTAAACTACCACCNGTTCAATCCCTGGGTCAGGAAGATCCCCTGGAGAAGGAAATGGCAACCCACTCCAGTGTGCTTGCCTGGAAAATCCCATGGACAGAGAAGCCTGGCAGGCCACAGTCCATGGGGTTGCAAGAGTCAGACAGGACTTAGCCACTAAACTACCACCAACTGATAGATAGAAAAGCATACAGCTCTTAGCTCAACACATTTTACTTACGTTGGTACCTGTCACTTAGGAATCTGATTTAAGTGGGCATACGGATGGACAGCATCACCGACTACAATGGACATGACCTTGGGCAAACTCTGGGAGATAGTAAAGGACAGGGAGGCCTGGCATGCTGCAGTCCATGGGGTTGCAAAGAGTCAGATATGACTTAGCAACTAAACTCCAGCAACAATAAGGGATGGGGAGACACAGAGCATGTGCCCGAGCAGGAGACATTTAAGCTGAGACCTGAGGGATGAGAAGGAACCAGCAGCAAGAAAAGGGATCAGCAAGTACAAAGGCCCAGTGGTAGGTAGGATTGTTCGAAATACAGAAGGAGGCCCATGAGTGGAGGTGCAGTTAGCATCAGAGTACTCAGGAACCATGGAAGGTTCTAGAGCAGGGGTGTCACCCTCTGGGGTCTGCATGATCTGTAAGCCTGTTCCTTTGCCCTATCCAGGCGGGGCAGACAGCCCTGATGCTGGCGGTCAGCCACGGGCGGGTGGACGTGGTCAAAGCCCTGCTCGCCTGCGAGGCGGACGTCAATGTCCAGGATGACGACGGCTCCACGGCCCTCATGTGTGCCTGCGAGCACGGCCACAAGGAGATCACTGCGCTGCTGCTGGCCGTGCCTAGCTGCGACATTTCCATCACTGACCGTGTGAGTCCCCACCCCGGTGCGCCCGTGGAGGGGTGGGCGGAGCACAGTGCAGAGGGCAATAGCATAGCAACCGATGCTTTGCAGGACGGGAGCACGGCTCTGATGGTGGCCCTGGACGCGGGACACAGTGAAATTGCGTCCATGCTGTATTCCCGCATGAACATCAAGTGCTCGGTGAGTCTCAGCCCTAGCTGGGAAGGGGGTGGGGGCTCCGAGGGGGGACGGCATACAGGGACCACGCCAAGGGCTGCAGCTGTTTGTTGAACCTTCATGGAGCCCCCCATGAGGAAACAAAATACAAGAACTAAGACTGTGCAGCTATGGTTGGTGATCACAGATCTGTCTGGTTGCAAATCGTGTTCTTTGTGACCATGTGGAGGACTTTGGCATTTACTCAAAGTGTGTCATTGTATTCAAGGCCTTGAGAAGTTTCACTGTAAAGAAGCCTAACTGTGTCTTAATGGGGAATTTCTCTGATCTGACCCTAGAAATCTGGGTTTAAAAAAAAAAAAATCATGCCCATTAGCAAAAGGCTCTTCTGGAAGCCTAACAGGAGGATAAGATTGATGTTCGCTGTGTCCTGAGCGCTTAATGGAGGGGAAAGCCCCTCCAGTCCGATGGGGGAGGCGGGGGCAGTCCTCACAGGTCTCCAGAGCAGTGCCCTGTCTGATGGAGGAGACAAGCCCTTCTAGTCTGATGGTGTGTGTCTGTGCTCAGTTGTGTCTGACTCTGTGACCCCATGGACTGTCGCCCACCAGGCTCCTCAGTCCGTGGGATTTCCCAGGCAAGAATACCAGAGTGGGTTACCATTTCCTCCTCCAGGGGATCTTCCCAACCCAGGGGTCAAACCCAGATCTCCTTCATTAGCAGGCGGATTCTTTACCACTGAGCCACCTGGGAAGTGCCTGCTAGTCTAATGGACTGTATACCAAATGCCTCCCGAGCGGGATTTCCAGAACCCTCCACAAGAACCCTATTCAGTTGCATAATGTACTGTTACTGTGACCATTTTTCAGGTGGGGAAGCTGAGACTTAGAAGGTTCCATTCTTGGTCCAAAGCCTCACAGACAGGAAAGGGCAGAGACCTTAGGGTGTGAATCCAGACTTTGGACTGGAACCTGTCTGCCCGCTCCTCCTCACCCCCATCTCCCACTTGCCCTGGCCTCCCTGAGGCATGAGTGGGGCCAGGTTCCAGGGTGGCGAGGTAGGTGTTTACCACAGCAATTTCCCCAAACAGTCCAGGAGAGAGAAGGTTGCTGAGGCATAAGCCATCTGGCTCCTGCTAGGCTTGCAGGTTCTTTCTGAGGCTCCGAGTCTTCCCAGCGTCACTGCTTCGGGTCTTAGGTGCTCAGGGGATCCCCTTGGGATCAGCTCTGGGCCTCCGTGTCCACACTGGGAGATGGGGGTGATGGGGCTGGGTGGCATCCTGCTGTCTGACATGTGGTCCTGCTCCCGAGGGCTCCACAGGGCTGGAGCCCGATCCTCCATCACTGTCCTCTGGGGCCACTGCCGCTGCCTCCGCATGCTTCTCTGGCTCGCACCCCCTCTGCCCCCTCCACTGTCCTCCCCAAAGTGGCCAGAGGTCACTGTGAGCACCTGAGTCGGGGTACAGAACTCCTCTGCTCACAGCCCTCTGTGCCTCCCGCCCCGCTTGGAGTGGGGTCATCCTCAAAGCCCACCTCCCCCCACTCTTACCTCCCCCGTCCTTGCTCACTCTGCTCCAGCCACACTGGCCCGATTGCCGCTCCTGCCTCAGGGCCTTTGCACTTGCTGTTTCCTCTGCCCAGAACACCCTGCCCCTTGGGTGCCCCCCCACATCCTTCAGACGTCACCCTGCCAGACCACCTGCTCTCCACTGTCACTGCCACGTAATCACTCAGGAGGAACCCTCCACTGCATTCATCTGTGAGCTTCTGTGAAGCTGTCTCCCCAGCAGCGTCACCTCCTGAGGCCAATGGACCACAGCCTGTTGTTCACTCACCACAGGCGCAGGGCCAGCCAGCAAAGTCGCCACCTCAGACCCGCAAGGGGAGGCCAAACTAAGGGAATTCTGCCTCTCATTTCAGTTTGCCCCGATGTCAGATGACGAGAGTCCTGCGTCATCCTCTGCAGAGGAGTAGCCGTGAGAAGAGCCCTAGGTGCCACTCCGGGGGACCAGGCAGCCCAGAAGGAACTGCCCCTCGCCTCCTCCCTGGCCAGCCCCCACTCGATCCCCCAAGGTCCCAGTATCAGAGGCAATTGGGGTTTTCCTCTGCTTCCCAGGGGGAGACCCCAACAGCGTGACTTCAGCTGAAAGTGGGTTTTTTCCCAGTACCCTGGTTCAAAGCAGCCACAGCACAGACTGGAGCTAAACTCATATGTAAATCGGCGCCAGTGGCTGGCTTTGAGGCGTGGGTTTGTGAGGAACGCTGAGAACAATCAACTGGCAATTACAGATGGAGGAGGGTAAGAGGGAAAAATATTGTATTTCTGAATCACAGTTGGAGGGGGAAAGGGGGAAAAGATCACTTACTTGTTGCCAAATCTGAAAGTCACTGGAATCGTAGATTTTCACTTTAAGCCTAAATGTCGTTACGCACGGATCGCATCATCTAGAGGGGCCTGACGCCCAGTCCCCCTACATTTAATTGTCTGGTATATAATCGAGTTTTCTCCACTGCCCCCTGCCCAGACTACTTTCTTGGTGGCATTCTCTCGTGGTCTCTTCACAAAGCAGATTCTGTCTTTGTCACCCGGGGTGGGAGATTTAGTCATTTCTTCTGCCTTCTGTTTCTTCCCTCTGGGAGCAGCCCAGCCACCCGCCCCTACCCCATTCAGGTGTGGGGCTCGGGAGCCAGCAGCCGAGGGGTGTGAGTTGCGCCTTTCTTGTGATTCCCCAGAATCTCCTCCATGCGGGGGGTCCCTGGCAAATATTCAGTTTCCTAGAAAATCCTTTAGACCTGGACATGTAGGAAATGAATCCGGTCCCCAGAGGGGTGCCTACATCCCTAGGCTTAGAACCCCAGTGACAAGGCCATCCTTCTCCGCAGACTCCAGAATGTCTGACCTCTAAGGAAGGAAGACAGGGCATGAGTCTGTTCGCAAGCACAGGCCCCATTCCAAAAATCCCGTGTGCGCTCGATTCGAAGTTGGCTGCCCCCGAGGGCTCCCAGTGCAAACTTAAAAAGACAGAGCTTTGCTGAAAACCAAACAAGGGCCAGCTGGTTGTCTTTTTTTTTTTTAAACAACCTACAGGCTTTCCGGAGCCGCCTGGAACACAGCCTGCTGGAAACGGGGCTCTCCCAACACACGCAGTTTCCTGCATGGCCTATTTTGTCTCAGAATTTCAACATAGTTTTCTTTCCCATTCCTTCCTTTTGTGACCAAAAAAGAAAGAGAAAAGGAAACAGGGAGGGGAGGAGGGAGACAGGTTCTAAGCCTCGAAAAGTGCCTTGTGACCAGGGAGTAAGATCCCTTAGTCTTTAGACATCCTGCCCTCTCTTGTCCAGTTCTCAGCGTAGCCACCAGGGTGGGTGCTAAAACCCCAGCAAGACGGGTCAAGCCCTTGGCACTACACGTGTTCATTCACCAAAGCCGAGTGCCGGCTTCTCTCCTAGAAAAGTAGGTTTCCTGGCCTGATGGAGTCTGCTCGCTTTGATTATGATGGAAGGGATAGTACCTAAGACAAGAGAGCTTGGATGGTCAAAGGAGAGAGAGACCCCCGTTTGTGTGTGTATGTGTGTGTGTAAATGAAAAGGAAAGGAAACCCAAGCTGACTGGGGATGACCACTGTCAGGAGGCCACAGCTTTGGGCAGCTCTGAGAAGCAGTACGAGAGTTGTGTGTCTGTGTGTCCGGCCCTGGAGCTGTGGCTGTGTTTAGGCTTCTAGAAGCAGCTCATTGATCACCGCGCCCCAGGCCCCTCCCAACCGTGAGTTCATATTTCTCCCTGTGTGTCGCTTCTCCCTGCCCTTACCCCTTGGGCTTGGCGTGGTAGGTTACAGGGGGTTCTGTGTCTGACCCTGCTCTCTTCTCACATGTATTCAAGACCTTTAACTTCACTTCCCGACTATGGTACGTCCATAAAGACAGTATTACACTTACATGAAGTATTCCTTTTTGTAATCATTTTTTAGAAGGTAAAGGAATTTAATAAAGCTACCTTATAAGAAGGCCAAAGTCTATGTGTCTGGTGTTTGTCTTACTGTACTCCTCTTTTTATTTTTAAATCAGTTAATTTTTAAAATTTTGGCTGAGCTAGGTCTTCGGTGAGGCACACAGGCTTAGTTGCCTGTGTGATCTTAGCATGTTGGGATCTTAGTTCCCCAACCAGGGATCAGACCCACGTGCCTTGCATTGGAAGGGGGATTCTTAACCACTGGACCACCAGGGAAATCCTTGTATTTCTCGTGAAGCTTGAGAATAGATCTCTTTTTAAAAATGGACTTATTTGAACAATGTTCAACGCTACAGAAAAGTGGCAAGACTATTAAAATAAACGCCCTTATGCTCCGCCCTACACTGACTATCCAATACTGTAGTCACTAACCAGCTGTGGCAATTTCCATTTAAATGCAAATCAGTTGTAATGAATTCATACTCAGTAGCTGCACATAGCTATCTGGTGGCTTCCAGACTGGGCTGCAGAGATACAGAACACAGTCATAGTTTGTTTAGGAAGTTCTAAACAAACCAACTGTGGGCACCTCAGAAAAAAAAAAGTTTCCTGATTTTTTTTCCTTCATGACAGAATAATTTACAGTGATTGTAAAAGGCAAACTTTAAACAATAATGAAAACATCTGGCATAGGGGAGGCTGCCATGGTCCCATTTGGTAGAAATGTGCACCATTGTCAATGCTTGGAGCATCTCCTGCCAAACATTTTCCTAACAGGCTGAGTATTAAAATACTTTGTTTTCCTGTTTTATTTTTTTTTATTGAGGCAGCGTTATACCTTTTGTGTACGAGTCGTGTACAAAAGCTGGGGGCTTCCCTGGCAGTCCAGTAGTTAAGACTTCGTGCTCCCAATTCAGGGGACATGGGTTTGATCCATGGTTAGGGAACTTTGCACAGTGCAGCAAAAAAAAAAAGTGTACAGCTCCATGGCAGTTTGAAAAGTGAACATCCTCCGGTTACCAGCGCGAGGACAGGAAGGGGAGTCCCCTCAGCCCCTCCCCTCTCCAGTCCTGGGACCTCTCTGCCTCTCTTCCCTAAGGATAATTGATAATGGATGACTGGTCTCCTGATTCTCACTTCCTCTGTTTTCCCTCTGGACTAGGAGATAATGGGTGGTTTTTTATGCAATTTTGTCGATTCCTAAGTGGAAGGTTCACTGATCTTGTCAGTTTTCGGAAGAGTCTGTGGTTTGTGAGCCAAAAAGAGACCTTTTGGATATTAAAAAAAAAGATAGTGGGAAGCTGCTGTATAGCACAGAGAGCTCACTTCAGTGTGATGACCCCAAGGAGTGGGGATGAGGGAGGGGATGTATGTATACACATAGCTGGTTCACTTTGTTGTATAGCAGAAACCAGCACAACATTGGATAGTGATTATACTCCAGTTAAAAAGCTAATTGCGAAGAAAAAAAATATTGTTCAGAAACTCCCTGGCATTCCAGAGGTTAGGATTTGGTGCTTTCACTGCTGTGGTTCAGGTTCGATCCCTGCTTGGCGAACAAAGATCTCACAAGCTGCATGACATGGCCAAAAAACAAAACTTCTTTCTCCTAAGCAGTCACCCAGGATCATTCCATCATCTTTGCTACCTTGTTCAGCTCATGCTGAAGACTTCATTCCCCGCTCCCCAAACCCAGCGTCTTGTTTGGCTTTTTAAAAAATACAAGTCTGTTTATTTTTGCGGCAAAATATACATAACAAAACAAACGTTGACCATCTAAACTATTTCTAACTGAAGTTCAATGGCATTAAGTACATTCACTTTGTTGTGCAACCCTCCCCACCATCCATCTCATCTTCCCAAAGTGAAACTCTGTCCCCTTTAAACATTAACTTCACCCCACCCCCAGCCGTTAGCAACTCCATTCTCCGGTCTCCATGAATTCAAGTACTCTAAGGACCTCTTGTAAGTGGAAGTGGGGAGTTTTTGTCCTTATATGACTGGCTTATCCCACCTAGCATAATATACTCAACATTCATCCATGCTGTAGCATGTGGCAGAATTTTCGTATTTAAAGACTGAATAAAATTCCATTGCTTGCATATACCACATTTTATTCATCCATTTATCCATTGAGGGACACTTGGTTGCTTTCACATTTTAGCTATTGTAAATCATGCTGGGTGTACAAAGTCCCAGCTTTCAACATGGTGGGGGGGCGGGTATCTACCTAAAAGTACAATGGCTAGCTAGATCATGTGGTAGTTCTATTTTTAGTATTTTGAGGAATAGCTATAATTTGTTCCAGAGTGGTTGGCCCAGTTTATATTCCCACCAACCAGTTCCTCCATTTCTTCACCAACAATTGTTATTTTCTGATTTTTTAATTGTTTTATTTTAATTAATTTTTATTGAAGTATAGTTGCTTCCAGGTGGCGGTAAAGAATCCGCCTGCTAATGCAGGAGATGCGGGTTTGATCCCTGGGTCGGTAAGATCCCCTGGAGAAGGAAATGGCAGGCCACTCCAGTATTCTTGCCTGGAAAATTCAATGCACAGAGGAGTCTGGCGGGCTACAGTCCATGAGGTCATAGAGTCAGACACAACTTACTGACTGAGCATGCACACAAATATAATAATTGCTTTACACTGTTGTAAAGTTTTAGCTTCTGCTTTATGATTTATTGCTAACAGGAGCCATCATAATGGCTGTGAGTAGTTCTTGCTTTATTTTTTGGCAGTGAAGTGAGTGGCCTTTCCGACAGAAGCATTTATATCTTTCAGGCTCTGCTGGTGCAACCTGGAATGGCTTATCTCTTGAACAGCCTTTCCCAGCTGATAAGAGAGCTATCATTAGCTCATGGCTTAGAAAGGTTAAGAACGTGCCAAGGTCACAGGTGATCTGCAGGGCCAGAAACTGAATCCATGGTCTTATCACCTTTTTATTCCACTCAGCAATGTGCCTGCCTTTCAACGCAGAGAAGGTCAGCCCCTAACACCAAATTAAGGTCACATAGCTGATGGTAACAAAGCAAACTCAGCATCAAATGCTCCGACATCAGGAGGGTGAGCAATGCCATAAGCGTTGACTCTGGGGTCTCAGCTCCACGCCCGGAAACGGACATTCCTGCAGGAAACTACTAAGGTGACATCACTTGTGTATCTGCAAGCCACTTTATGAGACAAAGGATGGGGAACTTTTTTTTTTTTTTAATTAATTCATTTGACTGCCCTGGGTCCCAGCTGTGGCAACTGGGATCCAGTTCCCTGACCAGGGATTGAACCCGGGTCCCCTGCATTGGGAGCTCAGAGTCTTAACCACTGGACCACCAGGGAAATCTCAGAGCTTTTGTTCTTGAACTTCCTCTTCTCCATACTCTTCCCCCAGGAGAGCTGTCATCTGATACTGGCTGCATCCTGACAGCCTGAATTCCTACCCACAGCTCAAATGTCTTTGCAGACTCATACAGCCAAGCAACTGCTTTCTTGATAGCTCCACACAGTCATCCTCCAGGCCCTGGGACCATCCCCAAACCTTTCATTTCACGCGTTCCCTCATCTCCAAGTCTGTTCCTCTCCATATTGCTCACAATACCACCACCACCTAATAGGTATTTGGGCCAAACACCCAGGAGCTTTCTTTCTCTTCTTCATTCTGCACATCCAGGGTTGCTGGCAAGTCCTCTCAATTCCAGAAGATCTAGAGCCAGTCTCCTGCCTAGCTCTCCCCTACGTAACACCTTCCAATGCTTCCTGGTGCATCAGAATAAAGACTCGCGAAATCTCTTGCTCACTCCTCTCTGGCCATGACAACCTCCTCACCATTCCTTAAAGAAATTAAACAGCTGGGACTTCCCTGGTGGTCCTGAGGTTAAGACTCTGAGCTTCCAAGGCAGGGGGCCTGAGTTCCATCCCTGGTCAGGGAACTAGATCCCATATGCCACATCTAAGAGTTTGCATGCTGCAACTAAAGATCCTAAGAGCCACAGTGAAGACCTGGTGCAGCCAAATAAATAAATATTAAGAGAGACAGAAAGAAATTAAACTTCCACACCTCAGGAGCCTTTGAACTTGTTCTTTCCTCTGCCTTGTGCCTTGCTTCCTTTTCATCAGGTTCCTATTTATATGTCCCCTTCTCAGGGAATGCATCCTTGAGCCTCAAACCTAAAGCCATTTCCCTCTCCTGCTCCAACTCTAGTGATTTTGTCCTATGACCCTGTGTTATTGCCCTCATAGCAAATCTTCCTGGCTGATTGAAATGATCTCAGTCATTTCTTTGTTTATTGTGAGGTCTTATCACTAGAGCGGTGAATTTCAGTGATTTAAAAAAAAAAGATTTTTGGCACTCCCTTAAATTTTTTTAAATTCAGTGGTTTCCTTACCTTGAAATTTTTAAAATATAATTTATATCTTTTTATTTGTTCTCTTTTGGCTGCGCTGGGTCTTCAACGCTGTAGACAAGCTTTCTCTCTAGTTGTGGGCACGGGCTTCTCATTGTGGTAGCTTCTCTGTTGCAGGGCATGGGCTCTAGGGTGTTCAGGCTTCATTTGTTGCAGAGTGTGGGCTCAGTAGTTGTGGCACATGGGCTTAGTTGCCCAGCGGCATGTGGGATCTTCCCGGACCAGGGATCGAACCTGTGTCCCCAGCACTGCAAGGCAGATTCTCAACCACTGGAATACCAGGGAGGTCCTCATGATTTTTCACATGTCCCACAGCAAGACACAAATTTCACATGTGACCCAGGGATCCAGGTGTTAAAACTGCATCACAAATTACCTCCAAATTTACTGGCTTTAAACAACACCATGGATCTTGCTCACAAACCTGCGGTTTGAGCGGGCTTGCTGGGAACATCTCTTTCTGCTCCTCTTGCTGTCAGCTGGAAGGCTCAAAGGCTGGGAGGTAGAATCATTTCAGTGCTCAGTCCCTTACTTGTCTGGTGGTTGATGCTGGTTTTGGCTGGGCCCTTATCTGGGAGACAGTTCACGTGGCTTGGGCTTCCTCACAACATGGCAAATAGGCTCAGAGAGCCTATCCTGGAACTGAGAGAGAGGGAGAAAGCAAGCTAGCACCAGGCAAAAGATGCATCTTAGTTTCTGACTGAGGCTTGCAAGTCACACAGCGTCTCTTCTGCCACACTCTGTTAGTTGCACAAAATCCTGCTGAAGTTCAAGAGAAGAATAGAAGTCTGCCTCTTGACAGGGAGTGGCAAAGCTGGAACTATTTCTGTCGCTATTTTTTGGAAAAGACTACCTGCCACACCCAGTAGACAAATATTTAGAGTTTCCCCAAAACAATACCTCGCCTTTTGTACCCAGTGCACTGATTTTTTTCACCATTGTATTTTGTAGAAAATGCTGGTCATGACCTGCTGCCTTGATGTCTTCATCTCATTTGAGGGACGCATCACAAAAATGAACAGTTTTTCTTTCCTGTACTGTAACCCTGCACAGCACAGTGTTCAGTAAGAGCTGGATACCTCACCTACTAGCTTTCTATATATGTTTTACTTAGCACCTCTATAGTCATCCCTTTTAGTTCACTCAGAATTGACTGATATGGGACATTAAATGCTGTGTGCTCAGTTGTGTACAACTCTTTTCAACCCCATGGACTGTAGCCCACCAGGCTCCTCTGTCTATGGGGTTTCCAGGCAAGAATACTGGAGTGGGCTGCCATTTCTTCTCCGGGAATCTTCCCAACCCAGGGATCAAACGTGTGTCTCCTGCATTGCAGGAAGACAATTCTTTACTGACTGAGCCAGCAGGGAAGCAATAACACCTGTATAGCACCTACTGAATACCAGGTACTGACCTTATTTAACCCTCATGCCAACTCTTTTATTTACTGAAGTATATTTGATTTGACAATAAGGAGCTCAAGATCTGAGCCACAGTCAGCTCCCAGTCTTGTTTTTGCTGACTGTATAGAGCTTCTCCATCTTTGGCTGCAAAAAATATAATCAATCTGATTGTGGTATTGACAATCTGGTGATGCCCATGTGTAGAGTCTTCTCTTGTGTTGTTGGAAGAGGGTGTTTGCTATAACCAGTGTGTTCTCTTGGCAAAACTCTATTAGCCTTTGCCCTGCTTCATTCCGTATTCCAAGGCCAAATTTGCCTGTTACTCCAGGTGTTTCTTAACTTCCTACTTCCTCATTCCAGTCCCCTATAATGAAAAGGACATCTTTTTTGGGTGTTAGTTCTAAAAGGTCTTGTAGGTCTTCATAGAACTGTTCAACTTCAGCTCCTTCAGCATTACTGGTTGGGGCATAGACTTGGATTACTGTGATATTGAATGGTTTGCCTTGGAAACAAACAGATCATTCTGTCGTTTTTGAGACTGCATCCAAGTACTGCCTTCGGACTCTTTTGTTGACCATGATGGCTACTCCATTTCTTCTAAGGGATTCCTGCCTGCAGTAGTAGATATAATGGTCATCTGAGTTAAATTCACCCATTCCAATCCATTTTAGTTTGCTGATTCCTAGAATGTCGACGTTCACTCTTGCCATCTCCTGTTTGACCACTTTCAATTTGCCTTGATTCATGGACCTAACATTCCAGGTTCCTATGCAATATTGTTCTTTACAGCATCGGATCTTGCTTCTATCACCAGTCACATGCACAACTGGGTATTGTTTTTGCTTTGGCTCCATCCCTTCATTCTTTCTGGAGTTATTTCTCCACTGATCTCCAGTAGCATATTGGGCACCTACTGACCTGGGGAGTTCCTCCTTCAGTATCCTATCATTTTGCCTTTTCATACTGTTCATGGGGTTCTCAAGGCAAGAATACTGAAGTGGCTTGCCATTCCCTTCTCCAGTGGACCACGTTCTGNTTTTTGCTTTGGCTCCATCCCTTCATTCTTTCTGGAGTTATTTCTCCACTGATCTCCAGTAGCATATTGAGCACCTACTGACCTGGGGAGTTCCTCTTTCAGTATCCTATCATTTTGCCTTTTCATACTGTTCATGGGGTTCTCAAGGCAAGAATACTGAAGTGGTTTGCCATTCCCTTCTCCAGTGGACCACATTCTGTAAGACCTCTCCACCATGACCCACCCATCTTGGGTGGTCCCACAGGGCATGGCTTAGTTTCCTTGAGTTAGACAAGGCTGTGGTCCTAGTGTGATTAGATTGACTAGTTTTCTGTGGTTATGGTTTCAGTGTGTCCGCCCCCTGCTGCCCTCTTGCAACACCCACCGTCTTACTTGTGTTTCTCTTACCTTGGACGTGGGTTATCTCTTCACGGCTGCTCCAGCAAAGCACAGCCGCTGCTCCTTACCTTGGACGAGGGGTATCTCCTCACCGCCACCCCTCCTGACCTTGAACATGCAGTAGCTCCTCTAGGCCCTCCTACACCCATGCTTCATGGCAAATAAATGGGGAAACAGTGACAGACTTTATATTTTTGGGCTCCAAAATTACTGCAGATGGTGACTGCAGCCATAAAATTAAAAGATGGTTACTCCTTGGAAGAAATGTATGACCAACCTTGAGAGCATATTAAAAAGCAGAGACATTACTTTGCCAACAAAGGTCCATCTAGTCATATCTATGGTTTTTCCAGTAGTCATGTATGGATGTGAGAGTTGGTATATAAAGAAAGCTGAGCATGGAAGAATTGATGCTTTTAAACTGTGGTGTTGGAGAAGACTCTTGAGAGTCCCTTTAACTGCAAGGAGATCCAACCAGTCCATCCTAAAGGAAATCAGTCCTGAATATTCATTGGAAGGACTGATGCTGAAGGTGAAACTCCAATACTTTGGCCACCTGATGTGAAGAACTGACTCATTGAAAAAGACTGGGAAAGATTGAAGGCAGGAGGAGAAGGGGATGACAGAGGATGAGATGGTTGGATGGCATCACCGACTCAATGGATATGAATTTGAGTAAACTTTGGTAGTTGGTGATGGACAGGGAAGCCTGGCATACTGCAGTCTATGGGGTCTCAAAGAGTCAAACACAACTTAGCAACTGAACAGAACTGAACTAAATATCCAAAAGTTTTTCTCTTAAGCTATTTTTTCCTAGAAGTGTTATAGTTTTATATTTCATGTTTAATTCCATCATCAGTTTGGAGTTAATTTTGTATATATTATGAGAATTAGGTTGAGATTCACCTTTTTGCCTTTGGATGTCCAACTGCTTCAGTGCCATTTGTTGAAGAGTTACCTTTCCTATACCAAATTGCTTTGAACATTTGTCAACAATCAGTTGGATGTATTTTTGTGGATCTATTTCTAGCCTATTTATTCTGCTTCCTTGACCTGTGTGTCAATAACTTCACCCAATACCACACATTCTAGATTACTATAATTATGTCATGTTTTGAAGTTAAGTAGACTGACACCTCTCATTTTATTCTACTTCCTGAAAATTATTTATGTATCCCAGTTTCTTTGCTTTTCCATATAAATTTTAGAATAATCTTGCTTATATATTCAAAACTCTTGTGGGGATTTTGATAAAAGCTGCATCAGACTGTACATCAATTTGAAGTGAATTGACATTTTATTATGCTGAAATCAACACAGTATGTCTATTTATATCTTTTTTGATGTCTTTTATCTGTATTTGTTTCCTCAATAGTTTTCAGTATACGAATCCTATACACACTTTGTTAGATTTATAACTAATTATTCCATATCTAATTTGTATCTGAATTATCAATTTTAGCTTTCCATAGTGTTATACCCAACTGTGCCTCTATTTTCTAGAATGTTAACATGGCTATTACATCTAAGAAATAGAATTCTTCTTAAGTTTTAAAAATTAGGATTTTGTCTGTAGTTTAGATTGTAGCCTGTCACACATTTTCAAGCATCTGAACAGTATTTGAATACTGTGTTACTGTCTGATTATTTATCAAAGCATTCCCTTTTATCTTGTTACCACTTAGGAAAAACAAGCTATATTTGATGTTTATTTTCTCTAGTGTCTCTTCCATTAACTTCATCTAGCCTGAAACAAAATAGGATTATTAAACTGATATTGTTTTCTTTTAAAGTATGTAAGGACACTATGATCTAAGAAAATTCCTCTCTGAATCATACATTTTCCAGAAATTTTTGATAGCTAAGTTTCAAAACACAGCCTACATCTGAGAGAGGGACATGACTAACAAAGAACTTCATAGCTAATTTAGGGCCTACATCCTGAATCAAAGTAGAACTTTTAATATTCACTGCTTCAGGCTTTCTTCTTGATAAGTAACAAACATGTGAAAATTGCATAAAACAGACTTACAGAAGTAACTCAGTCCATAAAGAATACTATTTATCTTTCAAGAACAAAATTGATGTTACTGGTTATTCATTCACTTTTTCTCGTACTCTTTTGGGATATTATAGTCAGACACTGAACATGGAGAGAAGGTTCTACTCACTGTGAATATTATTATCTCTCGCAAAGTTCCAATTATCTTTTTAGTAACTTTAGGAGTATGTTGACACAGACATAATTACCAGTGGTGATGGTAGTTCAGTCACTAAGTTATGTCCGACTCTTGTGACCCCACAGATGGTAGCCTGCCAGGCTTCTCTGTCCATGGGATTCTCCAGGCAAGAGTACTAGAGTGGGTTGCCATTTCCTTTTCCAGGGAAAATTCTCAGTAACACTTGAATTTTCAGTAATCAGATATAAAAGATAATGTAACAGAATTCCAGCCCATTACTTAAGCTCCAAGTAAAAAACAAATATTATTTTATATGTAGCAAACCTTATGTTTTCTCTTGGTTTCTTTAGGAATAGATAAGTGATAATGTCAAATTTTTGCCCCTCATTTTAGTAAAAATATTTCTAATGATGTAAACATGTTAAATGCTTCTTTAAAATTTTTCTTAAATTTCTTCATATTCCCTAAAATTTGATGAATCAACATTCTCTAACATTATACTCTAAATAAGAGAATGAAATCTGAAAAAACCCAATGCACAATTAATTCTTAGAGAGATTTTTTATTTAGTTCATTGGTGCTTAGCAGTTCAGTCATGTCTGACTCTTTTGTGACCCCATGGACTGTAGCCCACGAGGCTTCTCTGTCCATGGAATTTTCCAGGCAAGAACACTGGAGTTGTCTGCCATTTCCTTCTCCAGGGGATCTTCCTGACCCAGGGACTGAACCCCGGTCTCCTGCATTTCAGGCAGATGGGATTCTTTACTGCTAAGCCACTGGGGGAGCCCTATTTTAATAATACACGTAACCTATTTTGAAAAATGTTTGGAGTAAAATATCCTTTAAAGATAATTGTAAACAAATGATAAACTGTGAGAAGAAAAATGAAAGGGTTAGACTTCCAACCCACTTACTTTTTTTTCTTAAGTTAAGGTGGAATTGCCAAATCTAAAGAGGTGGAGGTAAGTGTTTTGGTTTTCTAGGCATATTTAACCACTATCAACTCTTCTTAGGATAGAGTGGTAAGCATGGAAATTTTGTGTTGTTTCTTATTTCTCATGTTGCTTTCTGTCTGATGGTGCCCCTTTCAGTTTTGGACTTTCTACACAGTTTGTACTTGGCAGCGAGAAGTGCTTGGGAAGAATAACATCCAATTCTTTGTTTTAATACATCATTTTTAACATAGAGAACAGAAAACTCAGAGCCTTATGTGACCAAATCACTGATGTGATTTCTTTTGTTCCCTTAACTCTCCCCCTAGCCGTGTATCATGACAGAAAATTTATATTCACAGTGTTGTGTTGATTTTAAGACCCCAAAAGACTTTCTTTCTCTGCCAAATATTTCAATTTCACTTAAAGTTTCTGTTTGGCACATGATTTTCTCTTCCCTGCTGTAATCATCTTGAGAATAAAGAATATATCTTATTAATATTATCTTGGAATGCCTACCGCCACTGCTGAACATGTAGTTGGTTCTCAGTAAATTAAAATTTAATTGCTGGTGGACAACATGCAACCTTGGCAGTATTCTCTGTTTATCAAGATCTGAAGCATACTGCATATGGCATTCCATATAGCAAAGAGAATATCCCAGGTACAGGCTGTTGCCAGCAAAAGTTGGAGTGAGGGAAAAATCCAACACAACTGACACGGAAAAAAATCCAATAGTTCTGACTTTAGTTCACAAAACTATTCCTGTGAGAAAATGACAAGAGGCAGTTTCTTTTTTTTCTTCTTCTTATTTTTATATCAGAATTTCGTACAGTGGCTTCAGCCTGTGCAGACAGAAAACTTCTCCATCCCTCCAGATTATACAAAGATGCCCATGGCCCACCAATCCATCGACTCTTACTGTAAGAATATTTTGTTTTCAAATTATGTTAAAGTTATAAACAAAGTATAAATGCATCTGTGGTATTTGATTCTTTTTGTCTAAACCCAGTTGATTTTCATTTCAGTGTCTCTTAATCAGTTTACAACAAGTAGTGAGATTCTATTTTTTTGTCTAGTTGGTGATGAGTAAGGATGATTCAGATTGCTGACTAAATTAATCAAAGGTCTGTGTGATGCCTTAGAAAAGAATGAGAAGAAACTTGGGAAACTTGAAGAAAAGAAAAAAATTTTAACCATAGGAGAGAAGTTAGATATGTAAAATTTTAGATAAAAAAAAAGCCGTGAGCCAAGATGTGTTTTAATGTCATAAAAGCAAGAGATAAGGGACAGCGTACTGGCTTAGGCTTGGGAGTTAGAAAGCAGTGGCTTAGGTAGAAATGATGCACACGACACTCTTCCTTTTTCTGGAGGTATCTGTATATTTAAAAATGTATGTTCCTTTCGCAGCTTCCCCCACCCCTTTTTTTTTCCTCTTTCAAGGCTCTAATTTGCTGCTCCTGTTTCAAATCGCCTTGTTATACTCATGCTACATCCCTCCCAGGGGTGGTCCTTTGCTTCTCATTTTTCTCAGGTCTTTATTGTAGTTCTTCCTCATGTGATTTTCAGGCTAATTGGAAAATCTCAGACCATAGCAGGGTCAGCCACCAAGAAACTAGTGGTGGGCTTGAGCAGTCTCTATAGTGAAGAAGCATAAACTTCAAATATCAGAGTCTTTATGCTCAGCAGGATATTTTGTTCCTTGTTACTGAAAAGGAACTCAAGATGTTTTAGTCTTCAGAGATACTGAGATGTTTTAGTCCTCACTGCTACCTATGCAGAAGAAAGCCTAACAGCCTTTATTGTGTGTTCTGTGCAATAGAAGTGATACCAACTAAAAACTCAGCCATGAATTGAGATCTTGTTGTGAATAGCCACACTAACTAAAAAAATGAACTTCAAATTACTGTGATGGAAATCAATATATGAGTGCTGAATATGTGAACCAAGATAAGGGTGGGTGGCAGTGAAGAGTTGGAAAGATATAAATAAACTCAAAGGTACAGATAATTGTACAGTGTAATAAAGAATTAGAAAATGATGAGTTTGGGTTATTTACTGTCATTGTTTTTAATTCAACCTATTTAATTGTGGGTTTATACAGTTTATTTTTGTTACTGCCTATTTTTAACAACCAACACTTAAAATTCCTGAAAATTAAACAGTGGGTTCTCACAGCTGGTATCTGCCAGCACTAGCCTACTCCTAACTCTGTCTACTTTCTTCTGTACACCGATCATGATCTATTAGGTTTAACATGTTCAGGATTAAGTTACCAAAACTTTGTGTACATGCTTAGTCACTCAGTTGTGTCTGACTCTGTGTGACCCTATCTACTATAGGCCACCAGGCTCCTCTGCCCATGGGATTCTCCAGGCAAGAATACTGGAGTGAGTTGCCATGCCTTTCTCCAGGGAATCTTCCCCACCCAGGGAATCTTACCCACCCAGGGATTGAACCCACATCTCTTATGTCTACCTGCATTGGCATGTAGGTTCTTTCCCACTAGCACCACTTGGGAAACCCCTACTATTAATATATAACTTTAATGCTGCGTGTAAGAGACATATAGAGGGGTCAGTTATATGAGGAATATAATATTTTTTAATAAAAAGGAAAGGCTCTCTGTGTAAATAAATTTTAGTAACAAAGTGGCCATAAATGGCCCCACAAATTAGGACATTGCTTAATATTAATATATGAAGAGCCGAAGATGCATAAATTCTATCATAAATAACACTCAAACTACTGAAGTCTCAGTCAATTATACATGAAATTTAAAATAATGTCTGGCTAGTAACTCCTTACCATTCATTTATTCAAACATTTTAAATAGATACTGTACTTCACTATAATCAGTCTTCTGGTGGAGAAATACAGGTGCTGTAGAAAGACAGAGGGCTTGAAGTGAAGAGTTCTAACCCGCACCTTTACCAGCACAGACTCAGTCCTGCCGCTTATGCCAGCAGAAAGTCTTTGGCTATAATAAGACCAGAGTAGGAGAGAGCCAAATTATAAGCAAAATAAATGAGAGCACTCCAGATAAACCAGGCTGCAGCTGAGACAAGGCATTAAAGTGAAAGTGAGCGTGTTAGTCTCTCAGTTGTGTTAGACTCTTTGTGACTCTGTGGACTGTAACTCACCAGGGTCCACTGTCTGTGGAATTCTCCAGGCAAGAGTACTGGAAGGGGCAGCCATTCCCTTCTCCAAGGGATCATCCCTACTCAGGGATCAAACCCTGGTCTCCTGCATTGCAGGTAGATTATTTACCATCTGAGTCATCAGGGAAGCCCTGTTCTTTAATAGATCCTCATATTTTTTGCAAGTTCCATTTCTGTGTAGATGCTTGGAGGTGTACATTCAATCTTATTGATAGACTGTTTTCCAAGATGTGTGTCATTTGATGGAATCTTTTTCATTGCCCTTCCCCCAGAATATAATAAAATATCTTAATCTTTGTGCTTAGGTACTGTTTTTAAACTGGGGAATGTTTTCTTCACTGTATGTTAATTATTGAGTCTGGCTCAGTTGCTCTGTTTTCCTACAGGAGCGCTGCCATTCTTAGTCTGCACTTACATTTTCCATCCTCCATTTATATGATTGATTTGGGGCTTTTTTTCCTTTTTGTATAAGTCTTGTATATCATTTTATATTTATTTTCTACATCACAGTTTTATTTCTTAAAAATGACAGTCTATTCTATTTCAGTCCAAATTTTTTTTTCCTGCTATACAATAGCTTCCTTGAAATCCTTAATTTATCTTTATTATTGCATCTATGAACTGTCCATACTGGCCCATTCACTTGAAATACTTTTTCAACTTATATTGTTTTTATCAATTTGCATTTTGAAATTGTCCTCAAAATTAGCCCAAATCCAGTCAACTATGCAATAAACTTCCCTGGTGGCTCAGACGGTAAAGCATCTCCCTACAGTGAGGGAGACCTGGGTTCGATCCCTGGGTCAGGAAGATCCTCTGGAGAAGGAAATAGCAACCCAGTCCAGTACTCTTGCCTGGAAAATCCTATGGATGGAGGAGTGTAGTAGGCTACAGTCCATGGGGTTGCAAAGAGTTGGACACAACTGAGCGACTTCACTTTCACTTTCCTTCAATAAATCAGATTTAAATGTGTAAAATTTAGGATGAGCCCTGGATTTTTAAAGAAAGTACAGATTTTGTGTGTGCAGGGGCTCAGTGATGTCTGACTCTTTGTGACTCCCCTGGGGAGGAACTGTAGCCCCTCCAGGCTCCTCGGTCCATGAAGTTCTCCAGGCAAGAATATTGGAGTGGTTTGCCATGCCCTCCTCCAGGATATCTTCCTAATCCAGGGATCCAACCCACGTCTCCTGCATCTCCTGCATGGCTGGCGAATTCTTTACCGCTGAGCCACCTGGGAAGCCCCAACAGTAATAAAATATTAGGTGAAAATATCTGCATACCGACAACTGGATTCTGTGTACTTACCCAATTCTTATCGTAGTCTCTCTTCCTTTTTTGGATGCAAATGGTTAAACCAAGAACCTTCCCAAATTAGAAACACAAAATACCATTCAGATAAGTCAATTTACACTGTTCTGCAAAGTAGTTTGTACTTTCTCACTGAGTAAAATTTATCATTCAGCGATGTGGGAAAATGGCTCTTACTCTTGAAACTCAGCAGAAATATAATTTATTTTGATTTAGATTCAACCTGAATACCCTGGTATGTTAATTTTATTCCTAACTTATTTTTTTCTCATATATGGGAAACATAAAAAATTTTTATGAACTGAAAACTCTCAACCATGTAGTTGTTAAAACTGTGCATAAAACAGTCACACGTTGATTGAATATTGTGATTCAGTGAAAAATATTTTGATATTGACCTCATGCTTTAAAAGTTGGCTCATAAAAAATCATTAAACTTATCTTATGAAGTACATTTTTATCTTTCTACTTTTATATGAAGGTGAAGGTGAAGGTGAA
>SJYX01018852.1:55360-101091 GCA_006410675.1 Oreotragus oreotragus | reverse complement strand
GGGTTGACTCATTGGAAAAGACTCTGATGCTGGGAGGGATTGGGGGCAGGAGGAGAAGGGGACGACCGAGGATGAGATGGCTGGATGGCATCACTGACTCGATGGACATGAGTCTGAGTGAACTCTGGGAGTTGGTGATAGACAGGGAGGCCTGGCATGCTGCGATTCATGGGGTCGCAAAGAGTCAGACACGACTGAGCAACTGAACTGAATTGAACCACAGTGAAGGCTCCTGCCATAGAATGATGTATTCTGAGATTGTCCTCTGTAATCCATGCATCTGATTGAGAAATAAAATGGTTATTACATTTTATGAATATATTTCAGTATTACACTATTGACAGAAACAAGTTGTCTTTGACACACACAAGTGAAAAATAAAGGGGTGAGCAAGTTACTGATGATTTTTTACTTGCTTCTTTTTCTGGGTAATTACTCTTGAAATAATCCAAAATTAGTGGACTTTTCAGACTGTTGAAATAATGAGTTTTGTTAAGACCTGAATGCAAGTGATTTTGGGTTTATGCATTTACCACTGTGATTGGCAGGACATATATTCTATTCTTGGAGATAGTTTCTCTCTATTAGATCTATTTCCAAATGACTAATTTTATGGGATTTCTCTCCCCCCCCCCTTTGTGATCTTCATGAAGTGAAATGTTTGTCACTCAGTTATGTCCAACTCTCTGCAACCCCACGAGCAGCCCACAAGGCTCCTCTGTCCATAGACTTCTCCTGGCAAGAATGCTGGAGTGGGTAGCCTTTCCCTTCTCCAGGGGATCTTTCCAACCCAGGGACTGAACCCAGATCTCCTGCACTGCAGGCAGATTCTTTCCTGTTTGAGCCACTAGGGAAGCCCTGTGATCTTCACAAATAATTATAATTTTTAAAAATAGGAAAAAAGATAAGATAATCTACTTCTAGGACACATATGTATGTCAAAAGGAAATTATATCTACCCTTTACATGTAGTAATGTCAGTATGCAAAGAAAGAAAAAATGAAGAAATGGCATTTACCTCAGGAACAATTTTAATAGAAAATATCCCAGATCTGATTGAAATCCTTTGCATTTAGAACATGATGTACTAGAACCGCAGACTCAGTATCTTACACTGCTTATCAACCTCTGGGTACATTTAAAATTGGAAAGTTCATTTATAAATGTTAAATCCTTCAGTCGTAAATTTTGGAAAAATTCTTACTCTTTTTCCCTCTGTCTTTCTCTCATATGTACATACATACGTATATGAATGTATGAGTATACACACACACACACAATTACCTTTAGATTAGTTGGCATGGCTGTCATTTTAGCATCTACCTTTATTAGCAGTTGTGTATTTATAGAAAGAAGGCCAAAAAATAGTAATTCTAATTATTAACTTCAATTTTATAATTTAGCTTCTAAAGTTAGTTTTCAGAGAAAACATGTTCTTATTTAGACTATGCAATGAGAAGTATTCAATATGTATGTTTTCACTGTATTTTATATATTTTCAAATAATTTAATGTAGTTTTAACATGTAAAAATACTTTGATTTTAGAATTAAGAAGTTGTAAATTGTATAAACGAACAATGTGTGTGTACATATATATATATATATATGAACATATGCTGTGCTGTGCCTAGTTACTCACTTGTGTCTGACTCTGTGACCCCATGGACTGTAGCCCACCAGGCTCCTCTGTCCATGGGGATTCTCCAGGCAAGAACACTGTACATATATTTAGAAAAAAGCGTTGCATGTTAAAGTTTCTATTAAAATAATGAAAAAATAAGGCACATGTGTGTGTGCATTAAGTCATATAATTTATTTTAATTCATTTGGGCTGCTATGACAAAGTTCCAGAGACTGGGCAGCTTGCACACAGATATTTATTTTTCACAATCTTGGATGCTGACAATCTAAGATCAAGACCTCCGCAGATTCTGTGTCTGGTGAGAACTCACTGCTCAGGCCTTGTCACTGAAACCTCGCATGAAGGAAGGAGTGAAGAAGCTCTCTCAAGTCTCTTTTATAAAGGATCTAATTCCATCAATGAGGGTGCCACCCTCACAAAGTACTGACCACCAAAGGTCTCCCTTGGTAATACCATCACATTAGAAGTTGGATTTAACATATGAATTTCGAGGGGAAAGAAACATTCAGACCACATAAGGCTGGGAGGAAACATTTGAAAATTGTTATGAATTAAGTTAACCCATATTCGTATGCAATGTATGAATTGCTCCCAGTGCTTCTGAATGCAATCTTATTTGGAAAAGGGATCCTTAGAGGGCTAACCAAGCTAAACTGAGGTCAACAGAGTGGACGCTAATCCAGCAAGACTGGTGTTCATAAGAAACTGGGAAATTGGGACACATTCATGGAGGGAAGGCAGTGTGAAGAGACACAGGGAGAAGATGGTGGTTTGCAAGTCAAGGAGAGAAGCTGGGAAGATTTTCCACTTGCAGCCCGCAGACAGAGCCAGCCCTTCAGACACTTTGAGTCTAGACTTCCCGTCTCCAGAACTGTGGGACAATGTTGTTCTGTCGGTTAAGCCACCCATTTTGTCACACTTTTTCACAGCAGCCTCAGGAGACTTTACAGACACATCATATATCAGATAAAAGCCCCATATGCAGAATATGAGCTTCTCTGCTATCTCGGCTGGTGTAGAATCTGCCTGCACTGCAGGAGACCTGGGTTTGTTCCCTGGCTTGGGAAGACTCACTGGAAAAGGGAAAGGCTCCCCACTCCAGTGTTCTGGCCTGGAGATTCCATGGACTGTGTAGTTCATAGGGTCACAAAGGGTCAGACACGACCGAGACACTTGCACATGCAGAATATAGTGGCTTCCCAGGCGGCACTTGAGGTCAAGAATTCAGCTGCCAGTGCAGGAGATGCAAGACACAGGAGTTCGGTCCCTGGGTCGGGAAGGTCCTCTGGAGAAGGAAATGGCAGTCCATTCCAGTATTCTTGCCTGGGAAATCCCACGGACAGAGAGTCCTGGGCTACAGTCCATGGGGTTTGTAAAGACTCGGATATGGCTGAGAGACTCAGCAACAGCAACAACAATGGGTGATCCGATATTGCTTCACATTTCCTCCCAGTATCAAATGTCTACCTAACACACGGGTAACTAACTTTTATAATTCACTTCTGCCAATTTTAGTCTTANCCCAGGGATGGGGGAGCCTGGTGGGCTGCCATCCAGCCATCTCATCCTCTGTTGTCCCTTTCTCCTCCTGCCCCCAATCCCTCCCAGCATCAGAGTCTTTTCCAATGAGTCAACTCTTCACATGAGGTGGCCAAAGTACTGGAGTTTCAGCTTTAGCATCATTCCTTCCAAAGAAATCCCAGGGCTGATCGCCTTCAGAATGGACTGATTGGATCTCCCTGCAGTCCAAGGGACTCTCAAGAGTCTTCTCCAACATCACAGTTCAAAAGCATCAATTCTTTGGCGCTCAGCCTTCTTCACAGTCCAACTCTCATATCCATACATGACCACAGGAAAAACCATAGCCTTGACTAGACGGACCTTAGTGGGCAAAGCAATGTCTCTGCTTTTGAATATGCTATCTAGGTTGGTCATAACTTTTCTTCCAAGGAGTAGGCGTCTTCTAATTTCATGGCTACAGTCACCATCTGCAGTGATTTTGGAGCCCAAAAAGATAAAGTCTGACACTGTTTCCACTGTTTCCCCATCTTTTTCCCATGAAGTGATGGGACCGGATGCCATGATCTTCTTTTTCTGAATGTTGAGTTTTAAGCCAACTTTTTCGCTTCATGATCTTGTTTTTCCAAATGTTTGTCCTAGTTTTTTTTTTTTTATCCCCTTAAATGGACTTCCCACCCTCACCCCATATAGTTTACATCTGCTATCTCCCCTTGTAACTTACCCTTTTATTTTATCAAGTTCTGTATATTGGATACTTACTGCTATTATTACAAAGTATCACAAATTTACTGGCTTCAGTTCAGTTCAGTTCAGTCACTCAGTCGTGTCTGACTCTTTGCGACCCCATGAATCGCAGCACGCCAGGCCTCTCTGTCCATCACCAACTCCCGGAGTTCACTCAGACTAGTGTTCATCGAGTCAGTGATGCCATCCAGCCATCTTATCCTCTGTCGTCCCCTTCTCCTCCTGCCCCCAATCCCTGCCAGCATCAGAGTCTTTTCCAATGAGTCAACTCTTCACATGAGGTGACCAAAGTACTGGAGTTTCAGCTTCAACATCATTCCCTCCAAAGAAATCCCAGGGCTGAGTTCCTTCAGAACGGACCAGTTGGATCTCCTTGCAGTCCAAGGGACTCTCCAGAGTCTTCTCCAACACCACAGTTCAAAAGCATCAATTCTTTGGCACTCAGCTTTCTTAAAGCAATTCAAATGTATCCTCTTACAGTTCTAGAGACAGAATTCCTCCAGAGATTCTAGGTGAATCTTTTCCTTGCCTTTTCCACCTTCTAGACACTACCTGCATTCCTTGGCCTGTGGCTCCACATTCCCGTGACCCCTGTTTCTGATGTCACGGACAGCCTCTCACACTTACCCTCTTACAAGAATCTCTGTGATTACATTGAATCTGTCATAATAATCTAGGGTCATCTCCCCATCTCAAAACCCCTAACTTAGTCACACTTGTCAAATGCCTCTTGCAATGTCAGGTTAAAATATTCACAGGTTTTGGGGATTAAAACCATCCTTGACCCCTTTTCTTTCTGTAGGTCTGGAAGAATTTGGTTTTTATTTATTCTGTGTACATGTATGTATAATTACAATTAACAAAGAGTAATGTTTCAAAATATGCCCATGTTCATCTGTAATTATAGTAAAGCATCTGCTATGGGAGTATTACTAAGGGAACCAAGAATGACTTAAGAGCCAGACAAAAGTCCCAAGAGAATGTGATCTTTAAGTGGGTTTTATTCACCTTCCTTGTGTAAAATCTTTCAATGTCTAGTATTGTCTAGATAACTAGATGGATTCTAGGCTAAAGAGTGAATTCTACAGCTTTGCAATTTAGCTCACAGGGCTAAGGACTGTGTTTTTGTACTCTGATTAGCAGCGTGTTAGACATGTAGGTGCAGTAGACAGGAATATTCATCGGAATATTCATTGGAAGGAATGATGTTGAAGCTGAAGCTCCAATACTTTGGGCACCTGATGCAAAGAACTGACTCATTGGAAAAGACCCTGATGCTGGGAAAGATTGAAGGCGGGAGGAGAAGGGGACAACAGAGGATGAGATGGTTGGATGGCATCACCACCTTGATGGACANTATATATATATGAACATATGCTGTGCTGTGCCTAGTTACTCACTTGTGTCTGACTCTGTGACCCCATGGACTGTAGCCCACCAGGCTCCTCTGTCCATGGGGATTCTCCAGGCAAGAACACTGTACATATATTTAGAAAAAAGCTTTGCATGTTAAAGTTTCTATTAAAATAATGAAAAAATAAGGCACATGTGTGTGTGCATTAAGTCATATAATTTATTTTAATTCATTTGGGCTGCTATGACAAAGTTCCAGAGACTGGGCAGCTTGCACACAGATATTTATTTTTCACAATCTTGGATGCTGACAATCTAAGATCAAGACCTCCGCAGATTCTGTGTCTGGTGAGAACTCACTGCTCAGGCCTTGTCACTGAAACCTCGCATGAAGGAAGGAGTGAAGAAGCTCTCTCAAGTCTCTTTTATAAAGGATCTAATTCCATCAATGAGGGTGCCACCCTCACAAAATACTGACCACCAAAGGTCTCCCTTGGTAATACCATCACATTAGAAGTTGGATTTAACATATGAATTTCGAGGGGAAAGAAACATTCAGACCACATAAGGCTGGGAGGAAACATTTGAAAATTGTTATGAATTAAGTTAACCCATATTCGTATGCAATGTATGAATTGCTCCCAGTGCTTCTGAATGCAATCTTATTTGGAAAAGGGATCCTTAGAGGGCTAACCAAGCTAAACTGAGGTCAACAGAGTGGACGCTAATCCAGCAAGACTGGTGTTCATAAGAAACTGGGAAATTGGGACACATTCATGGAGGGAAGGCAGTGTGAAGAGACACAGGGAGAAGATGGTGGTTTGCAAGTCAAGGAGAGAAGCTGGGAAGATTTTCCACTTGCAGCCCGCAGACAGAGCCAGCCCTTCAGACACTTTGAGTCTAGACTTCCCGTCTCCAGAACTGTGGGACAATGTTGTTCTGTCGGTTAAGCCACCCATTTTGTCACACTTTTTCACAGCAGCCTCAGGAGACTTTACAGACACATCATATATCAGATAAAAGCCCCATATGCAGAATATGAGCTTCTCTGCTATCTCGGCTGGTGTAGAATCTGCCTGCACTGCAGGAGACCTGGGTTTGTTCCCTGGCTTGGGAAGACTCACTGGAAAAGGGAAAGGCTCCCCACTCCAGTGTTCTGGCCTGGAGATTCCATGGACTGTGTAGTTCATAGGGTCACAAAGGGTCAGACACGACCGAGACACTTGCACATGCAGAATATAGTGGCTTCCCAGGCGGCACTTGAGGTCAAGAATTCAGCTGCCAGTGCAGGAGATGCAAGACACAGGAGTTCGGTCCCTGGGTCGGGAAGGTCCTCTGGAGAAGGAAATGGCAGTCCATTCCAGTATTCTTGCCTGGGAAATCCCACGGACAGAGAGTCCTGGGCTACAGTCCATGGGGTTTGTAAAGACTCGGATATGGCTGAGAGACTCAGCAACAGCAACAACAATGGGTGATCCGATATTGCTTCACATTTCCTCCCAGTATCAAATGTCTACCTAACACACGGGTAACTAACTTTTATAATTCACTTCTGCCAATTTTAGTCTTAGTAGAATGTGCCCAGGTTTTAATTATATGTCATAGAGACTTTACGTTGTTGTATATCTCAGAGCAGCTGACATTTAAGAGAGGTGCTTTCTTCATGATATTTTATTATAATAGTCCCTTTACCAATAAATATGAGAAAGGGCAAAGTACAATTACTTTGAGGTTCTTTTCAAACAACACTAAGTCATTAGTAAAATGAAAGTATATTTAAATCAATGGCCTAATAAAATATGCAACCGAGGTTTATGTGTTATATCTTTTGCTATATGTTACATCACAAGATAATTATAGCCTGATGCAACTATAGTGATTGCAATCTAGTAATAAGGTTTTCCACTTCATGGTTTTATTCTTAGAAAAAATGTTTGTCAAAGTGATGTCTATATTTGTCAAATAAATTAAGCAAAGTTTGGGAGAATATTTACTGGTATTATTTTCTCTTACTCTTTTTACAGAAATATCACAAATCCTTCATTATATATTATTTTGATATAAAATAATTTACCCTTTATTTGGAAAGTAAGATAAATGTAGAAAAGCATGTATCAAAAGGCCAACATTTAGTAATAAAAGTATAGTTATCTTTTCTGCCCTGTTACTGCTCTGAAAAGTAGACCAGGCTGGTTTTCTACTTATTCTCAATGTGCTATTTCAATTTTCCAAACATAAAATTTACGAGAGTTTCCAAGAGGTACTTTTCAGTCTTAGCCAAAGCAAACAATGGAAAGTGAAAAAAGTGTTTCCTCTGCAGAAAAATCACCAGCCTTCTCCAGTGGGAGACTCTCAGGGTGTAAGACGTATTGCCCACAGGGGACATCAGAGACCTCAGAGGAGTGGAGGCGTTCCCTGGGGGCTCAGGTGAGATGGTCTGACAGGTAGGTCTCCTCACCTGCTCTCCAACCTTGAAGAGGTCACATCCTCCGTGAGCCCCAGTCCAGATCTAAATGAAAGTGACACTACCTACTTCACAGGTTGTGAGAACTGAACACAGTATTAAAGCCCTGGAGCATAAGTCACACTTATGATTATTTCATGAAGGTGGGTTACTATTAAGAAAACCAGGGACATTACTGAGCACATGTAATCTGCTTGGATGCACCATTTATATCATGATGGATAAAAGTATATTAAAACTATAATTGGTTATCGTTCTTTATTAAAAAGATGTTTGTATAAATATTTATAATTATTAATAAAATCATAATCAAGTAGACACCACCACCTTTCCTTGGCTGAGGGCCTTAGACTTCCCTCAAGTATATCACTTCATGACTTCCCTCAAATATATCACTCCATAAATTTAACTTCAAAACCAGTCTGACCAGTATAAAACAACTTGGTAATTTTTATAACCACTGTGACATCCTTAGTACATGTGCCTGTGTCTGAGAAATTACATCAAAAAGCTAATCACCATCTATCTTTCCAAATGCTTCAGGACATATTAAGAATGAACACATTCTGGGATGTATAATTTTCAAACTGGATATTAAAAAATTGAGTGTGAAAAAAAGTATATTAAGAAATAAACAGCTTATAAATACATCTTAGCTTATTTCAATATTTGAAGTTATGATACTTTTATAAAAAATAAGATATGATTTTCAATCTGTACTTGGTACATTATGACCTATTGAAGCCAATTAGGAAAATTATTGCTTATGAAACAGCAATTTTTACCAGATAACAATCCAAGAGTGGCAGACCAGGCTCAAAATAAGTAATGTCTCATCTTTATAACCACTCTTCAAAGCAAATATTATTTCCATTTTACAGATGGGAAGAATAGAAACAAAGAGTTGAACTATTTGACAAGTAATAAGTTCCAGACTCAGATTAAAATCCAAGTCCATGAGCACAGTGATTTCTTTCCAAAGAGAACAGCATGATGGGCATAAAAGAGCAGGATCACAGTGGGGAACTTGTACAAATACAGCCTCAGCCAGGTGGTAAGGACCAATGTCCTCAGTGATGAGTTGTGTTGATAACAAGTACCCTTGATATGGGGCTTCCCTGGTGGCTCAGACAGCAAAGAACCCACCTGCAATGCAGGAGACCTGGGTTCCATCCTTGGATTGGGAAGATTGCCTAGAGAAGGGAATAGCTACCCATTCCAGTACTCTAGCCTGGAGAATTCCATGGACAGTGGAGCCTAGTGGGCTAAATCCAAGGGATCCTAAAGAGCCGGACACAACTGAAAAACCAACACTTACTTACTACTTGCTTCCCCTGGATATGATGTGCTGAGAAGGCCCTTTTACCTCTGTGGTCTTCCTCACTCCCAAAGCATAACATCCACCTTGTTGTTGTTCAGTCACTCAGTCATGTCCGACTCTTTGCAATCCCAAGGACTGCAGCACACCAGGCTTCCCTGCCCTTCACCATCTCCCAAAGTTTGCTCAAACTCATGTCCATTGAGTTGATGATGCCATCTAACCATCTCATCCTCTATCACCCCCTTCTCCTCCTGCCCTCAATATTTCCCAGCATCAGGGTCTTTTGCAATGAGTTGGCTCTTCGCAACAGGTGGCCAAAGTATTTGAATCTCAGCCCCAGCATCAGTCCCTCTGCTACATATTTAGGTTTGATTTCCTTTAGGATTGACTGGTTAGATTTCCCTGTTGTCCAAGGGACTCTCAAGAGTCTTCTCTAACACCACAGCTCAAAAGCATCAATTCTTTGGTGCTAAGCCTTCCTTATAGTCCAACTCTCACATCTACACATGACTACTGGGAAAAATCCATAGCTTTGACTAGATGGACCTTTGTTGGCAAAGTAACGTCTGCATTTTAACAAGCTGTCTAGGCTGGTTATAGCTTTTCTTCCAAGGAGCAAGCGTCTTTGAGTGTCATGGTTGCAGTCACCATCTGCAGTGATTTTGGAGCCCAAGATTATAAAGTCTGTCACTGTTTCCATTGTTTGACCATCTATTTTCCATGAAGTGATGCAACCAGATGCCATGATCTTGGTTTCTTGAATGTTGAATGTTGAATGTTGAGTTTTAAGCCTGCCTTTTCATTCTCCTCTTTCACCTTCATCAAGAGGCTCTTTAACTTCCATCTGATCATCATGAAAAAAAAAAAAACAACAACAACAGACAAATCCCAATTCAGGGGCATCTCACAAAATTCTAAGCTCATAGTTCTCAAAACTTAAAAGTCATCAAAGACAGGCACATCTGATAACTTTACACAGTCTGAAGAGCCAAGAGAGATATAACAGCTACCTGTGGTATGGTGTTCTGAAACAGGAAGAGTATTAAGTGACAAAAGTAGAAAAATATGAATAATTCTTGACTTTGTTTAATAAACTATGTCAACATGATGTTGTTTTTCAGTCACTAGGTCGTGTCCGACTCTTTGCGACTCCATGGACTGTAGCTCTCCAGGTTCCTCTGCCCGTGGGATTCTCCAGGCAAGAACACTGGAGTGGGTTGCCATGCCCTTCTCCAGGAAATCTTCCTGATCCACGGATGTAACTCATGTCTGCTGCATTGACAGGTGGATTCTTTACCACTGAGCCACCAGAGAAGCTCGATGGCAAATGTGCCACACTATTGTAGGCAACACATGCGAAGAGCTGACTCACTGGAAAAGACTCTGATGCTGGGAGGGATTGGGGGCAGGAGGAGAAGGGGACGACCGAGGATGAGATGGCTGGATGGCATCACGGACTCGATGGACGTGAGTCTGAGTGAACTCCGGGAGTTGGTGATGAACAGGGATGCCTGGCGTGCTGCGATTCATGGGGTCGCAGAGTCGGACACAACTGAGTGACTGAACTGAACTGAACTGAATGTAAGGCATTGATAATCAGAAAAACTAGGTGTGGGGCATAAGACAGAAAATCTCTGTACCGTTTTTATTATTCTCCTAGACATTAAAACTGTTCTAAGAGTTTTTTAAGTTTATTAAAAGAAAACAAGACTAGAGTAGGAGCAGTTTCTATTACATTACCAGCAGGAGTTTCACTGAGGCTGAGGGTGCAAGGTAAAGACCCTCAGGCCTGGGAGAAGGACAGAGGCAGGAGACTGAGGGACTGGTGCAAAGGTCCTGTTTACTCTGTAGCCTGAACTACAGGACAGGGCGTTTCAGAAATCCTTTGGCGAAGACAGCACGATACACTGATCATCAACCCCAACCCCACTACAGTCTCCTCCGTGTCTGGAAGAGGACCTGGACATCCCGGGTGATTAGAAAAGAAGATGATAAAGCAGCAACTTCACCAGAGCCACGTCGATCCAACCGGACGATGGAAACACAATGAAGCAGCAAGCACCAAGAAAAAAAATCATCAACCCAATGAGAAGAAATCAAAGATGCTATTTAGCACGAGACTGAGAAAAACACCCAGAGGACTGATCTTTTTCTCTCTTCAACTCCACGTTTGGACATTTTACAGCAGTGGACTGTGTCTATTAGGTTACCCTAATGCTGTAACCACTGTTTGCTTAATGATCTCCAATTCAATGATGTGTTTAAACCTATATCAACCATATCCTCAATGTTGCACCATAAGCACAGAATTAATTTTCTTTCAAAGTAAACTGGGTTGAAAGAGCCTCTTTCTTTGGAATAATGTGAAATAATATTGCAAAAAAAAATACTGTTTTGAAAGAAAGAGGATGCATGGTGAAAGTTAAGTGGTATGAGATGTTAGCACTATTTTTAGGTAAGTGGACATAACAGCATTTTGTTGTGCAATTCTCTTTGTGTATGACATCTTTCTTCTACTTGGAATTGGCTGACAATGTGCCAGAGCTATTTCCTGTTGAACACAACAGTGCTCATTTTTTATAAAAATGTTGGGCTTCATCTTAATGCTCCCTAAATTATAGTCTGCTACAAAATTGCACACCAAGACTCTTTTTTTGTGTGTGAAGAAGACCGATCATACATACAAATCCACAAGGCAATGAATACTGATTCTTCAATATTTCAGGCGTTTGCACTGATTTAGAAAAAAAAAGGGGGGGCATAGAAACAGAGCAGCATGATCTTGTGGACTGTTTTATATGGCTAACGGTGCATATTCGACTTTCTTTGGTGTGTCATTAATGAAGAATCTGCCTTTTGTTTGTTTGTTCATTTTAACTAAAAGTAAAGATATTTCCAAGAATATGGTTAGTAGAATTTCCTTACTGAAAACTCTAAACCAGGTTCTTTGTCTCACATTTGTGAAGGGCTGCGAAGGATGGCTGTACAAATATCACACATGAGAAAAGAAAGGGAGGGAAAAAAATGTCTTTTTTATTCTGTGATGTCTCCCCACTCACACAGGTAAATGGGGTTCTCAGTGCTGTGAGAAGACTCATTCTGTTGAGCGTTTGTAACTGTCATCCAACAAGCACACTCTTCCAAGGGATTCTAGGCATTAATTCCTTCTTTTCCTAGCATATTTTATAAATTATCAAAGTAGACACATTCTAACCAGACACATATACACACAAATAATGAGGAGTAGACCTCCATTCTCAGAGGAAAACTACACGAGTATTAACCACATGTTTCTAGAAATTTTCTATGCTTATATTAAAAATATATTAACATTGACAAAAAAAGGTATGTATTCATTTCCTGTGGTTTCCAAAAATAAAATTACTCACAAACTGAATAACTTAAAATAAGATGCATTTATTCTCTCCCAGTTTTGGAGGCCATATGTGTGGAATCCTGTGTCAGCTGGGCTGCTTTCTCTCTGGAGGTTGGAAGGGGAGGAGCCTTCCTGCCTCTTTCAGCTTCTGGTGGTCTCAGATGTGCCTTGGTTTGGGGCAACATCCCCTAGTCTCTGCCTCTATCTTCACACGGTCATCTCCCAGTGTCTCTAATGTGGCTCAGATCTTTCTCTAACTTTCCATTATAAGGATGCTAGTCATTGGAATTGGGGTATACCCTAAACCTAGGAGGATGTCATCTCTAGGTACTTAATTTAATGACATCTGCAAAAACCCTGTTTTCTACATAAGATCACATTCACAGATTCTAGGTTTGAAAACATGAACATATATTTTGGGGGAACAGAGTTCACCCCACTGTATGGCACAGGTGTACCTATATAAACACACACAGAGATCTAAATATATAGCTACAGTCAGATTCTCAGCAGGAAACAAATGGATCCTTTAAATTAGGGTCTTCTGAGGAGGATCTGATATAGGCTTTGTCCACAAAGGCCTGGGTTGGATATAAGGAAATCAGACATCACCTCTTTCTTCCTTCCTACCATAGCCCAGGGCCAAGGGCTGGAGGGCAGGAGCTCAGAGAGAAGCCTGGTTTGGCAGGGAAGCTGGAGAAACAAAAACCCCAACCTTCTTTTTCCCTTCTCAACCCTCCCATCTCAGGAAGGACATCCCCATTGGCCAAACCCAACTGGCAGCCAGAGGGCGGGGCCCCTATCCCTGTGGGTCAGCGCCACAGGCCAGCGTTCAGAGAGTGCAGGGACAGATGAATCTGGAAACATAAGCAAAGCATTCTCAACTCATGCAAAACTACTTCCCAGGTGGCTCAGAGGTAAAGAACCTGCCTGCCAATGCAGGAGAGGCAGGTTTGATTCCTGGGTTAAGAAGAGCCCCTGCAGAAGGAAATGGCAACCCACTCCAGTATTCTTGCCTGGAGAATCCATGAACAGAGGAGCCTGGTGGGCTACAGTCCAAGAAGTCACAAAGAGTCATACATGATAGTGACTGAACATGCCCACAAGCATGCACACATGCAAAGCCACTGGGCTTAAACATTATATAGAACTTTCATGGATTTGTTTTTTGTTTTTTTTACAAGTGATATTATTCTACAAATATTGTTGCCTAAGTACTTTTTCATGTAGGACTGTGTGCTAGGCTTAATTCCTCAAAAACTCATAGGTCTACCTTGCTTGTTTTCACTAAATCTCCTGAATAGATATAGCATAATTTATTGCAGTTGTCTCTTGTTAATGGATATTTAGATTTTTCCCACTTTTTTTCAATTGCAATAAATCTGCAATAAACATTTTTGGACACGTCTCAATGTGAATGCAAGTGAGTAAATCCCCAAATAAGTTCTAACAGCTCAACTTCTAGGTAAAAGGGTGTATCCATGTTACAGTTAATAGCTTTGTCCAAAGGGAATTTGGCAGATATTGTAAGTTTCTATACTTGCTTTTATTACACAAAAGTGTTTCTTCCCCAACAAACTAATAAATACCAGGAATCAGAAAGCCTTCCAAATTTCAGTTTCCTAAGAGCCACTCTCTAATTCATCACCTCTCCTTCCTTCCTGCAGGGAGTACTGTAGTCTGGGAACAGTATCACAGAGGGAATAGGATTCCTTTGGACCTCAGGACTTTAGTTCTGGTCCCAGCTGTAGCATTCACTGGCTGTGTGACCATGGGAAGTCACTTTACCTTTCTGAGTTTTAATTTCCTACATGTGAAATAGGAAATAAAAAATCTACCTCAATCTACCTCATAGGATTGTGAAAAACATGAATTATGTGTATGAAAGCATTTAAAAATATTCCCCATAATTGTACAACATGTTAATCATTCTGATGTCCTCTAAAATGCAGTAGACCTGCTTTTTTGAAAAGTGATTGCCATCAGGGAAGTTTTATTTCATTTTCCCTAATAATTTTTGGATTTCCATATTTCTGTTATTAGAGTCTTGGTTTAAAAATTAGATCATCCTAAAAATATTCATAAAAATAGATACCTCCAGGTGAAAAATGATGAATACATAAAGAAAGAAGTATTCTGTTCCTAAAATATTAAATGCATTTTCCCCAAAGTATTTCATTATATATGTGCGTGCATGCTAATTTATTTCAGTCATGTCCAACTCTGTGTGACCCTATGAACCGCAGTTTCCCAGGCTCCTCTGTCCATGGATTTCTACAGGCAAGAGTAGTGGTATGGGTTGCCACACCCTTCTCCAGGGGATCTCCCTGACCCAGGGATCAAACCCTCATCTCTTACATCTAACCTGCATTGGCAGGTGGATTCTTTAGCACTAGAGCCACCTGGAAAGCCCCATTTTACCATATATATATGATGTAAATATATATAATATATTGCTATATATTATATATAAGAAATTCTATATATAATATAAAATAATATAATAATAGATTATATAATAAGAGTAGATAATATTATTGTTATTATTATATTTATATTAGAAATATGTATATATTTATAGACTTCCCAGATGGCAGGCACAGTTGGTAAAGAATTTACCTGCCAATGCAGGAGACACAAGCGATATGGGTTCAATATTGCCTCTATTTTATCTTTTGTTTTTTGGCCCCGGGGCATCTGGGATCTTAGCTCCCTGACCAGGGATTGAACCCAGACCTCCTTGCACAGGAAGGTGAAGTTGTCATCACTAAAGTGCCAGGAAAGGCCTTTAATAGTCACTTTGATATACTTTAAAAGACCAAAGGTTTCTGAATTACTCAGAATTTTTTTCAAGTTGGAGGTTTTTTTGCCCCTGGATTTAGGAATGTAGATTTCATGTTTACTCTTCCTTAAAATGAACTGCAGAGACAGAATTTTGTTATGTAAACAATTATTGAGGGCAATGTTAAGATCTACTCCAAATCACAGAATAGAAATTAAATCAGTCATCACAATGAAAATCAGGTCTCATTTATACGTTGGTTAAAAACCCAGACCTCCTTGCACAGGAAGGTGAAGTTGTCATCACTAAAGTGCCAGGAAAGGCCTTTAATAGTCACTTTGATATACTTTAAAAGACCAAAGGTTTCTGAATTACTCAGAATTTTTTTCAAGTTGGAGGTTTTTTTGCCCCTGGATTTAGGAATGTAGATTTCATGTTTACTCTTCCTTAAAATGAACTGCAGAGACAGAATTTTGTTATGTAAACAATTATTGAGGGCAATGTTAAGATCTACTCCAAATCACAGAATAGAAATTAAATCAGTCATCACAATGAAAATCAGGTCTCATTTATACGTTGGTTAAAAAAATGACATATGTGTGTGGCTATATTCTGTTCTGGCTTCTTCGAGTTTAGATAGCAAAAGACAATGATTTATTGAGCTTTACATGTTTAGTGAAATTGCTATATATTATAGTTCATCTATTCTGTCACCAACATAGTATATGTTAAACAGATGTAATTCTGTAGTGGAGTGCCGAAACTGGTCTCCCTAAAATTATGTTATTTTTTCCTGTAGAGAAAACCCTTAACTTTTTGCCTCAAACCAGAAAATTTGTATTTATTTATTTACCCTAAAATTTGTGTGAGTCTGTCCCAGGAATAAAGAGATTTTCGCTGAGTCATATGGTCCATTCATTTTCGAAGAACTAGAATATAATCAAATGTACTCAACATGCAGTCTTACTGAACTGAGTTTCCTTTTGCCGATTCCTACGTCCAGAATATCTGAAAGTCATCTTTGGTTTTGATTTGACCGTATACATTTAATGGGCAGTCTTTGATAAAGGACATTCCTGGTGGTAGAAAGTTGAGTGAACTTACTATTAAGTGCGTATCTGGAGATGTTAGCACACAGGAGGAGAGCAGCTGGGGAAGGAGGTCTCGGGTCCCCAGAGCACCGTCCCTGGAGCACCCCTCCCCACCCTCCATCACTGCGTGTGCATTCCCAGGGCATGTCTGAGACAGGAGGCTGCCACAGCAACTCTGACTGAGGCAATAAGATAGAAGCCACCAAGATGAATTGTGAGATGGGCCAAATGTAGAAATTTTAAAGATGGCTGAGAACATCCCCTCAAGATGTCCAGGGAGCATTCGGGGAGTTCAGGGGTGGAACGTGTCCTCAGTAAGGACCTCTATACCTGACTCTCACTCCAGGAGCAAGGGAGGGGCTTCGCACCTGGGGAGCTGGGCTTGGAGAGTGCCAGCAGCAAGGGAGTGGACCAGTAGTAAGGCTAAAAATCTCCTAGAGGATGTGTGTGTGTGTGTGTGTAGTGACGTGTCTACGTATGTTACGTGTCTATGTATGTTACATGTATATGGTATGTGTTTGTGTGTGTTGCCGTGTGTGTTGTATATGTGTATGTGGCCTTGTCTGTGTGCATGTAGTGGTGAAAAACGTGTTAAAGATAGAAAAATGCATCTTGAGATGAGAAGCCATCCTTTTGGCTTGTAAGGCCCTGCATCCGTCGGCACTGGCCCAGAGGCAAAACACCTCACTAGCAGCTCAGTGACATCATCCTCACACTCTCAGGAACGAGCTTGCACAAAGACTAACAACTAGCTGCATCTGGAGCACAGCGCCGTTCTCAAGCTCGGGCTGCATTGGGTTGAGGTAGACGGCTGTCTATCTCACCATCTCAGGATGTGCCTGGGTCATAGTTTCAAGGTTAATTTGGGGATATCTGCTTCTCCTTTTTGCTTTTTTATTTCAGACAGAGCTGAGTAAGAGATCAGAGAACGTGGGTGACCTTTTCAATGTTGTTGACCTACTGAAATTCTTACGCTCATATTTCTTCATAGCCCATTGAATAGCTAGTGGTACTCTTGGTTAGATGCCCAGAAACTACTCAAAAAATTGATAAATTTTCTGAATCCTTAATGGACAGGGCCTCTTTTAGAATAATTCATCTGTTACTGAACTTGTAAATTATTCATGTTTTGATTAATATGCTAATTAAGAATTTGCTGTTAAAAGATATAAATATCATTCATGCCCTAAAGTAATTAAAACAAGCAATTACTTAAGCATTATGATGTTGAAGTTAAACGATTAGTATAAAAGAAAAAAGAAAGAAGATACAAAAGTATATTTTATATAATTTTAACTGTTGAGCCGAGTGACATTATTTTATGCAGTTTATGTAAATATATACATACATTTTGGCAGACTTAACACTGGCTTCTTTTATACAAGTCATTTCAATGTTCATTTTACTGACAAACTAGAATAGTAATTTTGCTCTCCTCAAGTAACTATTTTTAAAAGAAAATATAAACTATTTCAAATATTATATATGTACCTATTTTATTTTAACATGCACTTGATAATTTTAAAATAGCTGTCTTTACTAGGNTTTATACAAGTCATTTCAATGTTCATTTTACTGACAAACTAGAATAGTAATTTTGCTCTCCTCAAGTAACTATTTTTAAAAGAAAATATAAACTATTTCAAATATTATATATGTACCTATTTTATTTTAACATGCACTTGATAATTTTAAAATAGCTGTCTTTACTAGGTGTGATATGCAATGCTGAGGATGCCAAGTTGAATAGGCTTCAGGGTACCCAGAATATGTGAATTATTCTGGATCATTATGGTGCTCACTAGAGTAAGGAATCTTGCCCATCCTTTTAGACAATTATCTCCAAACTTCACATAACATTGTTTGTTCAAACATCTTTGGTTCAAACCCTGTGCTACATGTACATTTATTTTAAAAATAAATACATATACTATCATTATGAGCTAATATTTTAAAATTGATTTTTCAAAGAGTCTAATCCTTGATATTCATAAATTTGTACTTTGAAGGATGCATGGCAAAATTTCAAGACTTGTGTCTTAATCTTTAGTCTCTTTTGCTCGATTGACCTAAATCATTTAGTATCTAGTCTCAGTTTACTAAGATTGTAAAGGAAACCAAATTCTGGGTTTTAATTATTCATTTATCCATCCACCAATGCATTATACACATATGTATCTATATGCTAAATACACAAGCTCACCATATCCATTTACTGTGAAGTATGAAATGAACTACAATTAACCTGTAATTGAAAGTCTTCCTGGTCTTTTTGGGTTTTAGACTGTATTTGTCTACAATGGGACTAGAACAGAACCTGAACAAGGAAGGGAAGAAATGTGAGTTCTGCCCTGCTCTTATTGAGGACATGATAATATTGTTACCTTTCCCTAATCTGTAAATCCTGTTAACCAGGTGCTCTGTGATGTATGCATGTAGGACCCATGAGCCAGTGGAGGCAAGGTTTCTGTCTCTCTGTGTCCCGGAAACTCATCCTTCTCCAGGGACAACTCAAGCATCAGATATGACCTGTGGTTCTGGATAAAAGTGTCAGAATTAATAGCAAACCCAATAGTAATAAAGAGAGGCTTTTATTTTGCATACAATTAATGGAATGGTAAAGTTAATATTTTCTTTCTGAGTCACTCTGCACCTATCAGAAGTGGGTGCATATACATTTAAAGACACAACACAACACACAGCACACAGGCTAACTCCTCCCATTAAGATGCCCCTGATCTGCCAGCCTGAATGATTTCATCTAAATGGCCTTTACGTGGTTTCATTTGTGACAATGTTTACTTTAACGCAATAGTAGCTGATCCTCAATAATTGATCATCACAGGCAGTCTTCATTTCACATCCTCCTGTAATCTGGTGGGTACTAAGATCAGAAATTTTCTCCTGTTTATATTTGCATTACCATGGCACCTGACTCAAAATCATATGCCAGGGAGATTCTCAGCAAATGTCAATGAGTAACCTGAATCTTCCAGGGACTATTACAGCAAGAAAGGGCAGCAGGTTTGAGACTCTATGTTGAAGGATGTGACCAAAAAAAGGGGGGAAAGAGAGCATTATGGTTTTTCATGCTGATGGTAACCCGGAACCAGAATTCATGATTTTTATGCAGAAACTCTGATTAGCAGTTAGTTGATGGAAATGGTTCATTCTCATGCATCTTTTTGACTGACTAATAGAGACATCTTCAAATTCAAATGGAAGAGATTATATTGTTCAGAGGCAGGGAAAGTAATTTTTTTTCTGGATCAAGTTAGAAAAATATGACTGAGTGCCTTGAATACTATGCATCTTATTGTATATTTAACTTTAGAGTAGAACTCTGTCTTAGACAGTGTATTAAAAAGCAGAGACATCACTTTGCCATATAGTCAAACTATGATTTTTCCAGTCGTCATGTACAGATGTAAGAGTTGAACCATAAAGAAGGCTGTGTACCGAAGAAGTGATGCTTTTGAATTGTAGTGATGGAGAAGACTCTTGAGAATCCCTTGGACCGTAAGGAGATCCAACCAGTCCATCCTACAGGAAATCAGTCCTGAATATTCATTGAAAGGACTGATGCTGAAGCTGAAGACAGGCTTTGTCCACAAAGGCCTGGGTTGGATATAAGGAAATCAGACATCACCTCTTTCTTCCTTCCTACCATAGCCCAGGGCCAAGGGCTGGAGGGCAGGAGCTCAGAGAGAAGCCTGGTTTGGCAGGGAAGCTGGAGAAACAAAAACCCCAACCTTCTTTTTCCCTTCTCAACCCTCCCATCTCAGGAAGGACATCCCCATTGGCCAAACCCAACTGGCAGCCAGAGGGCGGGGCCCCTATCCCTGTGGGTCAGCGCCACAGGCCAGCGTTCAGAGAGTGCAGGGACAGATGAATCTGGAAACATAAGCAAAGCATTCTCAACTCATGCAAAACTACTTCCCAGGTGGCTCAGAGGTAAAGAACCTGCCTGCCAATGCAGGAGAGGCAGGTTTGATTCCTGGGTCAAGAAGAGCCCCTGCAGAAGGAAATGGCAACCCACTCCAGTATTCTTGCCTGGAGAATCCATGAACAGAGGAGCCTGGCGGGCTACAGTCCAAGAAGTCACAAAGAGTCATACATGATAGTGACTGAACATGCCCACAAGCATGCACACATGCAAAGCCACTGGGCTTAAACATTATATAGAACTTTCATGGATTTGTTTTTTGTTTTTTTTACAAGTGATATTATTCTACAAATATTGTTGCCTAAGTACTTTTTCATGTAGGACTGTGTGCTAGGCTTAATTCCTCAAAAACTCATAGGTCTACCTTGCTTGTTTTCACTAAATCTCCTGAATAGATATAGCATAATTTATTGCAGTTGTCTCTTGTTAATGGATATTTAGATTTTTCCCACTTTTTTTCAATTGCAATAAATCTGCAATAAACATTTTTGGACACGTCTCAATGTGAATGCAAGTGAGTAAATCCCCAAATAAGTTCTAACAGCTCAACTTCTAGGTAAAAGGGTGTATCCATGTTACAGTTAATAGCTTTGTCCAAAGGGAATTTGGCAGATATTGTAAGTTTCTATACTTGCTTTTATTACACAAAAGTGTTTCTTCCCCAACAAACTAATAAATACCAGGAATCAGAAAGCCTTCCAAATTTCAGTTTCCTAAGAGCCACTCTCTAATTCATCACCTCTCCTTCCTTCCTGCAGGGAGTACTGTAGTCTGGGAACAGTATCACAGAGGGAATAGGATTCCTTTGGACCTCAGGACTTTAGTTCTGGTCCCAGCTGTAGCATTCACTGGCTGTGTGACCATGGGAAGTCACTTTACCTTTCTGAGTTTTAATTTCCTACATGTGAAATAGGAAATAAAAAATCTACCTCAATCTACCTCATAGGATTGTGAAAAACATGAATTATGTGTATGAAAGCATTTAAAAATATTCCCCATAATTGTACAACATGTTAATCATTCTGATGTCCTCTAAAATGCAGTAGACCTGCTTTTTTGAAAAGTGATTGCCATCAGGGAAGTTTTATTTCATTTTCCCTAATAATTTTTGGATTTCCATATTTCTGTTATTAGAGTCTTGGTTTAAAAATTAGATCATCCTAAAAATATTCATAAAAATAGATACCTCCAGGTGAAAAATGATGAATACATAAAGAAAGAAGTATTCTGTTCCTAAAATATTAAATGCATTTTCCCCAAAGTATTTCATTATATATGTGCGTGCATGCTAATTTATTTCAGTCATGTCCAACTCTGTGTGACCCTATGAACCGCAGTTTCCCAGGCTCCTCTGTCCATGGATTTCTACAGGCAAGAGTAGTGGTATGGGTTGCCACACCCTTCTCCAGGGGATCTCCCTGACCCAGGGATCAAACCCTCATCTCTTACATCTAACCTGCATTGGCAGGTGGATTCTTTAGCACTAGAGCCACCTGGAAAGCCCCATTTTACCATATATATATGATGTAAATATATATAATATATTGCTATATATTATATATAAGAAATTCTATATATAATATAAAATAATATAATAATAGATTATATAATAAGAGTAGATAATATTATTGTTATTATTATATTTATATTAGAAATATGTATATATTTATAGACTTCCCAGATGGCAGGCACAGTTGGTAAAGAATTTACCTGCCAATGCAGGAGACACAGCGATATGGGTTCAATATTGCCTCTATTTTATCTTTTGTTTTTTGGCCCCGGGGCATCTGGGATCTTAGCTCCCTGACCAGGGATTAAACCCAGACCTCCTTGCACAGGAAGGTGAAGTTGTCATCACTAAAGTGCCAGGAAAGGCCTTTAATAGTCACTTAGATATACTTTAAAAGACCAAATGTTTCTGAATTACTCAGAATTTTTTTCAAGTTGGAGGTTTTTTTGCCCCTGGATTTAGGAATGTAGATTTCATGTTTACTCTTCCTTAAAATGAACTGCAGAGACAGAATTTTGTTATGTAAACAATTATTGAGGGCAATGTTAAGATCTACTCCAAATCACAGAATAGAAATTAAATCAGTCATCACAATGAAAATCAGGTCTCATTTATACGTTGGTTAAAAAAATGACATATGTGTGTGGCTATATTCTGTTCTGGCTTCTTCGAGTTTAGATAGCAAAAGACAATGATTTATTGAGCTTTACATGTTTAGTGAAATTGCTATATATTATAGTTCATCTATTCTGTCACCAACATAGTATATGTTAAACAGATGTAATTCTGTAGTGGAGTGCCGAAACTGGTCTCCCTAAAATTATGTTATTTTTTCCTGTAGAGAAAACCCTTAACTTTTTGCCTCAAACCAGAAAATTTGTATTTATTTATTTACCCTAAAATTTGTGTGAGTCTGTCCCAGGAATAAAGAGATTTTCTCTGAGTCATATGGTCCATTCATTTTCGAAGAACTAGAATATAATCAAATGTACTCAACATGCAGTCTTACTGAACTGAGTTTCCTTTTGCCGATTCCTACGTCCAGAATATCTGAAAGTCATCTTTGGTTTTGATTTGACCGTATACATTTAATGGGCAGTCTTTGATAAAGGACATTCCTGGTGGTAGAAAGTTGAGTGAACTTACTATTAAGTGCGTATCTGGAGATGTTAGCACACAGGAGGAGAGCAGCTGGGGAAGGAGGTCTCGGGTCCCCAGAGCACCGTCCCTGGAGCACCCCTCCCCACCCTCCATCACTGCGTGTGCATTCCCAGGGCATGTCTGAGACAGGAGGCTGCCACAGCAACTCTGACTGAGGCAATAAGATAGAAGCCACCAAGATGAATTGTGAGATGGGCCAAATGTAGAAATTTTAAAGATGGCTGAGAACATCCCCTCAAGATGTCCAGGGAGCATTCGGGGAGTTCAGGGGTGGAACGTGTCCTCAGTAAGGACCTCTATACCTGACTCTCACTCCAGGAGCAAGGGAGGGGCTTCGCACCTGGGGAGCTGGGCTTGGAGAGTGCCAGCAGCAAGGGAGTGGACCAGTAGTAAGGCTAAAAATCTCCTAGAGGATGTGTGTGTGTGTGTGTGTAGTGACGTGTCTACGTATGTTACGTGTCTATGTATGTTACATGTATATGGTATGTGTTTGTGTGTGTTGCCGTGTGTGTTGTATATGTGTATGTGGCCTTGTCTGTGTGCATGTAGTGGTGAAAAACGTGTTAAAGATAGAAAAATGCATCTTGAGATGAGAAGCCATCCTTTTGGCTTGTAAGGCCCTGCATCCGTCGGCACTGGCCCAGAGGCAAAACACCTCACTAGCAGCTCAGTGACATCATCCTCACACTCTCAGGAACGAGCTTGCACAAAGACTAACAACTAGCTGCATCTGGAGCACAGCGCCGTTCTCAAGCTCGGGCTGCATTGGGTTGAGGTAGACGGCTGTCTATCTCACCATCTCAGGATGTGCCTGGGTCATAGTTTCAAGGTTAATTTGGGGATATCTGCTTCTCCTTTTTGCTTTTTTATTTCAGACAGAGCTGAGTAAGAGATCAGAGAACGTGGGTGACCTTTTCAATGTTGTTGACCTACTGAAATTCTTACGCTCATATTTCTTCATAGCCCATTGAATAGCTAGTGGTACTCTTGGTTAGATGCCCAGAAACTACTCAAAAAATTGATAAATTTTCTGAATCCTTAATGGACAGGGCCTCTTTTAGAATAATTCATCTGTTACTGAACTTGTAAATTATTCATGTTTTGATTAATATGCTAATTAAGAATTTGCTGTTAAAAGATATAAATATCATTCATGCCCTAAAGTAATTAAAACAAGCAATTACTTAAGCATTATGATGTTGAAGTTAAACGATTAGTATAAAAGAAAAAAGAAAGAAGATACAAAAGTATATTTTATATAATTTTAACTGTTGAGCCGAGTGACATTATTTTATGCAGTTTATGTAAATATATACATACATTTTGGCAGACTTAACACTGGCTTCTTTTATACAAGTCATTTCAATGTTCATTTTACTGACAAACTAGAATAATAATTTTGCTCTCCTCAAGTAACTATTTTTAAAAGAAAATATAAACTATTTCAAATATTATATATGTACCTATTTTATTTTAACATGCACTTGATAATTTTAAAATAGCTGTCTTTACTAGGTGTGATATGCAATGCTGAGGATGCCAAGTTGAATAGGCTTCAGGGTACCCAGAATATGTGAATTATTCTGGATCATTATGGTGCTCACTAGAGTAAGGAATCTTGCCCATCCTTTTAGACAATTATCTCCAAACTTCACATAACATTGTTTGTTCAAACATCTTTGGTTCAAACCCTGTGCTACATGTACATTTATTTTAAAAATAAATACATATACTATCATTATGAGCTAATATTTTAAAATTGATTTTTCAAAGAGTCTAATCCTTGATATTCATAAATTTGTACTTTGAAGGATGCATGGCAAAATTTCAAGACTTGTGTCTTAATCTTTAGTCTCTTTTGCTCGATTGACCTAAATCATTTAGTATCTAGTCTCAGTTTACTAAGATTGTAAAGGAAACCAAATTCTGGGTTTTAATTATTCATTTATCCATCCACCAATGCATTATACACATATGTATCTATATGCTAAATATACAAGCTCACCATATCCATTTACTGTGAAGTATGAAATGAACTACAATTAACCTGTAATTGAAAGTCTTCCTGGTCTTTTTGGGTTTTAGACTGTATTTGTCTACAATGGGACTAGAACAGAACCTGAACAAGGAAGGGAAGAAATGTGAGTTCTGCCCTGCTCTTATTGAGGACATGATAATATTGTTACCTTTCCCTAATCTGTAAATCCTGTTAACCAGGTGCTCTGTGATGTATGCATGTAGGACCCATGAGCCAGTGGAGGCAAGGTTTCTGTCTCTCTGTGTCCCGGAAACTCATCCTTCTCCAGGGACAACTCAAGCATCAAATATGACCTGTGGTTCTGGATAAAAGTGTTAGAATTAATAGCAAACCCAATAGTAATAAAGAGAGGCTTTTATTTTGCATACAATTAATGGAATGGTAAAGTTAATATTTTCTTTCTGAGTCACTCTGCACCTATCAGAAGTGGGTGCATATACATTTAAAGACACAACACAACACACAGCACACAGGCTAACTCCTCCCATTAAGATGCCCCTGATCTGCCAGCCTGAATGATTTCATCTAAATGGCCTTTACGTGGTTTCATTTGTGACAATGTTTACTTTAACGCAATAGTAGCTGATCCTCAATAATTGATCATCACAGGCAGTCTTCATTTCACATCCTCCTGTAATCTGGTGGGTACTAAGATCAGAAATTTTCTCCTGTTTATATTTGCATTACCATGGCACCTGACTCAAAATCATATGCCAGGGAGATTCTCAGCAAATGTCAATGAGTAACCTGAATCTTCCAGGGACTATTACAGCAAGAAAGGGCAGCAGGTTTGAGACTCTATGTTGAAGGATGTGACCAAAAAAAGGGGGGAAAGAGAGCATTATGGTTTTTCATGCTGATGGTAACCCGGAACCAGAATTCATGATTTTTATGCAGAAACTCTGATTAGCAGTTAGTTGATGGAAATGGTTCATTCTCATGCATCTTTTTGACTGACTAATAGAGACATCTTCAAATTCAAATGGAAGAGATTATATTGTTCAGAGGCAGGGAAAGTAATTTTTTTTCTGGATCAAGTTAGAAAAATATGACTGAGTGCCTTGAATACTATGCATCTTATTGTATATTTAACTTTAGAGTAGAACTCTGTCTTAGACAGTGTATTAAAAAGCAGAGACATCACTTTGCCATATAGTCAAACTATGATTTTTCCAGTCGTCATGTACAGATGTAAGAGTTGAACCATAAAGAAGGCTGTGTACCGAAGAAGTGATGCTTTTGAATTGTAGTGATGGAGAAGACTCTTGAGAATCCCTTGGACCGTAAGGAGATCCAACCAGTCCATCCTACAGGAAATCAGTCCTGAATATTCATTGAAAGGACTGATGCTGAAGCTGAAGTTCTAATACTTTGGCCACCTGATGTGAAGAACTGACTTATTGGAAAAGCCCTTGATGCTGGAAAAGATTGAAGGCAAAAGGAGAAAGCGGTGGCAGAGGATGAGATGCTTAGCATTATCGACTCAATGGACATAATTTTTTTTTTTCAAGGAAGACTTCCAGGTTTTTTGTTTCTTTGTTTGTTTGTTTGTAAATTAATTAATTTATTTTAATGGGAGGCTAATTACTTTACAATATTGTAGTGGTTTTTGCCATACATTCACATGAGTCAGCCATAGGTGTACATGTGTCCCTCATCCTGAACCTCCCTCCCACCTCCCTGCCCATCCCATCCCCTCAGGGTCATCCCAATGCACCGGCCCTGAGCACCCTGTCTCATGCATGAAACCTGGACTGGCGATCTATTTCACATATGGCAATATGCATGTTTCAATGCTATTCTCTCAAATCATCTCACCCTCACCTTCTCCCTCAGAGTCCAGAAGTCTGTTCTTTACATCTGTGTCTCTTTTACTGTCTTGTATATAGGGTCATCATTACCACCTTTCTAAATTCCATATATATGCATCATTATACCATATTGGTGTTTTTCTTTCTGACTTACTTCTCTCTGTATAATAGGCTCCAGTTTCATCCACCTCATTAGATCTGATTCAAATGCCTTCTTTTTAATAGCTGAGTAATACCTTGTGTATATTTACTACAGCTTTCTTATCCATTTGTCTGCCGATGGATATCAAGGTTGCTTCCATGTCCTAGCTATTGTAAACAATGCTGCAATGAACATTGGGGTACACGTGTCTCTTTCAATTCTGGTGTCCTCGGTGTGTATGCCCAGCAGTGGGATTGCTGGGTAGTATCGCAGTTCTATTTCTAGTTTTTTGAGGAATCTCCACACTGTTCTCCATAGTGGCTGTACTAGTTTGCATTCTCACCAACAGTGTAAGAGGATTCCCTTTTCTCCACACCCTCTCCAGCATTTATTGCTTATAGACTTTTGGATTGCAGCCATTCTGACTGGTGTGAGATGGTACCTCATTGTGGTTTTGATTTGCATTTCTCTGATAATGAGTGATGTTGAGCATCTATTCATGTGTTTGTTAGCCATCTGTATGTCTTCTTTGGGAAATGTCTGTTTAGTTCTTGGGCCCATTTTTTGACTGGGTCATTTATTTTTCTGGAATTGAGCTGCATGAGCTGCTTCTGTATTTTTGAGATTAAGTCTTTGTCAGTTGCTTCATTTGCTATTATTGGAAATTCTGGGAGATAGGGGAGGAGAGGAGCCTGGTGTGCTGCAGTCCATGGGGTCACAAAGAGTAAGACACCACTTAGCAACTAAACAACAACAAGGCACTCAGTGGAGTCTCAGAAACCTGACCCTCCCAAGTTGAGCCCTGACCTGTCCTCTCTGGTTGCGAAATTGGTTATTACTCTTTCCCTCACTGCCTCGGTCTCCTCCTCTGGGAAATGGTAACAGACATTCCAACTACCACTTGTGCATGTCAGCTTTGTGACGTGTGTTAAGGATCTGGTACATCATGAGACATCACTTTGTCAACAAAGGTCCGTCTAGTCAAGGCTATGGTTTTTCCAGTGGTCATGTATGGATGTGAAAGTTGGACTATAAAGAAAGCTGAGCACTGAAGAATTGGTGCCTTTGAACTGTGATGTTGGAGAAGACTCTTGAGAGTCCCTTGGACTGCAAGGAGATCCAACCAGTCCATCCTAAAGGAGATCAGTCCTGAGTGTTCATTAGAAGGACTGATGTTGAAGCTGAAACTCCAATACTTTGGCCACCTGATGCGAAGAGCTGACTCATTTGAGAAGACCCTGATGCTGGGAAAGATTGAAGGCGGGAGGAGGAGGGGATGACAGAGGATGAGATGGTTGGATGGCATCACTGACTCAATGGACATGGGTTTGGGTGGACTCTGGGTGTTGGCAATAGACAGGGAGGCCTGGTGTGCTGCAGTTCATGGCGTCCCAAAGAGTTGGACATGACCAAGCGACTGAACTGAACTGAACTGAACTGATCATCATGGGTGCATGTAAATGCTGATTTCTCTCTGATCTTTAAGCCTGCCAGTCTCACAATGAATCACACACAAGATCTTTGCACTATGTCTTTGAGAAAGAACCAAACGATCCATGATCAAAACTATTCCATTAAGAAAAATAGTTCATTTTTGAACAATTGACAAGTTAGTCTAAGAGAATAGTTTGGGAGTTTGAACATGCAGTTTTTCTGTCCTGGAAGAAATTCATACATTGTCAAGGGTAAATATCCCTCAGTAATTATTAGTAAAAGATACAGAAGAGGAGCTGGCAAAGGGATGCACACTTGAAAAGGTGGTCTCCTGGGATTTGCTGTCGCCCTTAATATAATTGAAAAAATAGTATAGTAAAACTCTTGTGAATATCTCCCATTTTAAAAGCAAGCCCGTTAAGTGGTTCATGAACTGAAAAATAGAGATTACAGGGCAAAGAATCAGGAAAAGTTTTAGTATCTAAGGGGAGTTCAGGCAAAGCCTATACACAGAATTTACATACTAAGCTATAAAGGCAACAGTGGTCATTTACAAAGGCATATTGAGTATATCTGAGTTTTTACAGATTTTTTTCCTGCTTCTCACTTACTTTGTTCACCCAAGAACTGTTCACCTGATGAACAGGTGCCCTAAGAAAGCATGAACTCCACGAGGGAACACAATACTTGTAAAGCTTCAGTTCAGTTCAGTTTAGTTGCTCAGTCGTGTCTGATTGTTTGCGACCCCATGGACTGCAGCATGCCAGGCCTCTCTGTCTATCACCAACTCCTGGAGTTTACCCAGACTCACATCCATTGAGTCACTGATGACATCCAACCATATCATCCTCTGTTGTCCCCTTCTCTTCCTGCCTTCAGTCTTTCCCAGCATCAGGGTCTTTCTCAGCATCATGGTCTTTTCAAATGAGTCTTTCATGTAAACGTGTAAAGTTTACATGAAAAAATTAGATGGAGAAAATTATTTACTATAGTACATTTTTACTGGCGAGAAAGGAAATTAGGACATGGAACCAGCATTTCTCATTTAGTTTGACCCCATTATGTATAGTTTTGGTTCTCAAAGTGTGGTCCCTGGACCCATTTGTGTTTTCTTGTTTTGTTCTTATTTGTTTGTTTTCACTGTGGGTTATTTTAAAGTCTTTATTGGATTTATTACAATATTGCTTGTTCTGTTTATGTTCTGAGCTTTAGGTCACAAGGCATGTGGGGTCTCAGCTCCCCCATCCAGGGTGCAACACCTACCTATCCTTGAGTAGCATTTGATTCTCAGCTTGAGCTTGAGAACACTGAATTCTTTTCTCAGGCTCTGGGCTGTTAAATCTTCATAATGACTAAAAAGCTTTCTGTATCTTTAAGGGAATAAACTTGCTAAGTACCTCTTTCTAAAAGCAAAATATTTACACTCTTATTTAGAAGAGTGATTACATTAAAATCTTAGTCAATGTACACTATGAAAAGCTTTCCTAGGAAAAATCTTGGATGTGTTCTCAAAAGTTTTTTTATAAATTAAAAAATATATATATTTTTACCAAGCTTAATGAATAGAATTAGAAAGCTTAATTCATTTTTTCATCTTCAAAGGCTTGCCTAATATTTGGCATATAATGGATGTTCACACAGTTTTTTTAACTGGACGATTGAATAAATGAATACAGATCAAAGAAGACATTTCTTATGAGTTGAGTCTCAATGTCTAAGCATTCACCCACATAAGGCTACTTATCATATCACCGCCTGAGAGAAAAAGTATTATTTGCTTCAACAAGTTACTACTGGATATCTACTGTATATACTCCACATAGGCTTCTAAACAAATAAATGTCAATATATGGTGATAAACATGTCAAAAGTAGTATTTACAAGGCAATGAAACAATGCAGGTGGTGTGATTGATTTTTTCCGGAAGGTCAAAAAGTTCTTCCACCTGCAAATGAAATTGAAGCTCAGATTTCAGGGGTGTGTGCAAGTTGAGAAGGGCAGTGGGTGGAAGGCGTTCCGGAGCAGGAAGGCTTGCTCGGAGGTTTGGAGGCGTGCTCCAGCAGGCATCTTGACCCCAACCCGCCATGCTCCTTACATGGGCAGCAGTGGTCCTCCTTCAGGAATCGAACATCATAGGTGCACTTCTTACACATTCTCGGCAGATTGCCACATCCACCCACTGTGGAACCTGCCCCAAGCCTTCCTCTGACTATTTCCTTGGCTACTGTGTTCAGACACCTTCCCAGAAACCAACTCCTGAGTGCACACACAGCTCTTTAAACAAACTTGGCTACCTTATTCATCTGTTTATTTATTTTGGCTGCACCTCACAGCTTGTGGGATTTTAGTTCCCTCGTCAGGGATTGAACCCAGGGTCCTTGGCAGTGAAAGCGTGGAATCTTAACCACTGGACCACCAGTTCAGTTCAGTTCAGTTGCTCAGTCGTGTCTGACTCTTTGCGACCCCATGAATCACAGCATGCCAGGCCTCCTTGTCCATCACCAACTCCCAGAGTTCACTCAGACTCACGTCCATCGAGTCAGTGATGTCATCCAGCCAACGTACTGGAATTTCAGCTTTAGCATCATCATTCCTTCCAAAGAAATCCCAGGGCTGATCTCCTTCAGAATGGACTGGTTGGATCTCCTTGCAGTCCAAGGGACTCTCAAGAGTCTTCTACAATACCAGAGTTCAAAAGCATCAATTCTTTGGCACTCAGCTTTCTTCACAGTCCAACTCTCACATCCATACATGACCACAGGAAAAACCATAGCCTTGACTAGATGGACCTTAGTTGGCAAAGTAATGTCTCTGCTTTTGAATATGCTATCTAGGTTGGTCATAACTTTTCTTCCAAGGAGTAAGTGTCTTCTAATTTCATGGCTGCAGTCACCATCTGCAGTGGTTTTGGAGCCCCCCCAAATAAAGTCTGACATTGTTTCCACTGTTTCCCCATCTATTTGCCATGAAGTGATGGGACCGGATGCCATGATCTTCATTTCCTGACTGTTGAGCTTCAAGCCAGCTGTTTCACTCTCCTCCTTCACTTTCATCACGAGGCTCTTTAGCGCCTCCTCACTTTCTGCCGTATTGCTTTAATAATAAACTACCTGATGCTCTCCTTCCTGCCAGCACTGCTGTGGGCTTTTCCTGTAACTGTATTAAACACAAGTGTTCTAAGAATACCTCTCACTATAGTGGCTCTTGTTAAAAAGCGTGCTCTTCACATGTGTACCCAGACCTGCAAGATATTGCCTCCATATCAATGTTGAATTATGAGATGGTAATGATGGATAATCTGCTGAGGAAAATAAGCAGATGTAAGCCAGACTGCAGAGATTGAAGGCAAAAGATGAAGAGGATGGCAGAGAATGAGATGGTTAGATGGCGTCCCCAACTCAACGGACATGCATTTGAGCAGACTCTGGGAGACAGTGGAGGACAGGGGAGCCCGGCATGCTGCAGTCCATGGGGTCACAAAGAGTAGGAGACCACTTAGCTGCTGAACAACAAGTCAGACTGCAGATACAAATCACCAAAACCTGAAGACTGGAAACCCACCAGTGAAGTCACGCAATAGGCACTGAGCTGCGTGTGGTCATCAGGTTCATCAGGATAAAATATCCTTGGAGAAACACAGGGTCTCGTGACCAGACTACACTCACACCAGGGAACAAGGGAGCATGTTCTCTGATAGCATAGAGGTTTTTATTACATTTAGAATTTGGAGAGATATTTTACAACAATAGTTACAAATATTACAATACTGAATTGTGTTGTGCTTTTCTTGCAAAGACTGTCACCAAAACCAGTTACTGTGCCTCCATATTCTGCAGATGGCTTTTTTGTGGATACCTTCACTTTCATCAAGAGGCTTTTTAGCTCCTCCTCACTTTCTGCCATAAGGGTGGTGTCATCTGCAGCTACTTAGTCATGTACTTTTTCTGCACCACGCTACCAATACTATGGATGCCCTATGAGAGGTACTATCGTTATTTAGCTTCCTAAGGATGAGAGGACTGGAGTTTGGAGACGTCAAGTTATTTACCCAAAGTCACTCAACCAGCAAGTGGCTGAGTAAAAGCTCAAGTTTTAATCTTTGAATAGCATCTCTCCAAAGCAGTGCTGGGAGAATGAACTTCAGAGCAGAGGCTGTTTACGGACGGCATTTCTTCTTTGTCAGCTGTTTCTCTTTTAGAAAACACAAGCTAATTTCTAAAATTTCAAGGGAAAGCTTTCAGTTCACAAGGCAAATCCTGATAACATGGTACGTTTCCCAAGTTAGCAAAACATGTTTCTGGTGTCGCCTGGATTTTTTTTAGGGTCTGACCCACATTGCCTGACCCTCTTTAAGTGCCTCACCTCTACATGTGCTCCCACTAGCTCACTGGAGTGCATCCCACTGGACTTTTCTCTGTTGCTTAAGCTCTCCATGCTAGGTCTTCGTACTTGCTCTTTCCTCTTCTTAAAACTTTATTTCCCATCTTTTTCCTGTAGCCTTTCAGTTCCTTATTGTCTCAGATCAAACATAGGTAGCCAGCTTTGCTGCTTTAGAACCCTACTGCTCTCCACACCCACAACTTAAAGTTCTCTCCATCTTATTAGCCTAAATAATTTCCTTAAATGTGTAGGAAGGAAACTGATCATTAGTGTACATTTATTTGCTTAATAAATATTTTCATATTCGCCACTGGAATGAAAGGACCGTAAGGTTAAGAGTTCTTGCCAGCGTAGTCACTGTGAATCCCCAGCAACTAGAATAATACTTGGCTTCTAGTATAGCTGGAAAAGATTGTAAAAGATAAAAGAAGGATGTATTTACTCTTTCAGTGAATATTTGTCAAGTGCCTCCTGGGTGGACCCAAATGCAATTAGAAAAATAACATGCTAACCACCTGACCTGCCTCTTGAGAAATCTATATGCAGGTCAGGAAGCAACAGTTAGAACTGGACATGGAACAACAGACTGGTTCCAAATAGGAAAAGGAGTACATCAAGGCTGTATATTGTCACCCTGCTTATTTAACTTATATGCAGAGTACATCATGAGAAGCGCTGGGCTGGAAGAAGCGCAAGCTGGAATCAAGTTTACTGGGGCAAATATCAATAACCTCAGATATGCAGATGACGCCACCCTTATGGCAGGAAGCGAAGAGGAACTAAAAAGCCTCTTGATGAAAGTGAAAGAGGAGAGCGAAAAAGTTGGCTTAAAGCTCAACATTCAGAAAATGAAGATCATGGCATCTGGTCCCATCACTTCATGAGAAATAGATGGGGAAACAGTGGAAACAGTGTCAGACTTTATTTTGGGGGGCTCCAAAATCACTGCAGATGGTGTCTACAGCCATGAAATTAAAAGACGCTTACTCCTTGGAAGAAAAGTTATGACCAACCTGGATAGTATATTCAAAAGCAGAGGCATTACTTTGCCGACTAAGGTCCATCCAGTCAAGGCTATGGTTTTTCCTGTGGTCATGTATGGATGTGAGAGTTGGACTGTGAAGACAGCTGAGCACTGAAGAATTGATGCTTTTGAACTGTGGTGTTGGAGAAGAGTCTTGAAAGTCCCTTGGACTGCAAGGAGCTCCAACCAGTCCATTCTGAAGGAGATCAGCCCTGGGAATTCTTTGGAAGGAATGATGCTGAAGCTGAAATTCCAGTACTTTGGCCACCTCATGTGAAGAGTTGACTCACTGGAAAAGACTCTGATGCTGGGTGGAATTGGGGGCAGGAGGAGAAGCAGATGACCGAGGATGAGATGGCTGGATGGCATCACTGACTTGATGGATGTGAGTCTGAGTGAACTCCAGGAGTTGGTGATGGACAGGGAGGCCTGGTGTGCTGCGATTCATGGGGTCGCAAAGAATCGGACACGACTGAGCGACTGAACTGAACTGAACCCTAACCCTATGCCAAAATCATACCTATGTGATTCTATATAGATAAATCTCATTTTTTTGCCAGTGTAAGATGAGGCTGAGAAATTAAAAACTTGGGTCAGAAGCCCAGCCAGCCAGGTAGAGCATATATAAGGGAGAATAACATTGAAGCTTCCTCCTACTCCAGAGCATTTGCTCTTGTATTTCAGAAAATATTGGGAGGGAGAAAATAAAAGTGTGATGATGAAGAGAAATCAGAGAATAAGGAGAGACTGATTCAACGCAAGAGAGTCAGAGAAGTTTCTCGGAAGTGACTATTTCCCCGGGTTTGGAAATTTGAGGGAGAATTTGAGAGCAGGGGAGGAACAGCAGGGAGATATTCCTGCCAGAAGGAGGGCATGTGCATGAAGCAGGGTTGTGCAAATAAGCAAAGGTCCATATAACATGTGCCTTTTGGAAAATAGCCTCCACCGTGGCAGCAGGGTTTTCCAAGTTGCTCATAAGAATGTCTACAAAACAAGTTTTAGCCACTAAAATTCAAACCAGGACATCGGTAGCTACCCATGCAGCCCAGTGGAAGCGTAACAAAGATGGACAAGTTGAACACTGCCCCGTGGACATCAAACACTCACTTACAGTGGCTGGGGATGGAGGCTGAGCACCAGAGGTCATGCGCTTGCCCTCGTAATATATTAGATTCTCATAAGAAATGCAGATTGCAGTCTGTCATTTTTATATTCATGTTCATCTGAGACAAGCCATCAGAGCTCCAAGGTTAACTGCCCACTGAACAGCAGCGTGAAGTCTGCAGAAGAGATGCGCATTGATTGTCATGCTTCAGGAGATGAGCTGGAGTCAGAAATTCCTCCGAGAACAGCACACATTATTTGTATCCTGAAGTCATGGGGAAATTGTTCCAGCGGCAGATTTAAGTTATAATTCAAGTAATTGTCAAAATATTCCATTATTGATGTGCATATGAAATAGAGTATGTTCACTGATGATTCTGGGACTAGCGTTAAATCCCGACTGCAGAAAAACCTATTGTCTGTAAGGAGGCGATTTCCTGACACCTTTCTGGTGGTGTGAATGTGCTAATGCATCTAAAACCAAAGTGCATATTACTTTCCTGCCAGAATCATTTTCCTTAACAATTTTCCCTACACTGGGCTTGGAACAAGCTAGGTTTATTTAAAGAACTCTGTTTCAAAATCTTTATCTTTCACATGAAAGTAGGTTGCCTGGTGTGCGTCTGTGTGTCTACACCTGTGCACCTGTGTGTTTTACTCTGAAGAATATTTTATCTCACAGTAAAATATCAGCAGTCAAATGGTACAAAGGCCATTTTTTTTTCTGATCAACCCTGTCAGTGGATTCTTTTCTAGAGGTGTCCCCTTGAATTGCTTGCATTTTAAACATCTATAATAAGTTATGTACCATTTCTAACTGTATTAGCACTGAATCATTTACTTTCCCAGGAAATAAAATCTTTTTCTCTGTTCCATCACTTTTTATTTCATGATCAAGCACATGTAAATGCCTTAGGTATTTTTAACCCTCAGGGGTTTTACATACTTAACAGGAATAAAAATGAAAAGAGAGGTAACCAACCCATCAAACATTCCTCTCTCTCCAATAGCTGGTAGAAATGCATTTGTGAGCTAAAAGCATGGTATGGTTTGAACAAGAAAAGCAATTAAATATACCTTTAGAACTATGTAGGATATAAAATTGTGGAGATATAGCTTGGTTCTACTTCATCTCAACCAGCTTTAATTTCTACACAAAGGGAATATTAAATCTTAAAAAAGCCTAGGAAAGGACAAAGTGTATTTCTTCATGAACACATTAAAGATACCAGGCTTTTACTTTGCCATAAAACTTGTATAAGCAGATATAAGAAAAGGCAAGGAATGAGTCATTGCTTTTTCCAAGCTAAATTCACCAGTTCTCCTCCTAACAAATCACTTATAGACTCCATCAAAGTGTGAGTTAACGAATTATAGTACTGAGTATCCACTGGGAACACAATTTTGCTATGCATTTTTTAATATCTTGTTGAAACCAACTCTTTTAGATGGAAGGAGGTAAATAAATGAGTTAATTAGTACAGGCTTCTTAATACTTTCAGAATAAGTTTTTGAAAAACATTTTTCATGGAAAAGGAAATATTCATAAGAAATAACATTTTGTGTAGAAAACTAAAGTGTTAATTATACAGAAAGATTATCTTTTATAAACATATTTTTTAAAGTTGATATTTGTAAAATTAATTTTGTATTTTGAACTACTTCTCAAGTCATTTATAATAGAGATGACTTCATGACTGTACTATAATTTTTTTTTCTTTTATGTAATTTATAGTCAAATTTGGATATACTATGAATAAAACCATGACTTCTAGGTTCTGTTATTTTAGCATGGTTCTCAAAGTTCGACCAAAGCAGAAATGTGAAAAAGTTAGTTAAGGATGGTATACAGTTACACAGATGAAGACCACCCTTTTGTTAAGTTAAACCACCAATATGATTTCTCCATGGATCTCCTGAAAATCTAAACTCGAATCCTTTCTTAAGAAAAGGAAATCTCATATTCAAAGCATGAGTTCCCCTTCAGGCTCCATGCTGCTGCTGCTAAGGCATTTCAGTCGTGTCCGACTCTGTGCGACCCCATAGATGGCAGCCTACCAGGCTCCCCCGTCCCTGGGATTCTCTAGGCAAGAACACTGGAGTGCGTTGCCATTTCCTTCTCCAATGCATGAAAGTGAAATGTGAAAGTGATGTCGCTCAATCGTGTCCGACTCTTAGTGACCCCATGGACTGCAGCCTGCCAAGCTCCTCCATCCATAGGATTTTCCAGGCAAGAGTACTGGAGTGGGGCTCCATAAGACCTTGAAAATGTTTGATTTCCTATTGATTCAATAGGGATACTTTGAGCTGGTTTGGGCTGCTAGTTTAAAATCTGTGAGAACCCTACTTTCTCTAAGAGAGAGTTGGAGTTAACAATAAGTGTGTTTTAAAAAATCTGAACCTTTACAACAGCACCCTTAAGAGTTAATTATGCTTCAAACTGTGGAAAGTGAGATTGAAATCTTAGCCATGAGAAATTTGCTTTGCTTCCAGTATAGATGGTGCTTTTGACTTCCATCAAATCAGCATCATGTGAAGGATACCTTCATCACTGGAGTCCTTACATCTTTAACTAGAACCTTATGAAAACTGCCTTCAAAGGCAGAACTGTATATGTGCAATCTACTGACGCTAAGGAAGACAGCACTTCTTGCTGATGACTCATGTAATACAGGAACTGAGAAGAATCCTCTACCTCCTTCCCTTCAGTTATTTACAAGACCACAAAAAATCTACATTACACAAAGCAAAAATGACTCATTAAAAGCAACCAGAGTTAGAGGAATTATATACTTTTTAAAACCATACAAGCAAAATTTTTTGTCATATGAAGTGATTGCATTAAAAGGACCCTAGTTCTAAGATTAAGAGGAAGAAGAATTAAAAGGAAGAAAATTTTCAAAATTTTGAAAGACAGTAAAATGGAATTTTCTTAAAAGCTCTTTTGGTGGTAAAAATTATGAAATTAGCTATATTTGTTTTGTATCATCATTCTTTCTTTGCCAGCTCCAAGAAATAACCTTTAAAAATAGCTTTGCAGTAACAGCTAAGAATGGAAATGATCTTAGATTTTTGTAGTGTGCAGAGGCACCTGAAGGTATGTGTCATTTCCTGTTCTTAGGAAGCTCTTTATCCTGAAACTCTGGATGGAGGGGATGGGAATAAAATAAAAATAAAGATTTCATCACAACACAGAACTCAATAGACTGGACATTAAAAACATTTTCTGTATTATACCATTGAGACCATATCTCAAAATTATATATTTATGTAACCCATTTATAAAGCAGTCAATAAAAATCTGTAGTTTATAGTATATTTTCATCTTTATTATCCTTGGGCTTGACTTTTTGTTTGACAGCAAATGGAATTTTAACTTGGCAGAGTGCTGGCAGTTAACGGATATTCATGGTGTTCCACCAAATCTCTGCAAATCAGTTGGATTGTAGAATGCTAAGGAGAGTCTGAAAGGAATGGTGAAAAGCCTGTCATTCTTGGAAACAGGTCCTGGATTCACATACACCACCATTATGCATCCATTTCTCATTTGCTGGGTGACCATCGACCTGTTCATGGTCCCAGCTCTCTCTAGGATCACAGCTGTGAAAAAGAGTGATGTGTTTGCCTCATCACAGTGATGTGGGGCTTGGAGCTGGCATGTTTTCTGAGTCACTATTCTGCAAGACACAGAGTTCAGGCTGAATAAATAACTGATTGTGTTGCTATTGTTTTCTTTTCATCACGTGCATATACAAAAGCGCTCTAATGTCTCCCACAGAGAAAAGTAAAACTGCAATATCCTTTGACTGTACTCCTCCCCTAGGTCACCTACCAGCCAGTTTCTGTTACTACAAAATAATTAAACTTGAAGGAAATATGGCAGTCTCCATATGCTCACCTGTTATTTTATCTTCGGTCATACTCCAATCAAGCTGCTGCCTCCATCTTTCTTTCATGCTGCCAAATCCTTCAGGTATTTCTGTCTACTAAAATTATTTGTCAGTATTCAACATACTTCCCATTTCTCAAAACATTCTCATCTTGGCCTCTGACACTCTCACCTTCCAGTTTTCTGTCTGCTGAATTGGCCATTCTTGTCCAGCCTTTTTTCTTTTTTTCAGAAGATTTTTACCTCTAAATAAACATATTTCTCAATTTTAGTCACACATATTTTTTATTCAAACAGTAAAGAATCTGCCTGTGATGCAGGAGACCAGGATTCAATCCCTGGGTTGGGAAGATCCCCCAGAGAAGGGAATTGCAGTCCACTCCAGTATTCTTGCCTGGAGAATTCCATGGAAAGAGAAGTCTGGTGGGGCACAGTTCGTGGGGTTGCAAAGAGTCGGACACNACTGTTGAGCTTCAAGCCAGCTGTTTCACTCTCCTCCTTCACTTTCATCACGAGGCTCTTTAGCGCCTCCTCACTTTCTGCCGTATTGCTTTAATAATAAACTACCTGATGCTCTCCTTCCTGCCAGCACTGCTGTGGGCTTTTCCTGTAACTGTATTAAACACAAGTGTTCTAAGAATACCTCTCACTATAGTGGCTCTTGTTAAAAAGCGTGCTCTTCACATGTGTACCCAGACCTGCAAGATATTGCCTCCATATCAATGTTGAATTATGAGATGGTAATGATGGATAATCTGCTGAGGAAAATAAGCAGATGTAAGCCAGACTGCAGAGATTGAAGGCAAAAGATGAAGAGGATGGCAGAGAATGAGATGGTTAGATGGCGTCCCCAACTCAACGGACATGCATTTGAGCAGACTCTGGGAGACAGTGGAGGACAGGGGAGCCCGGCATGCTGCAGTCCATGGGGTCACAAAGAGTAGGAGACCACTTAGCTGCTGAACAACAAGTCAGACTGCAGATACAAATCACCAAAACCTGAAGACTGGAAACCCACCAGTGAAGTCACGCAATAGGCACTGAGCTGCGTGTGGTCATCAGGTTCATCAGGATAAAATATCCTTGGAGAAACACAGGGTCTCGTGACCAGACTACACTCACACCAGGGAACAAGGGAGCATGTTCTCTGATAGCATAGAGGTTTTTATTACATTTAGAATTTGGAGAGATATTTTACAACAATAGTTACAAATATTACAATACTGAATTGTGTTGTGCTTTTCTTGCAAAGACTGTCACCAAAACCAGTTACTGTGCCTCCATATTCTGCAGATGGCTTTTTTGTGGATGAGATGAATTCCTATGGTGATAACTTGTAGCAAGTGAGGAATCTTTACTGCTTATGAGGTATGGTCTTTACCCTGGTGTACCAGGTAGACAAGTTTATCTCATTAACAGAAGGCTCTCTGAGGTAAGTATTGCTTTCTTTATTTGAATAAGGGACCTAAAAAGCACAGGTTGTTGAACTTATTGAAATCCCAGTTAGTAAGTGAAAGAGCCATGGTCCTAACTCAGCTGATATCCAGGCTTTCCACTTGGCATTCTCAAGTTGGCGGGGGAGGTGTTCTGTGCTTGACCAGAGGCACATCTGTGTGTCTTCACCTCCTCATCCTTCTTCTTCCCTCTCATCAATTATCTTGGTTCTTGTCCTTATCTTGGCCCCATGTCACTTAACGTTCTGAGCCCCAGTTTCCTCATTAAAAAAAAAAAGTAAAAAGGAGTTAATAATTCTCATTGCACAGGGCTGTTCTGAAAGCTCAATGCATAATGCCTGCAGAAAGCCCAAGGAAGGCAATTGGAATTCCTTCCCTTCTCCATGATGTGCCTGTCACCAAATCTACCCAGAGGATGTACGTTATATGTTTCTCATCGCTGCTTCTAACTCTTGTGTTGTCCTTTAGGATTATCAAGGGGCCACTGCCTTCCAGATGACATGCTGGGTTTCTGGCTACAGGAAGATAAACTGGGAGCCGCCCATGACTTTGCAGTTTCCACGACGTGGTTGCATGAGCTATGACAGGGCCTCTGGTGTGTGGAGTCTGTACGGTCACAGAGAGGACAGCGCCTTTGCAGGCACATCTGAGAAGGAGGTGGTCCTGACTGTGCACACCCCCTTCCCTCTCTTTCTTGCCTTATGCTGTTAGTTATTGACTGCACAGCCCTGGGAGAGGCTGGAAAAAGTTGATTACCAGGGCATTACAGTTTGTGGAATGATTCGTCTCTGACTCTTTTTTTTTTTTTAATATATTGTTGGCTTTTAAAGTACACAAAGATAGAAACAGTTGGATCTCCTGTTTTAAATGAGCAAAGTAATAGCCATTTATCTGTTCCTTCTTGGCTATGTTAACTTATAGCTTCCACGTATCTGTGGACAACATGATTGTTAGGACTTTTAAAGAAAGAGTCTGGGCTGCACAGAACTGCTGACACTTGCTAAAAAAAATAAACAAACAACAACAAAAAATGACATCTCTCTCATATGTACCTTTTCCACTATAGTTCCTGTGATTCTGACCACATATTATTGCAATTCTGTTTTCTGTATTGTCAAAGCTGGGAATTTCATTTTTGGTCCTGGATACTTAGCACAGTGCTTCTCTGAGGCAAGCATCCACAGCTGATAAACACTAGCCCCGCGCCAGCCAGCCCCCCATGTCCAATGCCCTCCAGATGTTAATCATCCGACCCTGAGCAAGTGTGTAGCAGCAGCTTTATCTACTCTTGGGCGTGAGATAACAGAGTTGATTTTTCTGGAATAAAAGCTCTCAAAGGTAAACATTCCTCAAGCTTTGTATATATGGGTCTAGTTTTCTTAGCCCCGCGCCAGCCAGCCCCCCATGTCCAATGCCCTCCAGATGTTAATCATCCGACCCTGAGCAAGTGTGTAGCAGCAGCTTTATCTACTCTTGGGCGTGAGATAACAGAGTTGATTTTTCTGGAATAAAAGCTCTCAAAGGTAAACATTCCTCAAGCTTTGTATATATGGGTCTAGTTTTCTTTAACCTCAGATTGCAAACAGGCAAACATTTCTTGGGGAGTCTTGATAGCACAAGGGTGGTTTGCAGGGTAGAAAGGGTTTTTCATGTTACCATGGGGACACCTAAGTATGAAAAAAATATAACCTTTTCCTCCCCTTAGCCATAAGTGCAGAGCTTAAAGCCTTTTATCTGTGGTCAGCTGTTTATTTTTATAAGAAAAAGCACAACCCGCTTCATTTTCTTTCTTTACGATTTGAGGAAATGTGTGTGCGTGTGTGTGTGTGTTTTGCTGAGACAGGAGTGCAAGCTTTCACTGATAATGGCTTAGATGGGCCCAGCTGGGCTTCAGCTCTGCCTCTCACCCACGTCAGACCCCAGATCAGTGACCACCTTGTGAGGCAGGGCCATGAGTGAGGACAGCTTCGTGGATGCAGGCAGAAGCACAGACATCCCTGTCCAGATCCTGATGGCCTACTTCTTACAAGGGTCGCTGAGACTCTTTCTTCCTTGGCAACCAGGAAGAAGTTTGTGCAGAGCCGGACACAATCAGGTGTGTCGATGAATGTGAGTTATAATAAATGATGTGTTTTTTGACTCAGTATAGACCTCAGCAGATGACACAATCACCCTGGACCCTGAGTCAAAAGAATCTGACTCTTTATAAGATTTCCTCATTCCCAAAAGAGAAAATGCTGCGCTTCAACCCTCCCCCACTCCAGGAACGGGAACACAGAGGGCGTCTGATAACTGAGGACCTCTTAGAAGCTGGGTTTAAGACTTTCTGGGTCCTCGTGAAATCCAGGCATCTCCAGCTCATTTGAGGGAACACAGGACATCTTAGGATGGTCGGCAGTTCTCTCAAGAAACGGCCTGTTTCAGCACAACGTTGGTCTTGATGTACAGGTTTGTTTAATAAAATGAATCTGAATTTATGAATGAGGAATAAAGGACCCCATGCTTGAAAACGTTCGTTCCAGAAACATCTAGGGAGAATCTGTCTGTAGCGGAGGTAAATTGCAGCCGGAGAACGTGGCTCACGCCTATCGGGGAGAACCTGGCTCGCCAGCGACAGGAGCGCCCCCCGCAGTCCACTGCAGAGCCGACCGGCCACCAGGGAGACGTGCACACAGGACGCCGGTTTCCTTCGGCAGAGTCTGGGAGCTGAAGGTCGCTGATGCGAAGAGAGCCCCCCGCACATCCTTAGGGACCTCCGGGCCTAGTGCGGGCAGGTCACCCCGCAGAGTGACTGGGACCCGGTACTCACGGTGGACCCCGCTCAGGTGCGCCCCCGGTGGCGCAGGTGCTGCTTGGCGGCTGCCCATCAAGGGGGCCAGACCTCTAGCCTCCCAGAAATGGCCAGGGTGCTAAGAGGCTAGGAAGAGGCAAGGAGACCCCCAGGCCCAGGGCATGAAAAAGCGCTTGCTGCTCCTAGGGAGGCTCGGATGCAAAGCCGTCTGTCCTGGGGGCCAGCGACGAACCTGACAGGGGGGAACCTGCTTCTTCATAAGGCAGGTGGGCACTTCCGAGACGTCCCCAGGTGAGAACTCACACCAAAGACCAGGCAAAACCAGAGGGCCAAGGGCAGGAAGGGGGCCCCTGTGCGTGCAGGCATGGGGGTGGGTGCACCGGGAGCTGAGAAGGAGCCGCAACCCAGGAGAGCTCCCAACGCCAAGCGCCCTGCGGCCCGGGGATGGGGTGGAGGGGGGTGTTTCTCTGACGTCACTGACTTTCACAAACCAGGTTCACTCCCTTCTCCTTCTGGAAGCCGGCTGAGTCCTGTGAGTGCTTGACCCCTCCTCCCGCGGGAGGTGTTCTCTGGGCACCACCAGTCTGGGAGCAGTAATGACGGAAACGCCCGCTTTCTCCACTTGGTCTGCACATGCAGAGGTGAATTAGTTACGCTTCTAGGTGCATTACATTTCTGTAGGGTTATAGGTGGTTGATAGATCAATTTGGATATATAGATATTGCACATAATATTGTTATATCATTTCAATAATTTTAACACTGCATCATTGAGGAAGTATATTTCATAATGCTAATTATTTTCCATGAAGTGTACTTTGTCTGATATTAAAATGTATACACCAACTCTGTCTCAGTGGAAAATGGCCAAGATGTATTTTTTTCTCTGCTTTTTAGAGGGTTTTCTTGCTAAAATAATCTAGTGATTTTTTAATGATTTAGTCAGACTCTGTGCTTTCACTGCTGACTTTAGTCCATTACTTTCGGTTTCATGATCTGGATTTACATCTGTGATCTCCTCTGATAGCCCTCACAGCTGCCTGTGTTTCTTCTCTCTTGCCTGTTTCAGACTGACTGCTTTTGTCATCTTTACATTCATTTAAATTAAGCTACATTTGAACATTTAAATTCACATATTTATCACATTCTTTACTGTTTATTCACTGTCGTGTCTTAGAACTTCCAATCTGGGGTTACTGTCTTTCTATCAGAAATATAACCTTTGAAATTTCTTTTGGGGCAGACCTGCTGATGGAATAAATTCTCCCAGTTGCTCTTTGCCTTGGCATGGTCTTTTTATTATTATTTTTGACTGTAGGTTGGCAGTTGCCCTTCTTAGCAATCTGTTTCATTACTGATACTAAGAATTGTGCCATGTTTCTTCTTTTGGCAGATGCATCATGTCTAGCTGCTCTCGAGATCTTCTTTTGGCCTTCGGCTTTCTGCATTTTAACAAGACTGTGTCCCAGTGGACATAAGCTTTCCTTTTGGTCACAGTGCACTGTGGAGGTGGAGAGACAGTTGGCTGTTGACAGGTCCTCACGAGAGTCCCAGCTTTATGGGAGATTCTCTTTCATGTGACTCACTTTGTCTTCTGCCCGTCACACCTCTTATACTAAGAAAAATAAACTCATGTGCACCGTGTCTCTAAATGAACTTGGGCAACCATCAGACTCCTTCGGAGTCTCGTGGACGGCATCCTCTCAGCCACTCCCCGTGTCTGAATGTCCCATTGATGGCCCAGAGCTGTAGGTTTCTTATCCTTAGTGGCTCTCTGATCATCTCCTGTGCTCCTCGGGTTCAGGCCCATTCTTCTACCTTGCTCTGGGTTACTGTGAGTGTGACCTGAGAGTCTACCTCCTCTGGCTTCCAGAAGTCGATCTCAGATTCACACACACGGCTGCCTGCGGTCTCATGGGTCTTCAGTGCTTTCCCACTACCCGTGGGGTAAAGGCTCAGCTTCCTGTGAAAGGAACACCCTGCCGCTCTCTTCCATACCTTCCTGCACCAGCCTCTCTCTCTCTCTCTCTCTCTCACACACACACACGCAGAGACTGCGGCACCTGGTCTGTCTGGACCCCTCCTCTCTCTCAGTCTCTTTATTTCTCTCTTTCTCCCTCTCTCTGCTTTGTAAACCTACCCATTTTTATAGGAATTAATTCAATGATCTGTTCTTCGACAGAAGGCTCGCCTGTTCTCAACTCTACTTCCAGTCTCCAGACCAGACCTCACCTGTCCTGCCTTTGGTGCCTGCAACCAGTTTGCTCTGGTTTATCCTGCCTGGAATTCTCTTCCACAAGAGACTTTCAGAGATCCCCTTTGCTCAAATCAGAGCCTCTCCACAGTACTATCAAAGGGCAGCTCTCTTCCCATAGTCTAGTTCCAGTTCCTGCACGCCTTTATTTTCCTTTCTCTATAGTTTGCAGTACCTGTACATTGCACAACCCCAGACTGCAGCTGTAATTACATGTGGGAATAGCTGATGAGCTGAAATGAATTTAACTGTACTGCATTTGGTTTCTCTTTAAGTGGATCTTCACTGCTGTTCAGTCACTCAGTCATGTCCAACTCTTTACCCTGGGGACTGTAGCCCATCAGGCCCCTCTGTCCGTGGGATTTTCCAGGCAAGAATACTGGAGTGAGTTGCCATGCCCTCCTCTAGGGGATCTTCCCAACCCAGGGATCGAACCTGGGTTGCAGGTTCTATTGCAGGCAGATTCTTTATCATCTGAGCCACTAGGGAAATCCAAGAA
>SJYX01018852.1:30600-47114 GCA_006410675.1 Oreotragus oreotragus | reverse complement strand
CCAACACCACAATTCAAAAGCATCAATTTTTTGGCGCTCAGCTTTCTTCACAGTCCAACTCTCACATCCATAACTTGACCACAGGAAAAACCGTAGGCTTGATTAGACAGACCTTAGTCGGCAAGGTAATGTCTCTGCTTTTGAATATGCTATCTAGGTTGGTCATAACTTTTCTTCCAAGGAGTAAGTAGATAGAAAATAATATAAAATATATGTACAGAGTAATACAATCATGTATATAGAAGCCATTACAAAGGATGAAGGAAAATCTGACTTAGCATCAAAAAACTTGGAATTAAATTCTAGCTCTGTCTCCAAGATACTCACTCTATGAGCATCCATCTGTTTAGTCTGTTTATCCATCAGATACAAATAACACTCCTGTGATGCCACATGTCTACATATATGCTCCTAAACTCTCAAACAGAAGCAGGTCTACACCTCTCGCATTGACCTCTTCTTTCTCATCTGGTGTCTGAATTCCGTCCTCATCCTGTCGTTGTTGCTTAGCCGCTTAGCCGTGTCCGACCCTCTGTGACCCCATGGACGGTAACCCACCAGGTTCCTCTGTCCATGGGATTTCCCAGGCAAGAATACTGGAGTGGGTTGTCATTTCCTCTTTCAGGGGAACTTCCTGACCCAGAGATCAAATCGCGTCTCCTGCTTGGCAAGCAGATTCTTTACCGCTGAGCCACCAGGCACTGTCAGCCTACTTCCTTCTCTATCTCTCATATCTAAAGAGCACACGTGATGGAAACTTTCTAAAAGTTTCAAGACCAGAGAGCAAAGTGAACCTTACATAAAGGTAATCTGTCGCAACTGATGTCTTTCAACTTTGTGTTTCAGCTAACACACAATAAGTGCTCATTTGGTGTCATGAGCTCTTTGAAGCACTTTTACATGAAGTTCTTTAGTCCTAAGTTCTTATCCTAAGACAACCTAAGACATGACCACTGAGGAGGAAGCAAATGCACAGAGAGCTAGAGTAACTGGCCCAAGTTCCAGACGCTTGCTGAAGCGCTTTTGTTTTATTTGCTTCTCTTTTGTTACTATTGTTTTGAAGTAAGGTAATTTGGTTTATGTCTGTGTGTCCTGACAAGTGAACGAAAACATCATTCGTGCAGCCACATAGAATGCTCACTGTCCAGTGTTAGAAGATGAACTGTCAGTTGAGAAATGTTCACTGCCAGTTATTTTTGTAAACATCCACACATGTTTACATGTGATAAGGAGATATCAAGATAAGGAGAAATCAATTTTGTTTTGCATCTTTGTCTGAAATAACGTTAAAATTTGGTAAAGAAATAATGGAAAGATATATTCTAAGGAATGAAATGGTTATAATTAAAATAAATGATTGATATCAAAATCTGGAAGAGATTCATTTTTTTAGTTACTTTTCTATTGAAATTGTGGATATCTGCTAAGAATTACCATTTCTCAAGCCTACATTGCTATTTTTTCCACAAAATATTTCAGGAATTTTTTTTCTCCAAAAAAGCCTATAGATAGCCATTTGACAGCAGGAATTCAAAATGGGAAGAAAAAAGAACTATCCTCACATTGGAATTCCCAGGTGCATTTTTGGTTTCCAGAGTCATTCAATAATGAATGTATTACCCCAGTTTTTAAACAAATTAAATTATTTGACTAAATACATATTTATAATGGGTAGACTTAAATTTTAAAACATTTAGTATTTATTTCTTTGGATTTCCTTTTTTTTTTTTTTTTTCTATGATCCAGCGGATGTTGGCAATTTGATCTCTGGTTCCTCTGCTTTTTCTAAATCCAGTTTGTACATCTGAAAGTTCTTGATGGTCCCTGGCACTCTGGAAAAGTTAGGCTATTCTCCAAGGCCCACAGATGGCTCTGAACCATCACATCCACCTTCTCAGCTTCTCCTCTCTTGATTGCTTGGCCGCATTAGACCTTTATATTCATAAGAGACCACCCATCATCTGTCACAGGAACCAATGGCCAACATCTGTTTCAATGTGCACAGAGAGCCTCTTTTCTCTGCAGACTTAAGATTCTCATGCCCACGATCCGTGTGCTTTTGAGAAAGTGTGTGGATTTGAGCAGAGGTCAAGTGTGTCAATCTGAGCGGGTGTGGTAGAGAACCCTAATAAACTGTCTACCTTAATATACATTTACTTGGTGTCCCGATGTCTAAAATTCTGACAAGTCTCTTTCCTTCCGGGCATGGTCAAGTGACACTTGTTTTCTAAGAAAAGGAGCTTTTCAGAGTGGATGCTGAAGGACAGGAAGTTCAGAAGGAGGGTGCCCTCAGCTATGTGTGTAAGTTACAACTGGAAGCTTATGTGTCCTACTCTCTTCTTAGGAGTTTAGACTTTATACTGTGACCAATGAGCGATCAAGAAGTTTCTAAGGAGAAGAGATACGTATTTTCTTTTTTTTTAAATTTTTTTTTAAAAATTTTTTATTTTTTTATTTTTTATTTTTTTTGTATTTATTTATTTTTTTACACGAACTCCCAAACATGAACCCCCCTCCCACCTCCCACCCCACATCTTCCCTCCAGATCATCCCCGTACACCAGCCCCAAGCATCCTGCATCCTGCATTGAACATAGACTGGCAATTCATTTCTTACATGATAGTATACATATTTCAATGCTATTCTCCCAAATCATCCCTCCCTCTCCCTCTCCCTCTCCTTCTCCCTCAGAGTCCATAAGTCCGCTCTACACATCTGTATCTTTTTTGCTGTCTTGCATGCAGGGTCCTCATTACCATCTTTCTAAATTCCATATATATGTGTTAGTATACTGTATTGGTGTTTTTCTTTCTGGCTTACTTCACTCTGTATAATTGGTTCCAGTTTCATCCATCTTATTAGAACTGATTCAAATGTATTCTTTTTAATGGCTGAGTAATACTCCATTGTGTATATATACCACAGCTTTCTTATCCATTCATCCGCTGATGGACATCTAGGTTGTTTCCATGTCCTGGCTATTATAAACAGTGCTGCAATGAACATTGGGGTACATGTGTCTCTTTCTATTCTGGTTTCCTCGGTGTGTATGCCCAGCAATGGGATTGCTGGGTCATAAGGCAGTTCTATTTGCAATTTCTTAAGGAATCTCCACACTGTTCTCCATAGTGGCTGTACTAGTTTGCATTCCCACCAACAGTGTAAAAGGGTTCCCTTTTCTCCACACCCTCTCCAGCATTTATTGCTTGCAGACTTTTGGATCGCAGCCGTTCTGACTGGTGTGAAGTGGTATCTCATTGTGGTCTTGATTTGCATTTCTCTGATAATGAGTGACGTTGAGCATCTTTTCATGTGTTTGTTAGCCATCCGTATGTCTTCTTTGGAGAAATGTCTATTTAGTTCTTTGGCCCATTTTTTGATTGGGTCGTTTATTTTTCTGGAATTGAGCTGTATAAGTTGCTTGTATATTTTTGAGATTAGTTGTTTGTCAGTTGCTTCATTTGCTATTATTTTCTCCCATTCAGAGGGTTGTCTTTTCACCTTGCTTATAGTTTCCTTTGTTGTGCAGAAGCTTTTAATTTTAATTAGATCCCATTTGTTTATATTTGCTTTTATTTCCAGTATTCTGGGAGGCGGATCATTGAGGATCCTGCTGTGATTTATGTCGGAGAGTGTTTTGCCTATGTTCTCCTCTAGGAGTTTTATAGTTTCTGGTCTTACATTTAGATCTTTAATCCATTTTGAGTTTATTTTTGTGTGTGGTGTTAGAAAGTGATCTAGTTTCATTCTTTTACAAGTGGTTGACCAGTTTTCCCAGCACCACTTGTTAAAGAGATTGTCTTTACTCCATTGTATATTCTTGCCTCCTTTGTCAAAGATAAGGTGTCCATATGTGTGTGGATTTATCTCTGGGCTTTCTATTTTGTTCCATTGATCTATATTTCTGTCTTTGTGCCAATACCACACTGTCTTGATGACTGTGGCTTTGTAGTAGAGCCTGAAGTCAGGTAAGTTGATTCCTCCAGTTCCATTCTTCTTTCTCAAAATTGCTTTGGCTATTCGAGGTTTTTTGTGTTTCCATACAAATCTTGAAATTATTTGTTCTAGTTCTGTGAAAAATACCGCTGGTAGCTTGATAGGGATTAATGTTTTTAACAGCAACAGCTATGCAAAAAAAAAAAAGATTGGAATTTGGGTGTGTGTGTGTTTCTTGATGAGATTAGACAAGAGTACAGAAGAACTGAACTAATAAATATAGTTAAATGGTAGAATAATATTCATAAATAAGTTTGGTAGGAGGGTACTATGAGATTATTAAATGATGAGAAAAAAGAAGGGTCTTTAGGGAGAAAATTAGGAAGAGTGAAGCTTCTGATTTGAGTCAATAGTGGTAGAGACACTAACTAGTTGAAAAAGGAGATATGTGACAAGTCTTTAAGACTGCACGTTGTGTTTTTGAAAGTTTAAATGAAGTTGCTGTTGGAAATAAATGTCTATAGTTAGAGAGGAAGAGGTCAGCATATGAAAATCTGGGTATTGAGTAGTAAAGAAGGATTTTCAAAAAAATTATGAATCTGGCAGTCTTTCTGCTTAGCACACAATCGGCTGTCTTTCCATCAACATCATGTCTTTTTGACAGGATGATGCATTTAACTGATGTGTTTAGCATATATTAACATCTATTAATGAGGAGACATCGGTGAAAGACAGTCCAAGAAGTGAGATGATGTTGCTGGGGGCAGACTCTTGGCAAGACAAAGGAAAAAGACAACTGCTGACAGATACTATATGTAAATGGGGCTTCCCAGGTAGCTCAGTAGTAAAGAATCCACCTGCCAATGCAGGGAATGTGGGTTCAGTCCCTAGGTCAGGAAGACCCCCTGGAGAAGGGAGTGGCTGCCCACTCCAGTATTCTTGCCTGGAGGCCCATGAACAGAGAGGAGCCTGGTGGGCTACAGTCCATGGGGTCACAAACAGTCAAGTTAGTGACTAAACAAAAGAACAACAAAGTATATGTAAATACAGCGGGCGCTGGATCTGAGAATGAGTGGCCAGGGAGTGGTGTGGCTGAAAATCTCATAGACAGAAATGGAGTAAAAGGGGACAGGCATTCTTGCGCATGGAAGCAAGACATGGCCTGAGGAAGAAGAACTGAAAATAAAACATAAATCTCCTTTCCTGGGAGCAGCGTTCTTCCTGATGAGGTGAGCAAACAACATAAATAATCTATAATTTTAAAGAATATGACACATTTCAAAATAAATACAGCTATTATTTTCTAAGATGAGGGGAACTTAAAACACTCTTTAAACATCTTGATTATTAGGAAAAGTTCCCAAGTAGACAGAAGAAAAGAGTGCAGAATATACCGTCATTTCTGTGCCAAACAATTACCCCAAAGGATTCTGAGGCCTTTGATGTAATTTGTGCTGTTCTGAGAGGCTCTGACACACCTTCAGTTAAAGACTTAAATGCTGCTCTCTCAACATACCAGGAGAAGGCAATGGCACCCCACTCCAGTACTCTTGCCTGGAAAATCCCATGGACAGAGGAGCCTGGAAGGCTGCAGTCCATGGGGTCGCTGAGGCTCAGACATGACTGAGCGACTTCACGTTTACTTTTCACTTTCCTGCATTGGAGAAGGAAATGGCAACCCACTCCCGTGTTCTTGCCTGGAGAGTCCCCAGGGACAGGGGAGCCTGGTGGGCTGCTGTCTATGGGGTCGCACAGAGTCGGACACGACTGAAGTGACTTAGCAGCAGCAGCAGCAACATACCAACCGTGTGAGCTTGTGTGTGTACACACACATATATGTGCATGTACACATGCATCGTGTATATATATATATATACTACAAATATACTATAGTGTATAAATATATATATATATATACAGTATATGGTGTATATATGTATATACTTTTCATTAATCTCTGTTTTTTATAGTCTTTAAAAATGCATTGAATCATACCTGTGTCTGCTCAAAACTCTGTAATAANAGCAGCAGCAACATACCAACCGTGTGAGCTTGTGTGTGTACACACACATATATGTGCATGTACACATGCATCGTGTATATATATATATATACTACAAATATACTATAGTGTATAAATATATATATATATATACAGTATATGGTGTATATATGTATATACTTTTCATTAATCTCTGTTTTTTATAGTCTTTAAAAATGCATTGAATCATACCTGTGTCTGCTCAAAACTCTGTAATAACCTAAATAGGTAAAGAATTTGATAAAAATTAGATACATGTATATGTATAACTGAGGGCTTCCCAGGTAGCGCTACTTGTAAAGAACTCAGCAGCCAATGCAGAGGACTTAAGAGACACAGGTTGGATCCCTGGGTTAGGAAGATCCCCTGGAGGAAGGAATGGCAATCCATTCCAGTCTTCTTGCCTGGAGAGTCCCATGGACAGAGGATTCTGGCAGGCTGCTGTCCACTGGATCACAAAAAGTCAGACACGATTGAAGCAACTTAGCATACACGTATGCATATGCATATACACTTGCTCCTTGGGAGAAAAGATATGACAATCCTAGACAGCATTTTAAAAAGCAGAGACATTACTTTGCTGAAAAAGGTCGGCAGAGTTGGAACTATGGTTTTTCCAATAGTCATGTGTAGATGTGAGAGTTGGACCATAAAGAAACCTGAGTGTCAAAGAATTGATGCTTTTGAACTGTGATGTTGGAGAAGACTCTTGAGAGTCCCTTGGACTGNCTTTGCTGAAAAAGGTCGGCAGAGTTGGAACTATGGTTTTTCCAATAGTCATGTGTAGATGTGAGAGTTGGACCATAAAGAAACCTGAGTGTCAAAGAATTGATGCTTTTGAACTGTGATGTTGGAGAAGACTCTTGAGAGTCCCTTGGACTGCCAGGAGACCAAACAAATCAATCTTAAAGGAAATCAATCCTGAATATTCGTTGGAAAGACTGATGCTTGAAGCTGAAGCTCCAATGCTTTGGCCACCTGATACAAAGAGCTGACTCACTAGAAAAGACCCTGATGCTGGGAAAGACTGAAGGCAGGAGGAGAAGGGGACCACAGAGGATGAGATGGTAGGATGGCGTCATCGACTCAGTGGATGTGAGTTTGCATGAGCTCTGGGAGATGGTGAAGTACAGAAAACTTTGATGTGTTGTAGTCCATGGAGTCGTAAATAGAGAGGCATGAACAACAGCACATGTGTGTAACTGAATCTGTTTGTTGTACACCTAAAACAAAAACAACATTGTTAATAAACTCTCTTGCAATGTAAAATAAAAATTTAAGAAATAATCAAATTATATATATTATATATATATTTAAAAATACCTGTTTCCTTGCAGACTTTTGGATCGCAGCCGTTCTGACTGGTGTGAAATGGTATCTCATTGTGGTCTTGATTTGCATTTCTCTGATAATGAGTGACGTTGAGCATCTTTTCATGTGTTTGTTAGCCATCCGTATGTCTTCTTTGGAGAAATGTCTATTTAGTTCTTTGGCCCATTTTTTGATTGGATCATTTATTTTTCTGGAATTGAGCTGTATAAGTTGCTTGTATATTTTTGAGATTAGTTGTTTGTCAGTTGCTTCATTTGCTATTATTTTCTCCCATTCAGAGGGTTGTCTTTTCACCTTGCTTATAGTTTCCTTTGTTGTGCAGAAGCTTTTAATTTTAATTAGATCCCATTTGTTTATATTTGCTTTTATTTCCAGTATTCTGGGAGGCGGATCATTGAGGATCCTGCTGTGATTTATGTCGGAGAGTGTTTTGCCTATGTTCTCCTCTAGGAGTTTTATAGTTTCTGGTCTTANGCTCAGTGGTCAAACATTCTGGATGTTTCACAGAATGTTTGTGAATATTTGTGGGGGAGGAGGGTGAGAGCAATATTTAAGTCAGTCAACTTTGTGGAAAGCTGATTGCTTTCTATAATGTAGATGAGCGTTGTCCAATCAGTTGAAGATGTTACTACAGAAAAGACTGACCTCCCCCTAGAAAGAAGGAATTCTACCAACAGACAGTCTTTGCACTCAAACTGCAACTCTTCCCTAGGTGTCCAGTCTGTCACCCTACCTTGCAAATTTTGGACTTGCCAAGCTTCTACAGTCACATGAGCCAACTCCTTAAAATAAACCACTCTTTCTCTTTGTGGAGATAGATAGATAGGTAGAGAGACAGAAAGACAGATAAATCCTGTTGGCTTTGTTTGTCTAATACAAAGGCAATAAGAAAGACTTTGGAGAAGATGGGGAATGGATACTAGTGACCATCAAGTAGTTCTCCCAGGAATCCAAGAACCTGCAGGGATCATATTCTACACCTTAAGAAAGGTCTGAATGCCAAAGGCAATTTGAGAAAGGTGGCCTGAGCTCAAGAAGCCCTCGACACAATGAGTCTGTGAGGAGATCTCTTTCTCTCCACGGATCTGACTGTGCTTCTTGACCCAAGCAACCTCGAGGCACTTGATGACTCCTGAAGACCCCTCTGGGCCACCTCTGTTTCCTCATCTGCCTTTAGATTCACACACTTTTCCCCATGGTGAAACAGAAGTCTTGAATTCACATTCATGCTTTGTTTCAGAAACCTCTCAGTGCTAGGTTTGGAAGGGAACATTAGCTTTGGCCAGCACCTTTCTCCTCTCCAAATTCCTGCAGCCATTGGCTCTTCTCCCTGGGGAGACCTTGAACCTGAGTCAGAAGCCTTGGGTGACAATACAGGAGCTGTCACATATGTGACCTCAGGCAAGTGGTTTAATTGCCCTTTTACTTTCTTCTCCTATAAAATGGATATCAACCTGCCTCCCTTGCAGAGTCCTATAAATCCACAAGTTACAAATGAAATCGCTTTCAAAAAGACCTTTGAAAGTAGTGTGTGCTAAGTCAGTTCAGTCGTGTCCAACTCTGTAGCCCGCCAGGTTCCTCTGTCCATGGAATTCTCCAGGCAAGAATACTGGAGTGGGTTGCCATGTCCTCCTCCAGGGGATCTTCCCAACCCAGGGATCGAATCTGTGTCTCCTGCATTGACAGGTGGGTTCTTTACCACTGAGCCACCTGGAAGCCCCTTTGAAAGTTAGGGACCATGTTTATTCACTGGTTTGGCACCTTGCACCATGTCAGACATGTAAATTACCATTAGAAGTTATTGAATGAATAAATGAACAAATGAATAGTACACAGTCATCACAGAACTGAGTAAACTTCCAAAAGCACAGTGTTTCCCAAAGGAAAAAAAATGTCAGATTAGAGCTGGTGATTTCTCTGCCTACAACACAGCCTTTCGGTATTACTCTTTAGGCTAAAGCTTTGGTCTACTTTAACAAGCTGACACTGAACTGGATAAGATTTCCAGAAATCATAGCCAGTATTTAAGCTCAGTTTAAATCTGACTTCCATTCAACTTGCCCACACCCTCAAAGGCATAATACTTTACTAGCAGTCACTATCATTATGCCTTGTTATCCGCAGTGGCTACTATGAACCACTCCCTGCTGTTTCACATGCCAGCCTCATAAACACGAAGCTCCATTGTTCCCCAAGATGGCATGAACATGACTCAGGACAACATGGAAGGGGCCTTTGGGCTCCAGAACTCAAGATATTCTGCTGATCAGAGCACCAAGGCCATAGGGAATGGAACTCAAAGGCACCATGGCAGTCCCTCAGGCTGACCTTCCACATCTCTGCAGGAAAAAAAGTCACAGATGTCTTGAGGAATCGTGTGTATGAGCCATGGTTTCTTCTGGCTGCAACTACCTCCGACCTTTAGCTAGCACGCCGTCATATTATTCAGTCCCTTCGGGTCATCCAAGCATGCCTCACACTAGTACCCCGTGTTCAGTAAAGGTGAAGCACAGATGCTTCAGTCCTGTTCACAGCAGTGAGTCTCAACAACAACAGCATGCTGAAATCACCAGTGTGATCATGAGCTGATCACCTAGACACCAGGGCTTGCCAAAATAGATTCTGATTCACTGGTCTTGAATGGGGATGGGAGGCTAAGAACTGGTGGTTTTTAAAGCTCCCCAGATATTCCAGAGAGAAGCCAAGGATGAGAACCACTGTCAGTTTGCAGCGTTTATCCCAAACACTCCTGGTCTGTTTCCAATTTGTTTCGAATCCATCACGATGTTCCTATCTGGCTCCTGACCCGAGGCCGTGTCTTCCTTGCAAACCCTACTACGTGCCATTGGCAATGTATCTGGCTTTCCTGCTCGACTCCTGACTTTCTCGCAAGGGCTTTTCTTAGACATACCCTATCAACTCTTTTCAGTTCAGACTTCCTTGAGAGGACTCTGACATTCTGTGCTTCAATGGGACCAACAGAAAAAAAAAAAACAAAACTAATATTTATGAGCCAAATCCTGTATTAGTTTGTGTAGCTAATTTCTGTAACAAATACCCAAATTCTCAGTGGCCAGACACTACAATAAAGGTTTATTTCTTGCTCATTGCAGAGCCCAAAATGCAGAAGGCAGGGAGAGACTGAAGAAAGAGGCAGGCCACTGCAGATTACCAGGTGGCAGGTTTAATAAACAAGAGAACTTTCTTACCAGGCTTGTCTTGGGCAGCCGCAAGATGAGTAAGTCTTCACACACACACACGCCAAATCTTAAAAGTTTACATAGAGGACCTAACTGGGTTCAGTCACGCTGCCATCCAGACAGTCTCAATACTACATTCTGTCTTAAAGNTGTATGCAAGACAGCAAAAGAGATACAGATGTGTAGAGCAGACTTATGGACTCTGAGGGAGAAGGAGAGGGAGAGGGAGAGGGTGGGATGATTTGGGAGAATAGCATTGAAATATGTATACTATCATGTAAGAAATGAATTGCCAGTCTATGTTCAATGCAGGATGCAGGATGCTTGGGGCTGGTGTATGGGGATGATCTGGAGGGATGATGTGGGGTGGGAGGTGGGAGGGGGGTTCATGTTTGGGAGTTCATGTAAAAAAATAAATAAATACAAAAAAATTTTTAAAAAAATAAATACAAAAAAAAAAAAAACCTGTTTCCTAGAAATATATCTAGGGTCAAAACAAACAGGTAATGTACAAACAGTAACTGATGACCCCTTTGTGCACACCTGCTGGCCTTCAGCTTGAGAACGTGCTTAAAAGACTTGCCGGATGGGAATCAGCTCCTCACAGACACTCCTGAGACTCCGCTGTCCACACACAAACTCTGTTTAGTCGCTGACCTTGCCCTTTTAATTTCCATGCTCCCCACCTAGAGAAAAGGCTGTTTATTTTCCCCAAGATGGCTCACAATTTGGCCGATGAGCCTCTGTCTTCTAGTCTGAGTTCCAACAAGAATATCTCTTGAAATACGTGAAGAAATCTGACTCCCTATCAACAGCTTCCTGGCTTCAGCTATTTAAAATATCTCTGCACATTTGTACCATTTAATGACAGGAATATCTTCCTCCAGCGCCTCAAGGGTCAAGAGAAAGGACCTCTCTGAATAGCCCTTACTTGTACATGAGATGCATGTTAAATGAATAAGCAAAATTATTGCTCCCTTTTTGTGAAAATAAGAACGGCTTACTTGACAGACGTGTAGACCTATTCCTGTTATTGAATCAGAGAACAGCTGTGATGTCAGCCTAAACTATCCGGCTGCAGAAGGTGACATGAGATGAAACTTACAGACCTGAGAATCCGCCTGCCCAGGAAACACTGTGGAGCTGATTCAGGACCCAGTCGTGGTTCAAGTGTGGCCCTTGTGAGAAGCAGTACTTGAAGAGTTAGACAGGGATGGTGCTGCAGAGGCCCGAGGTGGGCAGGAGAACAGGGATATAGGGGGTGTCGATGTGGCGGGAAGGAAGAGGCAACACAGTCAGCCCAGGGTGGCCAGATGCATCCGGGAAGGTCAAGCTCACAAGAAGTGACTCATTTTCTCAGGATGGCGTCTTGATGCCTTCTGCACAGACTTAAGAGGGGCTCCATGAATTAAAGCAAAATGAGAGTGTTTGTGGTAACCATGACAGCGTGAGCCCCCCTGAGGTCCCACACCCTCAGTGAAGCCTCCCAGGTGCGGCATCTGCAGGTGCGCCTACTTCCATCAGAGCAGTTACTTTAGCTACATCTCCCTAGGTTCTTACTCACTTCCTGACCTAGAGAGTGCGGTACAGAAGGATAAAAGAAAAGGTCACGTGTGTGCATGGCTGCATTAGTCTCTTCAGCTGTGTCCAGCTCTTTGTGGCCTCGTGGACTGTAGCCCGCCAGCTCCTCTGTCCCTTGGATTCCCCAGGCAGGAACACTGGAGTGGGCTGCCATGCCCTCCTCCAGGGATCCTCCCGACTCAGGGATCAAACCCACTTCCCTTACGTCTCCTGCTTTGGCCAGTCAGCCAGTCAGTTCAGCCGCTCAGTCGTGTCCGACTCTTTGTGACCCCATGAATCGCAGCTCGCCAGGCCTCCCTGTCCATCACCAACTCCCGGAGTTCACTCAGACTCACGTCCATTGAGGCCATGATGCCATCCAGCCATCTCATCCTCTGTCGTCCCCTTCTCCTCCTGCCCCCAATCCCTCCCAGCGTCAGAGTCTTTTCCAGTGAGTCAACTCTTCGCATGAGGTGGACAGGTTCTTTACCACTAGTTCCACCTGGGAAAGCCCCGAATACGGCATCTTAGTGCATCTATGTGGAACTTAGAAAAGTGGCATAGATGATCGTATTTGTGAAGCAGAAACATAGACACAGATGCAGAGAACAAACGTATGGATGCCAAGGAGGATGTGCGGGTGGGATGAATTGGGCTTTTAACATATGTACACTATTGATACTGCATGTAGAATGGATAACTGAGAACCTACTGTATAAAAATAAAAATAAAAGAATTGCTTTACTAGAACTAAAAAATAAATACAGAAAGGGGATTAATCAATCAAAAACCAGATTTCAAAAAATATATGCTATAAATTCTCAAAGCACAAAAATGATGTTTACCCTGATTGAATTTGCATCCAGAGCATTTAACGAAGCAATTGGTGCATAAAAGTACGTGGGAAATGCATGTTGTTTGTAAGAACATGCAGTATAGCCCTGTTTATCGTATCTTTGCAGAGTGCACCAATTTGTAGGGCTAGAGAATGTATGTTCAGCATGGTTACAGCCTTGCTGTTCTCCCTGGTTAGTTTTTGCTTTCAATCCATTGCTGTTCCATGTGAGTATTGAGGTCATTCTTGTTTCTGAGCCCAAGGTGCATCTAACACTGATTGCTTCATTTACAAAGCTTTATCTGGTATAATAAGTACAAATTCATGTAAACAATACACAGTTAGCTGGCATAGGCTTTTTATGAGAAGATCTGTAATCTAAACAAGGTAGCTTATCTTACTGAGGAAAATTTTTTCTGCCTCATTTCTTTATACATTAGTGACTGTAAGATAAATTGTAGATAATCAATATAATATTAATAAGCTATTTAAAATAAAATATTTAGAAGCTGTCACTAATTTCTGTGTAAAACAAAGTGAGATTGGAGAGCCTCAGTTTGACTACTCAATCTGGGTTACAAAATATATAGAGTATGGGTATAAACTTTATAGAAAGAAACCCACATTATTTTGTATTGACACAAATCCTTTATACATGGTGAGGTAATGTATGCAAAGGTATCCAGCACATAGCCTAATTCATGGATGGTCAGTATTAGCCAGTTTCCATCCCTTTATTTCTAATTTCAAGTTGATGACCCAAAATGTGCCTCTCAGAAGTGTTCTTGGATTTCTCTCAGAGCTGAGTTTGAACAAACTCTAGGGGATAGTGAAGGACAGGGAAGCCTGGTGTGCTGCAGTCCATGGAGTCACAAAGAGTCAAACACAACTTAGTGAGTGAAAATAGACTAAAACTTGGATCAATGAAGAAAATTATTTGTCATACTCAATGGTTCTTTTTTCTTTTTTAAAGCATCTTTTCAGGCGTTCTCTAAGTGCGTAACATGCAATCATGCAATTGTATCTATTACACATTGGTTATTTTTGCATTAGAGAAAATAATGCCTATGCATTTCCATTGTTGCAGTTTTCTCCTCCACTTTCAAAAGGAAAAATGTATGGGAATAAGTTTAAGTCAGATGAACTCTATAGCTCTTTCAAAAATCTGTGACATTCTAATTTATTTTCTAAAGGCTTTTGAAATAAAAGAAAAATGTTTAAAAACCAACCCTGGGAATAGTCCAAGAGATATAAAAATTGTTGCAATCAATGGTCTTTTGCAAGCATAACCTCTAGTGTGTTTATAAAAAAAATGAATAAGAGAATATGATAGAAATGCAGAAAACATTTGGCCTTTGCATTTATCTTTCTCTGGACACAAATCCCCCCTGAACTTTGCATCAACAACAAAAATGTCACCAATGAAAAGCACATTAATCACAGGACACAAACTGTTCTTCCTTTACCTGCCTACCTCTCCCTCACAGACTCTGTAATTCCTACTAAAATCAGCAATGAACATTTTTGTGGAATGTTTTATTTCCTGCTGGATCATTTTTCAGCTGTGACTTGATGATGCTTATGGGGAGTGGACTGTCTTAGAAGATAGTTGAGCTCAGGAATACTTAGCTTACCCAGCTGGTCATCTTATATTAAATAAGAACATCCTCTCAAAGACCCAAACTCCCAATTGATATTCATGGTTTTTCTGTGGCTTTAACCAGGTAACTCCTGCCCTGCTATGATTCTCCTGGGGTCCTCAGCTTTCTGGCCAAGTGTACATAGCTTGAGTCTCCACTGTCTCATACCTATGGACAGTTAAGCTTCAGGGGCCAAGAAAAAGTCTCCTTAAGGCAGACTGAAATGAACAAAGGACTTGGTGTCAGGGTTGGAGGTACTGTCATGTCAGTGCAGGATAAATTCAGAGTCTTAGTCTACAATTTAGCAAATTAATCCTATTAATGGTAGCCAATCTTACAGATGTTGGAAATAAGAAAAAAAGTAGCTCTTGTTCTTGATCTCCTTAAGGCAGACTGAAATGAACAAAGGACTTGGTGTCAGGGTTGGAGGTACTGTCATGTCAGTGCAGGATAAATTCAGAGTCTTAGTCTACAATTTAGCAAATTAATCCTATTAATGGTAGCCAATCTTACAGATGTTGGAAATAAGAAAAAAAGTAGCTCTTGTTCTTGAAGATTCTAAGAGAGTAGCATGGAAACACACAAAAATCATTAAAATGCAATGTCTGCATTCATTAGGTGACAGATATAGAGAGCGATGGTGAGTTGAGGGAAGGGAGACAGAAGAGTCTGAGCTTGTTTTGAAAGATGAGTAGGAGATACCAAGCAGAATGTGAGGGAGAGGATTTCAAGCGAGGGTGGGGAGGAGAGCCTGTGGGTACCCATGATGGCTGGAAAGTTCTGGAAAATGTTTGAGTGGAACAAACCTAAGTGTGGAGAGGAAAGAATGAGCCTGGGTCATGACGTGTGAGGTGAGACAGAGCATTTTGAGGACGATTATCCAGAGCTTGAAAAATTGACCCAAAGAGCATGTGTTTAATCGAGAGATTTCTGTCCCCTCACCCTCACAGTACCGTTCCATTTTAACCCATAAGGTTACCTGCAGGTCTGAGTACAGGCACCACTCAGCTATCTCTCAGGGGACTGGGTTAATTTTGGGTCAAACCTTGGCCAAGAAAATGTAAGTCATATTTTCCCCTTTGCTCTGTGATTCTTAACCTGCTTCCATTTGGGGTCAGTTTCTTTATTGATGAAATATATTCGTTAGCAGTTCCTTTATATATTTTAGCTAGACTTTTGAGATATGTGTAGGCTCACATGTGGTTATAAGAAATAATGAAATGGTACCTCATTGTGGTTTTGATTTGCATTTCTCTGATAATGAGTGATGTTGAGCATCTTTTCATGTGTTTGTTAGCCATCTGTATGTCTTCTTTGGAGAAATGTTTGTTTAGTTCTTTGGCCCATTTTTTGATTGGGTCGTTTATTTTTCTGGAGTTGAGTTGCAGGAGTTGCTTGTGTATTTTTGAGATTAATTCTTTGTCAGTTGCTTCATTTGCTATTATTTTCTCCCATTCTGAAGGCTGTCTTTTCACCTTGCTCATAGTTTCCTTTATTGCGCAGAGCTTTTAATTTTAAAATTTGTCCCATTTGTTTATTTTTGCTTTTATTTCTGGGAGGTGGGTCATAGAGAATCCTGCTGTGATTTATGTCGGAGAGTGTTTTGCCTATGTTCTCCCCTAGGAGTTGTATAGTTTCTGGTCTTACATTTAGATCTTTAATCCAGTTTGAGTTCATTTTTGTGTATGGTGTTAGAAAGTGTTCTAGTTTCATTCTTTTACAAGTGGTTGACCAGTTTTCCCAGCACCACTTGTTAAAGAGATTGTCTTTTCTCCATTGTATATTCTTGCCTCCTTTGTCAAAGATAAAGTGTTCAGAGACGCATGGATTTATCTCTGGGCTTTCTATTTTGTTCCATTGATCTATATTTCTTTCTTTGTGCCAGTACCATACTGTCTTGATTACTGTGGCTTTGTAGTAGAGCCTGAAGTCAGGCAGGTTGATTCCTCCAGTTCCATTCTTCTTTCTCA